>OZ024857.1:25101154-25143654 GCA_964017155.1 Oasisia sp. SBJ-2009 | reverse complement strand
TACGCGGCCAGTCCACTCCACGGCAGTGTCATCAACTACGACATGTCCTCCGGGGGCGACAACTACGACGATCTGCTCTACAGGTCTGCCCTATCGCGCCTCGACCGATCCCCCAGCGTGCCGCTTGACGTCGGGTCGGCCTACGATGTCGGCCGAGTGCCATACGACGTCGGTCGTGTAACCGCCAGTCGGCCGGTCAGTCGCCCGGTCGGTTCCGCCGGCTCCACTAGGGTCACTAGAGCGGCCAGCGTGTCGCGTGTGCCCTACTCGGATGACGACGACGAGGACGACGAGGAGTTCTACCGGCGTCGGCGACAGCGGCGCATGCGCGCGTCGAGTATCGCTCGTTACAGGTTTGCAGCACGTTTTCCGGATATTCGAAATATTGGTGGATCGTTAGTAACATATCTATATAGCTTCACATATGTGAACGTTGGTACAGATGCGCGATACTAGACGGAGTATCGTTTGTATCCATTTATTGTATTGAATCGCGCTTTACATCGCTTACATTTCACTGGGACGGGTTATGAGAGTATGACAACAGGGGAGCGCAAACCTTGCAAGCATAAAACCTACAATTCAACTCCTCTGAAACTGTCCAACAACTTTCACGCACTCCTAAAACATGTTCAACGACTGTCGGCTCGATTCCTGAATCGGAAGACAGGGCGGGGGCGGGGGCTGGGGGGGGGGGCGGGGGCGGGGGGGGGGCTATTCACTGTTGCTCAATACTCTTCGTGCCGACGGTCAGTAAATTCAAGATGAAATCATTCAATTGTACCATGTGTGTTTGATATTATGGCCTCAGACCTTCCTGAATTAGCCTACGTTTCGCAAAAAAACATTCAACTTATATGATGAAACCATATAATATTTCGTGTTTAAATCTTGATTTTATATGTAGTTAGACTTCTGTGATGTAAGTCATTGTTTGCGTCAACATTGTCACCATCATTGTGCAGCCGACCAGCCGTAGTGTCCCGAGGTTGAGCGAACGCCTCAGCACGCTGTGTCCACGTCTGCCTATCTTGTGCTATCCTCTGCCAGACGGTCTAACAATGAACTGCGATCGTTGTCTCCCGAGCCACCGTCATTTTATTCTTTTACAGCGGACACGATCAGGAGTACACCGCAGCGCCTTCTACCAGCCGATATGTTGGATCAAGCGCCAGCTACTCAACCAGGGGTGTTTCGGATTACAGCACCCCTGTCTACCACGCCCCACCGCCCTACGAACTGCTCACACCTTCGGTACCCAGAGTGAGGGCATCAAGCGTATCACGATACAGGTATGTAACGACGGCTGTGATTGGCTGTGTAATGTAAGTGACGAAGATGGTTAGTGCAGCGTTTAGAATTGGCAAATGACGTCATATATTCTAATTAAGATGGTGTATTGTGGCCGTGTTGGTTTCTTCATTGGCTTAGCGTCCGTCCGTCGCCGGGGATCGGTGCTGACACAGTGAGGGCATTGCCTTTTTCCTGTCACCCTCCTGGGCTTCTCCCGTTTCTTACTGATAACTAGCCACATGTGTTTGATATGGTTGTTCATATCCGTTAGCTGTCCGATTATATCTACTCAATAACCAGTGGCGTAGCCATGAGTTTGAATTGGAGGGGCCACTCGACACCCAAACAAATTACACACACACACACACACACACACACACACACACACACACACACACACACACACACACACACACACACACACACACACACACACACACACACACACACACACACACACACACACACACACACACACACACACACACACACACACACACACACACACACACACACACACACACACACACACACACACACACACACACACACACACACACACACACACACACACACACACACACACACACACACACACACACACACACACACACACACACACACACACACACACACACACACACACACATATTCCGTCTAACCCACACGTGTGTTCAATGACGTGGAAACAAATTATAAAGTTACTTTATTGTGGTACTTACAAAATTATACCTGTGAAATTCAAATCTCATTGAAGATACCTAGGACTAGGTGAAAATGTCTTGTGTAATTTTTTTGCAAACAGTGCAAGACCACGCAATGTATTAAAATAGACACACACACACACACACACACACACACACACACACACACACACACACACACACACACACACACACACACACACAAAGTTAGAGAGAGAAAGAGAGAGAGAGAGAGAGAGAGAGAGAGAGAGAGAGAGAGAGAGAAAGAGAGAGAGAGTATTAAAGAGACATAAACCGATAGCCCCTACATAATATCCGCCAATAGCCGGTCACTACATTCCTCACACTATATTTCGCCCCCTGACCCCCCTGACTACGCCATTGTTAATAACTCCCCCTTCTGATACCGTCCAGCGTATTTATTCACGTTCTCTCCATACTGGTTATACTTCAAGAGTCCCAGCCCATCTTTTCGCCTAACTTGGAAGACAAACTACAGGGGCACTATGTGTGTAACACTAAGCAGCGTTTGTTTCTTCAACACGCATATTTTCAAATTGTTGTGCACGAAGCACACGTTTTCGAACGCACATACAGAAGTTATCTCTGAACTAATATGGCAATTGTAAATTAATATAGAAACACATATATTTCTCAGAGTTGTCGTTGCAGTGATGTGGGTCAAGAGTACACCCCTTACGTGCCCCCGGTCAGCAGTGGCCGGAGTGGCTATCACCTCGTTCAGTTGGACGGAACGGACTCGCTAGTGAACGACTACATCCATGATTCGCAGTTGCCCTTCCAGCCGGACCATGTCCACACTGTCGTCATGCCGAAGGGACACAAGTCGGTGGAGTACCACAGTCAGACCGCGACCGGAAGTGACGAAGAAAGGCGTGCACGCGCCGCCATTCAGGTATGCAGCAGGTGTTCTGATAGGCTGGTCTAATGTAGGGTTAATTACAGTTGGCAAAGTAGAGGGTAAAGCATGGCTGCCACCTCTCAACAGGATGTTCCAGAAGTCTCCCGATACTGCTGTGCAAGTTCTATCCTCTTAGAAAAATGAAAATATCTCGGATTATAGATGCATTTCGTATTTGATGGGTTCTTATTATCCCTGGGGTTGCTATTGAAGTTTCACGGAGAGGGGGTGACATTCAATATATAATATATGTGTGTAATATATAATAATTATGTGTGTATGTATGCGTGTATAAATATACTAACAAAATTGATGTACTTTCAACAAATTTTATACCTACTTGGGGTCAATAAATGTTATAGTTATGGTTATGGTTCAAAGGAGTGCACTTGGAGCTTTTCGGTTGGCATGAAAATCTCTTGAATTTCGGAAATCAAATATTGACAACTTTGACCTAAACGTTGACATATTTGGCCTTACTCTTCGGTGGCAATGAAACGTGTGTGGTGTGTCTTGCAGAAGCTGATGATGAAGACGAGCCACCTGGAGCAGGCGGTTCCGGAACTGGAGCACTACGTGCGTCTACATCGCGACCAGTTCCCAGAGGACACGACCATCGTCCAGTGTCTCACGTTCTTCCGCCTGAAGCCAGAAAACCTGAGGCGCATCGGCGAGTCGCCAGACGTCGACGTCTACGGGGTGAGGCAGTTGGAGATCTTGGTAATACCGTACGGATGCAACGTCGGTGACGTGATGTCCCGGTACCGCCCGCAGTACAGCCAGTACAAGATCGAATACCGTCGGTCTGGCGCATTCGCACCCGGCGATGTTGAAATGATGACATCAGGAGACGACTACACCAGCACGCCCCCCTCTACGCTTCCCTACCATTACAGCAGCGACAGCTACAGCAGCGTCCCAACAACGACTTGGCTACCGTACGAAGACTACAGCCCCACCACGACCACGACCACGACCACGACCACGACACCTAGCCCTAGGTTGTCGTATGAGAACTACAGGTACAAGAGGGTGCCAAAAACGACGTCGCTGCCGCCGAAACGAAACAAGGTGCAGAAAGAATACGAGCGATGTCAAGCGGCAAAGGTGATCAGAGATCGGGCCCGAGAAGTGAGAAAAGCCTGCCGGCCGGTAGAACCTGTCAGGCCCGCGTCATCAACCATTTCCGGTTCGCCTGGCTACGCGCGTGCGTACAGCGCAGGGCGCCAGGCGAGACGCTCAAGCATCGGATCTCTGCCAAGTGAGAGGGAATATCGTAAGCGAGTCAGCACTAGTCCCCCTAGCTACAAGCATACCTACACACCACGCCGATCAAGCATCACGTCTCTGCCGGACGTTTCTCCCGTGTCGTCTGCACCCACTCGACATAGAAGGCACCTTAATATCGCCCCCCAGTTCACATCACCGCTGACGTCGAAGCGCTGTAGCGAGGGCCAGAGCGTCTGCTTCAGTTGCTCGCTGTCAAACGAACCGACCTCAGATGTCATCTGGTTCAAGGGACACAGAGTTATCAACGAGGGAAATAAATACCACATTTCGGTAGGTACCTTGAGTTTCACATTCTTTCTCCGTTGCATTGACATTTATTCAGTTACTGTATTAGTGTATATTATATTTATACTTGCGTGGCCCTGGCCTTGGGCCTGGGCAATATTCAGTGTGGTACGAATCAGTTGTTTGCTTTTTTTTAGCAAAAAATTGATAACATTCGTCTGGAATGAAGCCATATTCCGTCTAACCCACACGTGTGTTCAATGACGTGTAAACAAATTATAAAGTTACTTTATTGTGGTACTTACAAAATTATACCTGTGAAATTCAAATCTCATTGAAGATACCTAGGACTAGGTGAAAATGTCTTGTGTAAATTGTTTGCAAACAGTGCAAGACCACGCAATGTATTAAAATATGCCACTTCTCAGCGTGTTTGAAAACTACGTTTCAGTACCCAGAATTCTGACATGCCCCAAATATTGCAGACGTGAGTATATGGCTTTAGTTGACTGTTATAAAACTAGACTATATGACTATATCTGTGACTGTGTCCAGTGGCATGGTCATAGGCAAGACCCATGAATGGGTTTATGGCTGTGATAACACATAACGTTGTGTTATGGAATTGACCAAACCAACTTATCATTGGAGGCTTATTGGATCAAAATTAATATTATATACAATGTCGTGTTGCCATTTTATGTACTATCATTTGTATTGACAAGTTGATCCATGACATCCCATATTTGTTGTTAAAATATTATCCACAATAAATACCACATATTGTGGCAACAGACTTATATGATGGCACAATATATATGGGATTTATTAGGGGTAATATTTTAACAACAAATATGGCACGTCATGGATCAACTTAAAAAAGATCTGTCCATGATCAATGCTCAAAGAGGTGGTCTAACAACATATATATGTATATATATATATATATATATATATATATATATATATATATATATATATATATATCTATATATATATATATATATATATATATAAGCTAATATCTAAATAAGTATAACAACTAAGAATTAGCCATGTGTCAAATATTCACTTCAGCAATATCCAGATTGTTTAATATAGTATTCAATACTGTACCGCCATTTTCATTGAATGTTCATTGATATTGGTTCCCCTAAAGGTAAGGCCCAAGTCCAAGACATATATTGAAAAGTAAATGAAAATTCACAAAACAATGTAATGTGTGATGGTTGAGGTAACATTTGCAGTGTGTGAGCTGTTGATGTTTGCGGTAGCTTTGGTATATTGTCGGGGTGAAATGTGATGGTTGGGGTAACATTAGCAGTGTGTGTGAGCTGTTAATGGTTGGGGTAGATTTGGTCGATGGTTGGGGTAATGTGTGATGGTTGGGGCAACATTTGCCACTGTGAGCTGATGATGGTTGGGGTAGCTTTGGTTGATGGTTGGGATAATGTGTTATAGTCTGTATAACATTTGCTATGTGTGAGCTGTTTTTAATGGTTGGGGTAGGTTTGGTTGATTGTTGGTGTAAAGTGTGATGGTTGGGGTAACATTTGCAACTGTGAGCTGTTGATGGATGGGGTAGCTTTGGTCGATGGTTGGGGTAATTAACATTCACAGTATGTGCTGTTGCCCCCTAATTACGCTCAGTTATGGCTATGTTAAACCAATGACCAAAGTTCTATTGGGCCAACAAAAATTGCCAACAGTGTGCTAACGGCTGACAAATGGTTGGGTGACAGTTGCAACACTAGCTGGATTACTACTACATGTATCCTCTACATTCGACACTAAGGCCGTTAGGCTACTGTTTTTTATTTCCGCCTTCTACTTCTGATGACATTGAGAACCCTGATGCCTGAAATGGCAGCCAAAAGGAATATGTATAAACAGCAGTAGAGACAACTTGAAAGGTAGCAACTGCCCATGGTATCACCCTCCATGGTTGCCACAAGCTATTATTTGATCCAGACTGTGACTGCAAAGTTTTGCACTTCTGCTATTAACACCACATACAGCTGGCATACATGTTAATATACACACATTGTTGTCTGGCTGACTCAAGCTGAGTCCCCTTTGAGGTCCTAACACAAGTGAGCCAAGTCTGTGCACAAATAAGCCATAAAATAACGTGCACAGGTATTGATACCATCGGCTTAACCACTGCACATACCGGTAGCTCACACAAATCTATGTATGGGCTGTCTGTCTGCAAGATGCCATTGAAAAAATTCACAGCTACTGGTGCAGTTCCATAGAGCCTTGGGTTACAATCATGACGCCATTTTGTTATGTTGTGTTCTCGCTGCAGGAAGCTTTGCTGAGCAAACATTCACTGATAAGTCACTTATAAACATACATAAATAAAACCGACTTACAGACCATTAATTGCTGATAGTCATGTTGTGTGATTTTGAAACTTATGCAGTTGTTGGCTAATGTTGTTACATAAAAGCAGTCGGAACGTCATATGATGTTAATATACAAAATGAGCTTACATATTCATATATTTTATATTTATCTGGTAACATATCTTTAGAATATACAGTAAAACAAATATTTACTTAATTTGCAGACAATAGTCATTGAAGTTATACTAGGTAACATCTTCTGAAGTCATTTGTGAAGAGATCTGTCCACTCATTATTTGGACGGGTAAAAACCATTGTGGACAGGTAGAAATATGGGTGGATGGGTAAAAAATTGAAGGAGTAAAAAGGTCTTCCACAACCATAGTTATTGTCAATTTTTCCTCAAAAGTAAGTGTAAATGGTGTCACGTGTGTGTTTGTAGTCCATTTGAGTTCATCAGACACATTTAATTTATTTGTAAACTGGCTTAACAGTTAACATCCATGTGTCTACCAAAACATATGTGACTGGCAATTATTTGGTCCTGCATAAAGTCCTGTGTGTGGTAGACAAAAATGCATTATCTACTATGTATAAACGGAAAGAGATAAATAGATGATAAACAGATCTCTGAATGGCAGACATGCCCTTATAACTTCTGTAGCTGTCTCAAATAAATTCACTCATGATATAGTGTTTCGCCACTAGTGTTGGGAGCTACATACAAGTCCTGTATCTACTCCCACATATCCACTCTGCAGTCCGGGTTAAGTGACACGGTGCCTTAGCTAAAATTAGCACGACTAAGACACACAGGTAGTTGCCGGCTAGGTCCAGTAGTTACCCATCCATTCTGGTAGGTACTAGGCAACTCCTTATAGTTACACTTCCTGCAATGGTCCACCGTGGTGCCTGGTTGCTGGATGTCTACCTAGTTCCCGCATGAAATATTGCCAGCGGAGAGTGTAATTTTTAATGCCCACGCCATGTGTTGGCATTTTCAGTAGGCACAGTGAAAGGTTCGACACTTCAGACGTGAAAAGTGACAAGGTTATCCATCAATGTCCCTTGTTCTCTGAAGCATCCCCAGTCAGAGACAGTTTTCTTCCTCAGCTTCCTCAGTGCCTGGCCAGCTGTTGTCAGCATCATTTCCTGGCCAAACATTCTGCTAAATGCCAACGGAAGTGTCATATTTACCTGGCCGTGTTTACAGAAATGGTTGGCTGTATGTAATATTTTCCACATGAAATAGATTGGGTATGAAATGTATAGTGTTGAATTTAATTGTTTTTTTTTATTGTAGTTTGCATTCACTGAATCATCACAGTTGTTTTCAAGATTCAATGTTGTTATTAGACTTAATTAGTTGTTATCTTTATGTGACACATGAGACAGGCCTATGCTCTCTACAAACCCCTCAGCCTTGAGCCCCAGGCCAACTCAACAGCTACAGAGAAAGCACGTTTACCTATATAGTGAGCTTTGTTTTAGGAACAAAAACCTTTTTGAAACAGTATGATCTAAGACCCCTAGGCATATCAGGGAAATGTAACAGAGTAACTAAGTATGTCGGTTGTTGATTAAAAAGAGTACAGTATATCATGGTAGCTAATTTCTCCATTATTCATTTTTAAATTGTTTTGTTTTGTTTCTGTATCTCTTTTACCATATCCATCTGGTGTCCAGGTCAGTGCTGTTTCTGTTGGTACAGGTGTTTGTTGCTGTTCACTATGTATACATGGTCAAGCTGTGTCCATCTTCTTCTTTTAGGATGTGACAGATGATCACAGCACTGTTGTTGATGTGTTGCCTGGTGGACATAGTTGTGGATGGGTAGTAATATCACTGGAGGGGCGGAGGACGGATAAAGAAATATTTAATTGTAATAGGGGGTTGATTCCAGATTGTTGGCGCAGCTACAGAGAAAGAAAGTTTACCTTAGTATTAGGAACAGAAAGCTTTTGGAAACAGTATGATCTAAGATTCCTAGGCATATCGGGGAAATGTAACAGATTAACTAAGTATGTTGGTTGTTGATTATAAATAGTACATTGTGTAATATTAGCTATTTTGAATTAAATTCGATAAACAACTGGAAGCCAGTACAACTGCTTCAGTTGAGGTAGAGATAGTGAGAAATGTGTGTGGAACTTCACATTATAGTTGGTCAGTCAATAAACTGACCACTCTAGATACTCTTGTATGAACTCGTAGAGATGTCCAGATGCGGAGCTCAGGTGGAGCATGTGGCTGCAATAAAACCATGTCCTCTTATGTTGTTGAAAGCTGACCAGTAAATAAACTGCCTTCACCACCCAGGCTGTTGGCCTGGTTGTAAAGTGCTAGTCCAATCTAATCAGTGGCATTCCCAGCATGCCTCACCCACTGGACACACCTTGGATGAACTGACCACCTTGGATAACACTCAAGACAAAGTTATTCACATTAACCCAGATATCCACTTGAAATTTTTGAGTGATATGCGTTTGGTAGGATGTATCTTGAGTAGTTTTGAGGTGGCTAATATGCCTGCTGTGTGATTCAGATACATATATATATATGACATGCATGGAACATGAATATCAACCACTACCTAGTGTGCAGCAGAATAATTAGCACGATCACTGAGGCTGCTAAATGAATGACAACGGCAATGATGATGATGATGATGATGATGATGATGATGTCAAACGTTGCCTCTCCAATCATCTGCTGATATATGTTTCTCGTTGCTGATTATTTTAGATGTCTGTAATACTTCCACACATCTTCATTTTAGGTAGCTGGTGTTTGTAATGATCAGCAAAGTCTGACTAGTTTGTTCCTTCTAGTTGTAAGGTCTACGTCTTACAAAATAACTGAAGGTATTTAAGATATATCAGTGTTTGGGTTATTCTTCTATATCTTAAATTCAGGTTCTATTCAAATAAAATGTCAGTGATATTGAGATGGTTTCTGTGGTTATGTATGTTAACTGATCAAATGTTTATTGAACAGATAAATTGGCATATTTAAGGACAACAACACTGATTTTGCATGGAAAACAATTAGCTTTTTTAAGAATTCAAATTTTATGAATAAATTAAGAGAATCAGGTTGTTTTGTGGCACATTTGATCCACATACACACATTATTGATCCGCAGGTATTACATTTCTAAAAGAATGACAGAAACTTACACTTTTTACTAGCAGGTTAATGAAATATTAAATCCAATGTAAATCCAGTTTCCAGATAAAACAGCACATAAAGTTTAAACAAAGTTAACAGTCAAACGTATATTGAGAAATAAACAGTAACTGCATGCCAATATAACATTTTGACATGTTGTATACTCTGCTATGCTCCCCTTATATATATATATATATATATATATATATATATATTCTTTTAACATCATACATTTTCACCACTGAATACATGTCATCACCCTCCATGGTGTCTTTTGAGAATGGATAATATTCCATTTGTTTCCTAGAAATACAAAATAACTGTTTGCATGGAACTAATACTTCTTTTTCTGGCGCCTATATTGGTCATATATTACTGTTAATAATTATTGTTCTTCCAGAATAAGCACGGGTTGTTGTCCCTGGAGATTCTTGATGTTGTTGCTGATGATGCGGGGCTGTACTCCGTGAAGACAACCAATGCTGATGGGGAGGCAGCGTGCAGCGCCTCACTCGATGTCTACGGTCAGTTCTCACTTTACACATCCAAACTTTCACCAGGCTATAATTCTGTTAAAATATTTATGTATATGCTTTTATCAATTGATAACTCCTCATAAGGAATGTTTTCTTCATTTGCTGACTTACTACCAAACAATATGTTATATTTAATCAACTAAAACAAATGTATTTACATTTGCATTGATTAATAGATCTACAAGTTTATTCACCACAAATCTCTCTATGAATTATACATACCACTGTTTATAGCAGGTCTACGTGATTTTATTAAACTCTTCCATACTCATAATGTTCCTTGTGTCCATACAAAACAAAGCAATCCAGGCCAGAACAGGAATTTCAAATTCAATAAATTCTTTTTAAATTGGGTATTCTCATATCAAGAATTCAATGTATATTTGTAACATGGCTTTAATGATGCCATGACAGTATATAAATTGTGCTAACAGCATTTGACCTTGAATGACCTCCCGTACAGAGCCAGCATGGAGCGACTCGACCGAGACAACAAGAAAGCCGTGGTTTGTTGTGGAGGTGCGCAACCAGACGGCCTCTCTCGGAGACAAGGTCACCTTGGAGGCCCGTTGTGCTGGGAAACCCCTTCCCTCCTTTACATGGTAATTTTTACTGATGACCAATGGTTCACGCAAATTCATTAACAGTGCAAAACTTCTCGCTTATGAAGTACCAGGTAATTTTGTTTATGTTGGGTCAAGTCATGTACAAGCATTGCACAAAAGGGAACTACATATGTTAGACTAACTTAATGCTATATACAAAATATATACAATGTCTCGAGTGAGCAGAACAATAAACTGGTCTAAATAATGTTTTTCACTGGTCCTACCAAATTAGAATTAGCATACATTTTGTACACTGAGGTTTAAACATAAATACATTTATATTACGCCAAATATATATAAATATTCACATTCCTAAAAAATAAAATAATTGAATATTTAGTTATTTTACATGTTTTATTAGTAATACATGTTATACAAATTATATTAATACATACAATTATGATGGTACTAATGTATAAGCATTTAGAGAAACCATTGGTTTACATTTTTTTATATTATCATGATAATTTTGTGTTAAATATGTTGCACATTCTATCAGTACTCTATATAGAAACATACATAATTTCTGAACTTACATAATCACTTATTATGCCATGTACATATGTATGGCATAGCATTTTGTGCAATGGTTTTCTGTTTTATGAATCGTTATGAGACTGTTTGTAATCATCCAGTTAAATTTGGTTTCCACTGTTTGCACTTGAGACTACTAAATATTGATATCTAATAGAACAAAGTAATGTTTGAAAGCGAACCAGTTATGTGCCACAGATGATACTTCACTGAAGGAACCTGACAAACTATAACTATAATAGACACGTATAATTATATGTAATGCATATGTGACACTTGCGTTAAAAAATGTGTCTATTTATACATATGTAAAGGTAGACTGTTTTTTCAGGCTAAATGCCCAAACATGAAAGTGTTTGTATATGTAATGCATATGTGACACTTGCATGAAAAAAAGTGTAAAGTTAGACTGTTTTTTCAGGGTAAATGCCCAAACAATGAAATCACAGTTATTTCCAGAGCTGCTTGAGAAATAATGTTAATAATAGCATTATTTCCTGAGCAGCTAAACTATTATTATAACTAAGCCTGTTTGAAAGCCTTGCTTTTAACTGCATTAAATGTATGCTTCTGTGTAATGTTGTTGACTGTTCCTCACCCTCTGAGTGTCACTGCAGGTTCCGTGACCACAATCGAATCCAGGAGTCGGACAGAATCCGCATCGTGAGTGACGAGAAGGGAAACTCTCGACTGGTGATCAAGAAACTGGAAAAAGCTGACCTTGGTCTCTACTGTTGTACGGCTTCGAACAAGGCTGGCGAGGCCAAAAGTGCAGCCACACTGCATACTATAGGTCTGTAACAACCCTTTTCTCAACCACTTCATATTTCATGTGTTCATATACAGGTCATTTTTAGGAATTTCCACAAATACTATTGTATTCATACTAAGCTTCATGTTTTTATCACAAGTAGTAACATACTAAAGTTTTTTATGACATTTTGGTCAAGACCTACAAAAAAATTCTCACACAGGTTAAATATGCTGAAGTCCCTTGCTTTTGAATAAAACAGCCACCTTACGTTCTCTGTTCTCCCTTGCATTTATGATGAGTTTGTATTGATCACATGTTCTTATGAATCTAGTTTATTGGGCATGCATCCCTCTGAAGTTATGGTTATAAAAATGCGTTACATATTTCAGTATTTATTTAAATTACTGTTCAGAATTAGTGACTTCTGTGGAGATGTTAGTCGTTTCCCTTCCCCAGAATATGGCGAGCCTGCAGCGAACGAGGACTGGAAGAGGGAGGTGAGTCCCGTGCCACAGCTGCGGAGGGAGGAGGGGAATGACGAGCCTGTGAAGGGAACCAAGCCGTGGTTTATACAGACCATTCCCTCCGAGATGTCTGTGCACATTGGCGACCCAATCACACTCAACTGCATCATAGATGGCGACCCTAAGCCACTCGGTAGGTGTCTACAGCTAACTTGGTGGACACAGCTATATACAGACACCGGTCTACCTGTCATTTGGATGGGTAAAACACAATGTGGATGGGTAGAAATATCGGTGGACGGGTGTAGGACAGGTTAAGAAAGAAGGAGAAAAAAGGCCTTCAAAAACTGTATAAGTTGTCAGTTATGCTTTTGAAACGTGTGTTTGCAACTTATTTCAGGTCATCAAATACATCTCGATCTGGCTTGTATGTATATGACTATTAATTTCCATGTGTCCTCCAAAAAAACGTGTGCCTGGCCAAACTCTTATCCTGCATAAGGCCCTCTAGTTCCGGTGTATTATTTTATTGCGTTGTTATTCCTAATGATAATCATCATCATATTCATCCAATTGTCATGACCCTTCTGGCATTGTTAAATCACTTAGAGACATTCCAGGTATGGCTTTATCTCATTTATCAATACATTGCATTTGTGGTTGCTGCCATGTATGTTTTCCTCCACACTAAGCGTTATGCCCTTCTCCATGCATTCATAGCATTTGTTCACAATGTTTAAAAATTAGGAGGAAAAGGTCTTGACAAATCTGAGATATTGTCAGTCATGCTTTGAAAATGTGTGCAAAATGTATTTTTGTAAGTTTAGTTACGGTAATAATACACATCTTGATTGGCTAAGTGTATGTGTTTGCGTTAACGTACAAGTGTCTACCAAACAGTCTGTGACTGGCAGAAATGTGTTCCTGCATAAAGCCCTGCACCTCATCTAGCACAGATGTTTGTTCATTTCGGTGTCCATGGTATCCACAACATAATAATGGCTCTGCCCAGAAACTGTCAATTTTCTTTCTCCACCTTCCTGACGGTGCAGGTATCAGATTATTACCAGTAATTCCAGTTAATTACTTCAGTGATATCCATATGCTATAATATGCTCAAATGGGGATACAAACAAACAAACTAACACGCAGATACCCACATTCTGCTTTATAATACAGAAATGTCAATTTTGCATGTAATTTATTCTATAATAAATTATTTCTTTTTCAATTTACTTTACTGATCAGTTCCCCTACAAGAACTAAAGTATTCTTTTTATTATGCCAGAGATCAATTGTTATTAAAGAAAGTACACATTTTGCAGTTTACTTCAGTATTCAATATGTATGTGTCAAACACAAACATAGCTCATATTGTAAACAGTGCTTCATTCCCTGCAGTGAAATGGCACAAGGGTGTGCGGGAACTAACGTACAGCAAGCGCCACCGTGTGGTGACGGAAGGCAACCACTACATGATGGAGATTCGTTCCACCATCCAGACTGACTCTGGTCAGTACATCGCCGTGGCTGAGAACGTTGTCGGTCACTCACAGTCCAGTTGCTGGGTCAATCTACTTCCACGCCGAACCTCGGATGATGAGTAAGTAACTAAGAAATAAGAATATTAAGAATGGTATTGTAGTGACATAAATTTGAAAGTAGTAAATGTTTTGTGGCAAAATGCATTATGTACCACGCTGTTTACTTATGACATCTCATCTATTGCATAACAAAATCCAGTTGATGACATGATTGATCTTGAATCGGAAATAAAACTGATCAAGTACGTTTTGCATGCCACATTGCTCCTCATACTGATTACATTTAATAAAAACAAGACATTATTAAAAATCAGTTTCCATTGAATGTAACATTCCAAACAACATTCCAAAAATAAAGAATAATACGTCTGTATTATAAATTCGGTTTTAAGCCAGTAAATATACTAAAAGGAACCATATCACCGATAACACATAATTTCTGTGACACTGGCAGAAGTCTCTCAGTAGAATATACTGGTGTTGACAGTTTTCTGTGTACAAGCTCACTATTAAGAACCAAAACTGATTTTAAAGAGCAAATTCTGACATATGTACTCATGCTATTGTTACTGATGTGGTGGGCAGGATGTGTTCTAGAATGATAAGGCCAGCTAAGACTGTGTGTCTGTTTCAGGGATATGACGGAAATTATTCGGACTGGTATTTCTGTACCTAAGCTGGACTCAGATGGTAAGTTTGTACAACAAAACACCTTTGCTATATTAAGGAATTAGTAGCAATGCAGGGAATATTTCTGAAATATGTTGGACTATGTCAAGAGCTTCCCAGTATTTTCTTTGAACTCAGAAACATAAAAACTGAGTAATCGTGTCATATAAAATTGCATCAAACAAGTAAACGGTATATTTATTTGGATCATTTTATATAATCCTTTATCTATTGTAAACCCATAATAAATAATTTAAGATAGTATGTGTTTACATGATATAAAAACATTATACAAATGGGATCTGTTTGTATGTTTTCATTTCTGTAGTTCGTCGTAAAAAAAAGTCAAAGCATAAAATAAAACATGGTATGTATTTTAGGTGGCACATAGTTAGCAGTAGACTATAGTTAGTTAGTCTCGTTGATTAGATTGCATTGCTGTTATGTAGTTTGTAAACGCTAAGAGCCACAAGTGCGTGTGTATCAGTTGTTTGTGAAATAAATAGATTAGAAGTATATGTTATGACTGACTTGAACATGTCTTTTCTAGGTTCAAATGTACCTTTATCTTACAAATAAATGGAAACTAACTAAAGTAATTTATTGTGTAAACTGTAGTGCAACTTAATATTTAATTTTGCAACATTTTGAATGATATTAGTGTGATGTTTGACAGAGGCATTTCCAGTTACTAGTTTGTTAGGCTGTCTATTTGATCAGTAATCTGTGCCAAGTTGTAGGGTCATGTTGTGCAAGTAGAGTGCATTGTGAATATGCATGTCATGTACGAGTAGACAGAACTAGGGTAATAGATCTGTATCATAGGACCATTCTGTAATGGTGTAGGATCATTGTTTTCTGTTAGTGTAGAATGTCATTGTTGTACGTTTTAAATTGTGTGTAATTATATGTGCAGATACAGGCATACTTGTCATAGTGCCCTTAAATCCATTACAGTGAAAACCCAGTTGAGGTATTATGAATAGTTATGTTGTAATTATTGTTTACCAGGGAGAATTGTGTGGCAGTGTTGCCATTATGCATGATGGAGCATTTCATTTATATTGATTTATTTTTTATTTTTACTTATCTATTTATGTAACAACTACATCTGTATTTATTATTTTACAGTAATCTGTACATTCCTGTAAAGTGTAATGCACCTATGAATGGTTTATTGCTAGAGATATGGCATAGACAAATACTGTTATTTATTATTATTATTTATTATCATGTTCATAATTATAGTACACGACTGCTAGGGAAGGGGCGATTAATCGCGGTTCACAGTATTCGCGGTTTTAAGGCTCACGGTTCGGTGCACCGTTGTCAGTTTGCGTACCGGTTTTTCCGTACATGGCGAACATGGCCACCACTGATGGCCACCGTCGATGGTTACGCGTAACTCTGTGATTACTGTAATATCCATATTGTGTATGATTAAAGTTCAGAAACTTGCGTATGATTAAAGTTTAGAAACTTAGGCTAAGTACTAGGTTAGTTTAGGATAAAACCGGAATCCAGATTTAGCGACACCGCGATAAAATATCGACGTAACGCCACGGTAATATACGCCTTCGGCCTTCGCGTAGCAAGATTTTGATTTGTAAATATTATTCGTCACAGCAATTTAAATTATTTAATTTTATGACCTAGATTATGTATATGTAATATGAGTTATTAGAGAGGAAGTTTCGTGGCTGTAGGAGGTCGTTTTCATGATTAGATCAGAAAGTAAAAGATCGTTTTGCGGCATTGGAAAGAAAAACAAAATGGCGACCGCGGTGCGATTACCCAGACGCCGTGAGGTGGCAGCACTTTTTAGCCCCTCAGACCGAATTTGAAATAAATTAACTGAGAATAGTATTTATATCAAATATTATTAAAAAACAATTCAAAATGAGGATACTCTTTATCAGATATTATTTAAAAAAAAAGATTCAAAAGTAAACTTATACTGAAACGTGTCACACATAAAATAAACAGAATACATATTTTTTTTAAATAATTTTTATGTTGTCTCATTTATTATTTTCTCCTTATTTTGTGTATTTTACTACTTAGTGGTTGTAAGCGCCCCCTAGTGTTGATGTTAGTCGTTGTAAGCACCCCCTAGTGTTGAATGTTGCAAACCCCTCACAAGAGACCACCCCTCTTTTAAGACTGCCCCACTCTGATCTGGGGGGCGGTCTTAACTGAGGGGTTCCACTGTACTGCACTTAAAATTGTTCCTTAAAAAAATGTTGTGATAGGTGGCGTGGTTGTGAAAAGTATCGTGAATATATCGAACCGTGGGTCAAATATCGAAAATCGAACCGGAAATTAAAAATATGTATCGTCCCATCCCTAACGACTGCACGTATCAAAATGATGATATTCACATAATTTCATATTTTATGCCAGAGGGCACATTAAGAGACATCTCTAGTGTTATTGTTCTGATTCCCTTTCATCAGGGGTGAGATCGGCACCAGTCGTTGATTTCTATCTTCCATTTCCTCCTGTACTAATGCTATTAAACCCGATTTTACACTTTACAAATAAATTTTGATCTTTAACAGTCAACCTGAATACCTGACGGATTTCAACACCATTGCATGCCAGTGGTATATTGTCACTGGTGTGTCACAGAAATAGTCTCCTTGCTAATATAGCGCTATAGATGGTTACATTTTGAAAGAAATCATTTAATTTAACAATATATATGTTTAAAGATGAGTTATCCATAAGAGCTCTTTATCTTAGTATAATGATCCCCTGGATGTTATGTTAATAGACAACATGTCAACATTTGTGTGTGTTTACAGCTCCATACTTTGTGAAGAAACTGCCACATGAGGAGGTGATTGCTGAAGGTGACTCACTGGAGATTGAATGTCGAGTCACCGAGGCGCCTCATGAAGACGTCAACGCAAACATCGATATCAAACTTGAAGGTATCTGCAAAGACATGTTTCTGACAAGCTGTATAGACTCGACATAAATCTGCCTGTGGCAATTATAATGTTAAATAAGTGATATTGATGCAAACCGGTTTGCTTTTTGTGTGGTTACATTTTGCATTTCATCTGTATTTTGTGACAATCTTCTTTACATATTATAGAGGCAATCTTGAGTTGAACGACGTATATACTTTTTTAAGGACATTAAAGAGAATTGAATTAAATTGAAATCCATTCAATAAGCAAAACTTATCTTGCGATTTTTGTGAAAAAACATTTGATTTCTAAATCAAATGAAATCAAATTTTGTTGTAGCTGTTTACAATACATACAAATCAAATGAAGCCAAATAACATATAATGATGTAAAAAGAACACTAAAGAAAGAACATTATGTAATAAATTTTTATTCAAACAAGTGATACCAGTATGTTTACTGCTATTTCTCAATTTGAACATAAGCAATAGGTAAATAAAGTCAACAGTAACTTGAACAAACTCAACCATCGATTCTAAATTCTGTTTAAATTGTTAAGTTGTGCAATTACATTGTTTGAAAATCTGCATTGATTGAAGTACAGCAGTAGTGCCGTCTGAAGGATCATGGACAGTGTATCTAGTCTGTCAATAAGCTACCTTTGAGGAAATGTAATACAATCTCCTCTCATGTGACGAGTTTTGGGGGCAGTGTAATAGAATCTCCTCCCATGTAACGAGATTTGGGGGCAGTGTAATAGAATCTCCTCCCATATGACAATGTTTGGGGGCAGTGTAATGGAATCTCCTCCCATGTGATGAGTTTTGGGGGCAGTGTAATGGAATTTTCTCCCATGTGACAAGGTTTGGGGGCAGTGTAATGGAATCTCCTCCCTTGTGACAAGGTTTGGGGGCAGTGTAATGGAATCTCCTCCCTTGTGACAAGGTTTGGGGGCAGTGTAATGGAATCTCCTCCCATGTGACGAATATTGGGGGCAGTGTAATGGAATCTCCTCCCATGTGACAAGGTTTGGGGGCAGTGTAATGGAATCTCCTCCCATGTGACGAGATTTGGGGGCAGTGTAATAGAATCTCCTCCCATGTAACGAGATTTGGGGGCAGTGTAATAGAATCTCCTCCCATATGACAATGTTTGGGGGCAGTGTAATGGAATCTCCTCCCATGTGATGAGTTTTGGGGGCAGTGTAATGGAATTTTCTCCCATGTGACAAGGTTTGGGGGCAGTGTAATGGAATCTCCTCCCTTGTGACAAGGTTTGTGGGCAGTGTAATGGAATCTCCTCCCTTGTGATGAGGTTTGGGGGCAGTGTAATGGAATCTCCTCCCTTGTGACAAGGTTTGGGGGCAGTGTAATGGAATCTCCTCCCATGTGACGAGGTTTGGGGGCAGTGTAATGGAATCTCCTCCCTTGTGATGAGGTTTGGGGGCAGTGTAATGGAATCTCCTCCCTTGTGATGAGGTTTGGGGGCAGTGTAACTGTTAAACAGAATCTCATCCCATATGATGAGGTTTGGGGGCAGCATAGTAGAATTTCCTCTCATGTGACGAGATTTGGGGGCAGTGTAGTAGAATCTTCTCCCTTGTGATGAGGTTTGGGGGCAGTGTAGTAGAATTTCCTCTCATGTGACGAGGTTTTGGGGTAGTATAATAGAATCTTCTCCCATGTGATGAGGTTTGGGGGTTGTAATATAATATCCTCCATGTGATGAGGTTTGGGGGTAATGTAATAGAATCTCCTCCCATGTGACGAGGTTTGATCACCTCTCTGTATTGATTTACTCCCTCAGACCATGTGTTTGTCATCTAACGACTGATGATGCACTATCAAACACAAGGGTAGTTATTGAGTATTTTGTTGTTGCTTACACTTATTAAGTGATGGGAGACTTGACTTTCGACAGGGTGCCATTGCATTTATCGCTCCATTGTTGGATATAAACTGTTGGGGAATAAATTGTGTTATGCTGACACGCAATGATGTTGCTGTTTTATTGAGTTGTAATTTGTTGCTAAATTTCCAGAAGCAAAACCAGCGGAAACTGTAGTAGAAGAAACAACTGCTGAGATAACAACCGAGATACAGCCAGAGGAGAAAATGGATTCGGAGACAACCGAAGCGACATTCTCCTTCGATGCACCTGTCAGCAACGTTGAAGAAGTTTCCACGTCGGCAGAAACCTCAGAAGCCATGGAAATGACCCTGAACCTGGGAGAAAAAAACACAGTTTCAGAAGCCCCAAAGGAAGAGAAGCCAGAGGTTGAGTCATCGAAAGAGGAGAAGAAAGAAACCACGACAGAAGCCTCGTCAGAATCAGCACCCGCAACAACGGACGATGCTGTGGATTCTTCGAAGAAGAAGAAACACAAGAAGAAGGAGGTTTCTTCCGACAAGCCAGCAGCTGAAGAAGTTGTAGTGGAGGAGAAAGCTGAGAAGGTCTCTGTAGAGAAGAAGAAGAAAAAGAAGAAATCGGAGAATGAATCAGTGGATGTAACATTGGCTGGTGCCGCCTCGCAGAAAGTGGAGGAGGAAACGAATGTTGTGATTGAACTCGCCGCGGAGAAGAAATCGGAAGAAACGTCTGAAGCAGTTGAGACCGTGCTTGTCCTTGGGGAGGCCAAGACAGAGAAGACGGAGGGTGGAGAGGGGAAGGAGCAGAAGGTATTGGAGGAGGAGGTTGAGGCCCTCGTGTTTGATGTCCCTCTCGCTGACCTCACGGTGAAGACAGGAGAGGAAGCCAAGCTGTTCGTCAAAGTGACCGCTCAGCCAGAGCCGTGGGTGAAATGGTTTAGGGACGGGACGGAGATCAAAAGCAGTGGTGAGTGTGACAGGCTGACCAGCCTCCGACAGCAGAAACCTGTTAGCATACATTCTTTAATGTTCTCGTAATTTATTATTTTTATTTTACTAATGATTTTTCTTCTTACTAATTCTAAAATTTGTTAATATTACTTTTTATTTATATTCAAGGCAGTTAAATTTATGTCATATGTACACAGTTATTAATCTTTATTCACCTAAAATCTTGATGGTTGGCAGCAAGACCATCAAATATGGCTGTGTAACTAATGGTTGTAATGCTGTCGTGTGTGTTTTCATTGTTATTTTATGAGTTCATTAGTTGACAGGCACCGTAAATATATAAATACCTCTATGGAACAAATTGCTAGTGGAGTCCCAGTCAGAATAGTTCTAGTCATCATTCACCAGTCAGACACTGTTTTTCCAGACCACTACAGCATCTACTCTGATGGAGCCACCTACGGTCTCGATATACAAGCTGTGACGTCCGAAGACACTGGTCTGTACCTGTGTGTGGCGTCCAATGAGGCAGCCTCTTGTTCTTGCGTGGGGCAACTCAACATACAAGGTCAGTGTCTCAGAGGGGTGCAGTGGCTAGAGCGCGGAATCTAGACTTAGAAAACCCGGGTTTTAATGACGTGTGTTCACTCTCCATTGCTCTAGGTCACTCAGCTGTATGAATACTTGGCACTTCCAATAACAAACAGACCATCACATAGTCAGTAGGATGATGATAAAACACCAACTATAGAAGGCACTTTGGTTTCAGAAGAAGCCGTGTCCTTCAAGGACACCATCAGCGCATGTCAAGTGGACGAGGGCAAGGAGGCCACGTTTGTGTGTCACGTCACTGGGCAGCCAAAGGTCACATGGTCAGTAGTTAGTCTATTCTCAATGAGTCAAACGTTTTCTTTGCAAGTTTCTACTGTGGAAAAGAGGAAATTATGTTTAAACTGGTAATATATTATGGAATTCAAAATAAAACTAAGCTAAATATGACTTAATGGTGAGAATCTTTTGAGGAAAGTAAAGGCATTACTCTACTTCCAAATACCCATAGAGTAATCCCGTTTTATATGTATACCATTTTAGAAATATATAACACTGCCCTCTCCAACAAGTTTTCTTTGTGGTACGTGCATGGTACGTGGTATGTGCACATTGTGACAAATATTATGATGGTGCCTAAAATGACAACTTTTTCGATTGTAGTGATAAATGATTTCAAGATGCATAAGCACAAATTTACAGCTCATGAAAGCTCTCATCGAGACAGATATTATGAACCTAATTTCAGTTACCAGTAGGACACCCATAAGTATAAATGAATGAAAGTTTATTCAATAACAACATTAACATAATAATAATATTGCTTAGTACCACATATTATGGGGAAAATGATACATACAATACAATTTCATCAGATTGTTGAATCGCTGCTGCTGTTGAAGGGACATAGCAGAAGTCATGTGACTTGTAAACCACAACGCCCTTTCAAAGTAGAACAAAAACATATAATAACTGTAGTAAGATTGACAAGATAGCATACAAAGTAACAGTAACAATTCTTTTTTGCATTGTGATAAATGTTTACAGATACACAGAAAGTAATAGCGACTTGAATGTTTTAAAAAATTGTTGCAAATTTGGTAACTGGGTAATATCATTTGCTAGACCGCACTTACAGCATTAAACACAGCTTGTCGACATTTCATGAGATGTTTGCCCTCAGGAGCAAGGATGGCCAGGAGTTGGAGGCGGGGAAGAACATTGAGATGACGAGTGAGGGGGGAGAGTGTAAACTGGTGCTGCGGGAGGTGAAGACGACTGACGCTGGAGACTACAGCTGCCGCATCACTGGCGCGATGGCCACAGCAGCCTGCTCAGCCACACTCGCTGTCAAAGGTGAGGTCAGAGGTCAAACAGGTTCAATGTCGACTTTATTGAGTCATTTTACACTCGCATTGACAGTGTTGTCTCATTACAACAAAGCAGTCACTTCATAACCGTGAGCGTATTTAGAAAAATATTTACCTCTCAGGAAACGTTTTTTGTTTTCTCCGTATATTATTGTCAGCTGTCTCTCACAGCCTTCTTCAGCAGACGGAATTTCATGGTCGTGTCACATGACCTACATCATGTGACACAAGCTGGAGCAAGATTGTGAGAGACAGTTGAAATACATGAAGAAAACAAAAACGTTTCTTGAGAGGTAGATATTTTAGTAAATAACATGAACCAGTGAACCATATCACTACATTTGAAGAAGTGTGATTTTGTAAGTATAATTTCATGTTATCTTGCATTGATTGGTTTATCTATGTAATGTCATGCAGCTGTTATTGGCAGATAATTCATAATGCAGGTGTCACTTCACATCAATCTTTCACATTTGTCACTTCAGAACTGTCATGTATCTGTCACTTCACATTTGTCACTTCACAACAGCATGTAACTCACTTTACATTTGTAACTTCATAACTGTCATGTAGCCATCACTTCATAGTTTTCACTTCACAACCCTAATGACACTGTCACTTCATAACTGTCATGTAGGTGTCACTATGTATTTGTTACTTCACAACTGTCTTGTAGCTATTACTCCATCAGTTAACTTCACAACTGTATAATAGCTATCACCTTGTAACTGTTACATCACAATTGCCATGTAGCGGCCCCTTGAAAGTGTAAGCTTCACACCTGTCGTGAAACTTACTTCGCATTTGTCACTTCACAACTGTCATGTAGATGTCACTTCACAGTTGTCACTTCACTGTACTCACTCCACAACACATGATGTTTTCCATTACAATACCTGTTCTGAAGCTATCGTGTCACTTTGTACCAATTTCAGTTTCTGGCTATGTCATATGAGTGAGAGAGCCACTCTACTTTGAGAAATGTTAGCATCAGACTTCTGTGTAGCTCTAATAACCCTCACTACAGCCCCCCCCCCTCCCCCCAAGGTACAGGGCTCCACCACCATATCCCTGTGTATTTTCCCTCACCAAGTCTTCTCTCAGTCTTACTAGGTTAACCTATATTCCATTCCACATTTAAATCAACTTTAAAGTCGTATTTGTTTCACTGCATGTGATTTGTGAATAGTTGTGTCAATCAGTGAGTCATGCATTTCCAGCACTAAGTCACGATACTATAAGTAACAGATTACTATAAAACATTTGGAGCACTAAGTCACGATACTATAAGTAACAGATTACTATAAAACATTTGGAGCACTAAGTCACGATACTATAAGTAACAGATTACTATAAAACATTTGGAGCACTAAGTCACGATGCTATAAGTAACTGATTACTATAAAACATTTGCAGCAAAACATTGAAGACCTTACGTGGGTGAGTTGGACAAAGGGTGAAGAAAGTGCAATGCTTAGCTATGATTGTCATTATATTATTGAGATGTTGTATTATTGCAAAAACTAGCATGGTAAGTGCTAACTAACACCACATATAGCTATAAACTTTAACATTACTTACAGCGTATAACAATTTACAGCCATTGCAAAATAAATTGTAACTAATACATGGCAATAATATCTAATTCATAGCGCTGTTATGCTACCTAACTTATCTAACTTTTAGCACTAGCACTTCATTAGAATTGTATTGGCAATATACAGTACTTTCGGACAGTGGTCAAGCGTATGACGTCCTTTGTTCTGTCCAGCGAGCACAGCAAGAGCAGCTGTGGGCTCAGGCCAGTTCCAGTACGCCGGGCTGGACCAGGCTACACCTAGACAGTCAGGGTGAGGTGTCGACCCATCTGTGGCCGCCTGCCACAATATCCCTCTTCTCCCTTGTTTCATCTCCCTCTCCAATGGGGTCACCTGCTTTGGTCTCCCTTCCGACTGAGTATTCTCCTTCTCGACATCTGCTTGTCACATCCGTTGGCAACCTCTGTCTACCCACTGCAGATCAGATCAGAATATGTACCTCTGTGTGCCGCACTGAACTGTGGGTTTATTGTGGGTTAATGGCAGTTGTCTTTATTGAAGACAAATTGCCAAGAAAAGCATGTTCAATTTGAAATAAATGGTTGTTGATTCAGAAATGACTTAATGTCAGTGGGATTAATTTAAATAGTTGTATTACATCATTTACTATGTGACTGTACAGTGACTTATTTACTGTTTGCCTTGCTTTTGAAAACGAACTATTGATATAAACAATCGCTATGAAGATGGACTAAAAACAAATGTTTGATCAATAAAAACGAAACAGATAAATAATAATGAGAAACCTTCAACCGAAAGGGTATACACATTCTACAGGAAGATCATAAGGATGTTATTTCATCGTAGTGTACACACATGGAGGTATGAATTCTATCTCACATCAGCATAATTACTATTGTGCTTTTCTTGCTACATGCCTAGTCCTTGCTGTTGTTGCACTAAGGCAATGGTATCTGTGACATCTGCCAGCTTTCCGATGTTCACGTTTCCTGTCCTGCTCGTCATTGATTCCCTGGCTACAGATTACCGTGCCACACTTCACAAGAATGACCTTTGACCCATTTCTCAAAGCCTGTCTCTGCATCACACACAATACAGTTGTTGTTATCAGTATTCAAAGTGCTGCTTGGTACTTTTGGATAACTTGAAAGTTGGTTTGGTCCATTTTCTAGCAGATGGTGTTCTTATTTGTAGAAGTATTTTTAGTTTATGAAAACCTGAACACTTTAGATGTCAAATGGACAAGCAATTTAGTCTAGGACTTACTCAATTAACAATTTGTCATCTTTGATCAGGTGGCTGGATGGTAGCTGACAGTATTATTATGGTACAGTATGGTTTTAACTGGTATAGACTGATTGACCAACATGATTGATAATGATAGTGAAGGGTTGGGGCGTGGTGGAATGTCTTGGTTTATATAAAACAATAAAAGGTCAGATGCTCATGTTTGTGTTTAACCTATATTCCATGTAGGTTAATTAAATGGTTTTAGATGTATGTTGTATATTATCAGTGTTCACCTTTAGTCAGTTACAGAGGCAACCCTCCAAGCTCTTCCATAATATTTTATTTTAACATTTAACTAACATTCTTTACTCTGTTGATGTTCATACAACAGATTTACCTTTATTGATTTTTATATTAAATTCTATTTATTTTGTACTATGTATGTAACAGTATTATGTGTGGTACTGCAAAATGCCATTTAAAATATATATCATTGCCACTAAATATTGTATACTGTATGTCTTGATTGCTTTTGGATACACAAATGTTATTTGTGATATCTTGCGACTTTTGTTTATATTTTTATGTACTGTATTGTTTGACTGGCTTTAGCTTATATTGTGACTTGTGTAAATATTTTGTTGACATTTGACTACAAATGTCTAATAGGTTTAGTTTTGTAAATGTGTACCATTGTGATTGCTGTTCATACTTGCCTCCTGTAACTCCATTGTTATGTATTTCTCTTCTTATTTGTTTAAAATGTCTTTAAAATGTATTTTGTGACTTGTCTCATGTCTTTAAAATGTATTTTGTGACTTGTCTCATGTCTTTAAAATGTATTTTGTGACTTGTCTCATGTCTTTAAAATGTATTTTGTGACATGTCATGTTATTTACTGACTTCATATCCATCTTTTGTGAATTTGTATACTACAAGCATCATGTGAGTACATAAATATAAATTGTGTCTGCTGTTGTGCAATATGACTTTTGTCAATCCTTTTTTTACCTGTTTGTTAGTGTCTCTTGTGACTTGTCCATGACCGTCTCTTGTGACTTTTGTGCAGGAGCGGAGTCAACGGACAGGTCGGTGACAGCCCCAGAGGAGAAGGAGAAAAGAACATCCGCACAGGCTCAGTCCGCCGAAGCTTCCGAGGACTCGAGTGAGGAAGAATCTAGCGATGAGGACACAAGTTCAGAAGAGTCGTCCTCTGAGGAGGAAAGCGATAAAGCTGACTGAGTTTGATAAGGGCTCAGGAGATAAGTTAACGTTAAGTTAAGTTAATTGGAGCATTGTGTAGTCAAGATAGCACTCACACGTGGCACACCTTTAGTCAGTTGATAAAGATTCATCATGTAGGTGAGATAGTTTTGAGAACATGGAAATGTAAATTAAATGGGGGAGTAGAACTTTATGTAAAATTAGAAATATGGAATGGTGATGTGTCAACTCAAGAAAAAGGGAGAGAGAGTATTGCATCACACCTGAACACTCCACACAACTGAGTGGCTTATTTCTGCTATTTCGCGCCTGTAGATTTAAAAGACCAACTTAATCTTTTGTTGTGCAACTAAAATTTCCACCACCATTTACTTGATTGGAAGTATTGTTGTGGTATGTTCTGTTGGATGACGTATAAAACATCGATGTGCTTCGGTGAGTTGTTATTGAAGTGAAGCGACCGACACTGTTTGTGTGTAAACTTTGTTTTGTTATTTATGTATGTTACATTTGTATTTATGTTGATATATGTCTATATTTATATATGAGATATTGGTACTTTTGTAGCTAGCACGACAGGTGATGCTGTTGTCCTGTACTAGTTTCAGCAACTTGCATTATTGGTTGTTTTCACATGCTCTTGTTAAAGTTACGGCGAGACAAGTGCTAATAGTTTGTGAGTGTTCTGCTCGAAGATTGTGCCGCTTAATGTTAGGTGTGCTGTTAATTTATTTACTACTGCAGGTGTAGAATAAAATTTATAATACATATTCTTTACTGCTCGTGAAATTGTATTTTAATGCTGTGATGGCTAGACATGTGGATGTGACAGGGATAAGTATAGGATGCAGTGTTTTGCTTGGGATCCTTCCTGCTTATCCCTATACTATAAGCAAAGTTTATGCATGGGAGAAATATTATGACTAACTCAGTCAAGTGTTTCCCAAATACTAATGTACATTAAAATATTAATACTTATTTAGAATACTTATGCTCGAGGTGCTGAATGCAAACATTACAAGTCCCCTGCCGTGTATTGGGTTTGAATCATGTTAATTAAACATGTGTATGGACGTCATGAGCACATAAGACACCTCTCGTGTTTGTCATCAGATGATGTCCCTAATACATGAGACGCAGCATGCTCAGCTGTCAACGATGTCTGCTCTATGGTCGTGTAGCATCATTTTCTCAATGAATTCATAATCCGTTCCAGACGTCAGCTTTCGGAGAGGCGGTATCGAGCTATGATCATCTGATAGTTATCAGTTCATGCTGTGGCTAGTTCTGTGTTGTTATAAGTGAACTATTGGTGTGATGCATTCACTGGGTTGTGATAATCGTAGAGTTACAGGAGTTTTGAAGTTTGACCTGGCAGTATCAATAAACGGAGTCTCTCCAGCAACCTGCCTTGTGTCTTACTGAATTTCGGGTGACAATTACCAACGTGTGACGTGGTGCTTAAATTATGCCCTAAGATTCATCATATCAAATCTTCAAATCTGTCTAGTCCAGTTATTTGGGTATTTAATATTTTTATTTAAAAAACATGTTATATGTATTCGTTTATTTAACATGTTATTGATGACAGGGACGTCGATCCGGTTTTAAAAGTGGGGGGGACGGGGGACCAATTTATATAGACATATATGTATGTATAATAATATATATTTATATATATGTCATAATATATAGTATAATATGTTATAAGTTTTTTTTAAATATAAATCATAATTCATTGTTGGTCTGGTGATAATTCAAAACTAAAAAAAGCCTTGGTGTTATGCTATTTATAATAGTTATGTTGACAACATATATTTGAAGAGGGGCCATGGCCTACCCCAATCACTGAATATTTGGGGGTAAACTTTGGACCAGGGCTTTATGCAGGATAAAATTATTGCCAGTCACACGTTTTGGTGGGCACATGAATGTTAACTGTTAAGCTAGTTTACAAACTTTCAAATGTGCCTGATGACCTAAAATGGGCTAAAAACACACACATGACACCATTTGCACTCACTTTCAAGGAAGCCATAACTAACGATATCTATGGTTTTCGAAGACTTTTTTTACTCCGTCCACCACCCGTCCACCCATATTTCTACCCGTCCACCTATATTTCAACCCGTCCACCTATATTTCTACCCGTCCATATTCGTTTTTACCCGACAAAATGACGGGTGGACGGGTCTCTACATAAAGCTATGCTTTGGACCCAACACTGCCTGATTCATAGAGTGACAAGAAGCAGAGCTTACAAATCCCACCTTTTGGCAAAGAAATTTGTCATCACTAAAATGAGATCAAATTACACAAAGTGTATAAATCCTCTGGTTCCGCCGTACGCGATATAAATATCCACCAGGGCTACCAGGCTGCAATCCAAGGGGTCACAGGGCAAACAAAATTTAATAATCTATTATGTGCTTGATGGCTATATATAAATACAAGGGTGCAAAATGACAGAGTCCGGCATGATGAATATTTACTGGACTTAGATCAAGTTGCGGGCTGCTGCCAACCAAGCAATTTATCTAGTGATTTTCCACTAGGTAGTCGGAAGTTTAGTTCTTATAATTATTTTTACTCATATACCGATGTAGGGTTTTTAAGAGAAGGGATCGAGAGATCAGTCTCGCTATATATGCCTATACATTTGTTTTATGAACTGAAAAAGTATGAGGACATTTCCTATGCACATTTCCTATGCTGACCCCCTCAGACCGTGGGGTGGTCAGCGTCCCCCTCGTCCCCCACTGATCGACGCCAATGCTGTGCCTGTGTAGAAGTTCCCAATCCAACATTTTGGCAAAGAAATTTGTCATAACTCAAATGGGAATCTGTTACACAAAGTGCACAAATCCGCCGCTTCTGTCGTAGGCGATAAGCATCAAGCAGGCGAGGTGTGAAAGTGCAACATAAATGTCATCATTAAATATGTGCTTGATGGCTAGAACCTATTAATAATATCGACACAAGGTTGATAGAGCCCGGCAGCGGCTTACATTTTTCCGGTAGTTATAAACTTTCCGATTGGCCTTTCTGCGCGACAAATTAAAAATCATCAATGTGCAGCGAAATAGCAAAGCCTTTTTGGTATAAATGCCACCGGCTGTTCGATAACTGTCCTATGATAACTACTGTGAAGAATTGTTTAAAATTTCATTCAATACATTAAAATATTACGTTTGTTTAAATAACTATCACGGATTATGGCGCACTGACAGCAAAACTTGCCTCAAAACTTGCCTCGTTTTAATGTGCGATAAATAACTTTGCTGAACTTCATATCGCGAGTCTATTGTCTATGTACCGGCATTTAAGAGAGAGGAGTATTGAGTCGGGTTATACGCTTCGCAATTTTTCTGAACTGAAAAGTGGGGGGGACAATTCCTATGCTGTCCCCCCCGCCCTGAAAAGTGGGGGGGACGCGTCCCCCCCCGTCCCCATCGATCGACGCCCGTGATTGATGATATACGTAATATATGCTCTATGGCCGATGACGATGCCCGGTCATCCCCACGGAGGTCCACTTATACAGTTGGCGGAATGGTGGTCCCATGCCTACAGGGAGTTCAGACTGACCACGACCGAACTCCATTCCGTCCCTTGTCATAAATGTTTCACCATTTGAAGTGGTTGACATCTTCACTTACTTTGGGTTCAAGATCTCCTAGTCACTGTCGCTCGACTCGAACTGGAAGTGAACACAAAGGTCACCAAGTATGTTGTTGTCATGGCAAGAGTGAACAAGAGGGTGTGGAACTAGTCGGGAGCGGTGATCGCGCGGTAGAGCGCAAGACTCAATTGAGGGGACGGGGGTTCAATCCCACCTACCGTCGTTTCGAAACTTAGACAAATTCGTTCACCCCACATTTGCCTGTCTTTCGGAAGAGACACTAAACACCGGTGGTCCCTTCTATCTGGTGTCTATGCCAGGGGAAGTAAAAGATCTCACACAGGGGGTAAATGTGTAACCTTTGGTGGACTCACTAATTCTAGAGAAGAACAACTCTTGCGTTATCCCGAAATTGGGCTGTTTGGAGGAAACCGACTGAGACCTGATAGAAAACACCACGTTACGTGTCTACCAGGCCTGTGTTCGTGGCACTCACGTGCTGCCAAAGAAAAACGCCTGAACAGCTTTCATGTGTGGTGCCTCAAGGACTTGTAGCATGTCGGCAGGCTAGACCAGCCTGACCATCTCGGAGGCCTTACAGTTACAGGCATCACTAGCAGGTACGCTCTCTAGCCAAAAGCGCCTCGGCTGGCTGGGACAGTCAGTATGACTCTCAAGTGCTACACGATCGTCTTACGAGACATGCAGTTTTCCATGACAATATTTGAAATCGTTTAGCAATATATCAATAAAATTAACCTGAATAATCGTGTTTAAAATCATCAAAGTGGGTTGTTTTTGATGTGGGTCTCATTGTACCGATCGACATAAATACATAACGGGAGTCCCGCAGTGTTCCCGTCTTGTGGCATTGACATCTGCGTTCCGCAACGCATGGTATAAAAGAACACGCCGAGGCGACATCCGCGTGTCGCATCTGTACAGATGCCATCGCTGGGTCAACATTGTTGAAATAACAGCTTTCTTGTCAGCAGTTTCCACTAGCCACCATTCCGTACGTCCAGTCCGAGCGTAGCAGGGTCAACAATGACCCTTCTGCAGCATTAAGATAGAGTTGTCACGAGGCATATGGGAGTCCTCTATAATGATATGCATAATGTTTTCCGGGAACAGTAAACACGTCGTCCGCTTGCACACCGAGTGTAGTGTTGCACACGACTACGAACAAGATGAACATGATCAAAATAAAAGGTTGGCAATCATTATATTAAGCCACCCTAAATATTCGTCGACACGCACGCATGCACGCACGCACGCACCCACGCACGCACGCACACACACACACACACACACACACACACACACACACACACACACATTACTATTTAATCATATCGCACACACATCAGCCATCAACGTACATGATGCAAGACCACTGAAGCAACATTTCATACATTTAGATTATAATATGTTTTGTTCACTAGAAGAATATAATTTGGTATCAATTCCGCCTAAAATTGACATTCACGACACGCCTGACCTATCCGTTTTACGATTTGACGCCATATTTGATGATAAATCCAACATGGCCGCTCATCCACGACGACTGTCGACTGCAGAAACACAATAAGCCGTAACTCTAGATCGAAATGAGCTAGAAACTGGATTTTTATGTCCCTCTCGATGATTGTGATTATTCCCCATCAAATACATATTATTTCATTACCTTTCAGATTGACCATATATGTCAAAGGACAAGTGAATGGGTTAAAATCAACATTTTATAAGCATATCTATTCACAAAACGGGATATAACTGGTATATACATGAGCCAGATGTCGTATCTCAGTTGCTACCATCATAGTTCTGCTGAGATAAAGTCAAATTGATGAGATTATATTAACTTTTAAAGGTTGTAAGCGCTATTTCAAGGTCAAAAGGTCGCTCATCCCTTCATGAAGCCCGCTATGCTGCGCAGTTGATTTACTTGATGATATGTATTTGTCTTCCCTATGTGCCCCATGGAGGCTTACGTCCATGTGGTGGCATTTGTCACCATTGCATATGTTCTATTGATGTGTGGGGGGTTCCCGCCAACCCGCCCAAACCCTATGACAGATAATACCATTGCGAGAAACGTCATACTGTCCGCATGCAGCTGTCTCATACGGTGATGCCCGTTTTCTGAGATGATGGCGTGTTTCACACGGTTGCAGATATTCTAAGTCAGTCACATGTTCGCAGTTGTAGCAGAGTTTGAGCTGATCTCCCGTGAGATCCTGGTCATACAGAACAACTGCCGTAAGCCCACAGATTAGCGGATGATGGAGCATCATAAGTCCATCATATACCAGGAACTCAGGAGCACCACGGCCGTTATTTTTTATGCCAACGTCTCCCGTCTTCTTGACTTTGTGCGAGCTGTAGCAAATCCCTTTATTAGCAAAGCCTCTGGCGTCAGATTGCATAACTTCGCTACCGAACATTTAATCAATGCTGAAATAATGGATGTGTTCGGGAATGGAGAAAAGATACAGACGAGAGAGCTGGTTTTGAAGACAAAGAAGCTTGCAGTAACAATACACAGGTGTAACCTGCCGAAGTGTGATACTGTCGGTAATCCATCACCAAGCATCCTACACCACCATACCTAAACTGTGTGGATCTGCCGAGCGGGACATTGAGATCGCCGGGTACGTGGAACAACTCTCGCGGAAGGTTTTTCGCATGACGACCACCTCCTCACCAGCCGCCTGTTTGATGGCGAGTTTACCTCTGTCACACGTAGCTCAATTGGAGGCGTATCTCAGCGATGATGTTGATGTTGGGATTGAATATAATTATAACGTATTTCTTTAGTGTCTGACGATACACAATAATACAACTACTGGAGACCTATCTCATGAAGGGTTGAAACAGATACCCTGCCGGAATTTATGCCAATGGTTTGGCAGTACGCCAACCAGTCATGCTTCGACCATTTCGGTCGAGTTGTAAACAAAGTCCTGTCGGTTGAATAGTTGTATCTTCATCTTGTGAAGCCCTCCAGGTTATTTGTGATAGCTACATTGATGAGTCATGGTGTTAGCAATATAGTCTCAGGAGAGCTCTATCCCGGATGAGTCCACAACGCAGATCGAGAAATGTTGGGTATCATCGGAGAGAAAAAGGATCAGTTGCTGCAACTTATTTAGAAAACAGTGGTTGGTCAGTCTTTCTGTAGTATCGAGTGTGTTGAGTGTCATGGTAGTAAACCAAGAACAAGTTCCCGTTCCCCTCCATAGTACAGAGTCGACAGCCAATAGTGATTTTCCAGAGTCTGCAAAATTATTGAAAGATGCAGATGAAAGGATCGTGCCTCATGCCATCTGGGCAGTCCAACATGGCTGCCAACGTTTAGTCGTTATGTTAAATGATACTGACACAGGCATGCGCCTACTGCACTTCACCCATACGCTAGTCCGTGATAATCTGAAAAGCCTCTAGGTCAGGTTTCGGACAAGTGAGAAGAGAGAGAGAGCCCGCCTTCCACTACATCGCGAGTGGGCGAGCATCGCGGCCTTGTGGGCGAGCATCGCGGCCTTGTTCTGGAGAAGGTTCACGCATTCACTGGAAAATATGTCATCAGCAAAATTGGCACTACGCATGCAGTGATGCATTGCAATCCCAATGTATATCTGACTGAGTTTGTCGATAGAGCAGAGCTACCGGAAACGGTGAACGCGCAAGTGGAAGAGTACCTTTTGCTGGGTTGGGCGGGTGCAAGATGTAAGCCATAGGCAAAGAAGTTTTTATCAATTGCATCTCCAGGTCCACACCAGTGTCTCTGTTCCCAATGCCATAACCAAAATGCCCCCGCATCGAGTGTTGTGCGTAGACACATCACCAGAGTATTATATTGTTTTTCAAGGGGTTATAGCCAGTGAAGGAAGGCGCCTAGAGATTTGTCAGAGTGGGTGGGAAAGTGACGGAGGCACCCTCAAACCGTTGACATGTCATAGCTCCCTATCTACTAATATGCTATCCATGTGCAAATGCGGTAATGTGCAGTGCCCGTGCAGAAAATGTGTGGTGATGTGTGATTTATTGCCACAAATCACAAGTTCGAAACTGTCAGAATCGTTGTTAGCTAAAAGTGGGATGGAAAGTTTGTTGTACGTGTATACATGCTAGCTAGATATATAGTACATTACAGGTGCTTAATGTTATAAATTACTTGAAAGGTTACAATAGTTTTTGTTTGTCATAATATGTTAAAATAAAGAGTGTGACCGATGTCAGATATCATGAATTGACCATCACTTTCAATCCTTGGTTTTCTATATTAAAAGGAGGACACGATTTATGCATATGTTTATGCACATTTGACCTTGTCAGAGCGTATACAACCTTTAAAAGTTAATATAATCTCATCAATTTGACTTTATCTCAGCAGGGCTATGGTGATACCAACTGAGATGCGACCTCTGGCTCATGTATATACCAGTTGTATCCCGTTTTGTGACCAGATATGCTTTTAATATGTTGATTTTTGCCCATTAACTTGACCTTTGACTTATATGGTCAACCTGAAAGGTCATGAAATAATACGTATTTGATTGGGAATAATAACAATCATCGATAGGAACATAAAAATCCAGTTTCTAGCTCATTTCGATCTAGAGTTACGGCTTATTGTGTTTCTGCAGTCGACAGTCGTCGTGGATGAGCGGCCATGTTGGATTTATCATCAAATGTGGCGTCAAATTGTAAAACAGATAGGTCAGGCGTGTCGTGAATGTCAATTTTAGGCGGAATTGATACCAAGTTTGGCTATCTAGCCCTTCTAGATCCAAAGTTATAGATGAAAACCTGGTCAGCGGCGGCCATTTTGGATTTCACGCTTCAGTGACCTTATGCCACGGATTTTCAAAAAGCACCTCCTGGATTGTTGAAAGGCATGGTATGTAGAATACAAATCAAAAGAAAAACTGCGTTTACCTCGAAATTGTTACGGGCCTATATGGCAGAGCCAGGACTACCACTGACACTGAAATATCTATGTTCAACTCATGTACGTAAGTATGCCATATTAAAGCATTTTACTTACTGTGTGGTCTTTGTTACGATGCTTAAATTATGCTAAATGCTTCAATTTGATAGTCTAGTGGAATGAAAAAGTGTTTTTATATAGATCTACACGATTGAACGATTCATGTATAAGTAGAGCAATTTAAATCAGTTTGGACATGTAAGACTTGAATATCCAATCGTGTTTGTATCGAGTTACTGCTTCAAATTGCTATGTACTGTGTTGTTGGTAACAGCGTGGATCAATCTTAGTGCGTATTTTCCACACGACGATGACAGTATAAATAGTTGAACACAAGTGGTATTGTGTAAGGATTAATAGGGCAATGTTATTACGCATATAAATTATATTATTAAAAAGACGTTGCTTTCGACAACTGGTGTCGCCAAGCTGTGATGTTTTATTTCACTCCGCTGACATATTTTCGTTCAGTACGCAAGAGGTAGAAAGGCAATTACTTCTATAGTGCAAAGACCAACCGCCCGTTCTGCTCAATCCTTTACAAAATACACCTCTTTGGAATACGAAACCTAGTATGGTTTAATGCTTTGTTTTCACCCATGCTGCATTTAATATTTGGATAGCGCGAGGCAACACCACATTTCCACCCACCGTATTTCGAGCCTTGTCGTCAACTCTTACGCAGGTGATTAGTATTGCTAGCACGAAGTTATATAGACGGCGCCACCATCGCTGGATCGAGGATGCAAATCAAATCAAATCAAATCAAATCAAATTTAATTTCGTAACAACAACGAGAATGCATGTACATGAGTAGCAATTAATTGCTAATAAATACACACAAAACTCCACCGATGCTTGTCAATAAAAATAAAGTCCAAAGCAGTAGTAGTGGTAGTGGTAGTGGTAGTGGTAGTGGTAGTGGTAGTGGTAGTGGTAGTGGTAGTGGTAGTGGTAGTGGTAGTGGTAGTGGTAGTGGTGATGGTGATGGTGGTGGTGGTGGTAGTGGTAATGATACTAGTAGTGGTATTGGTAGTAGTAATAGCAGTATAGTGGACCAGCCAATATGTGATATAAAACTTTCATCGGTATTTTTTGTTAATAGCATGAAACTATGGTAGATAGATCACTCATAGCATGTGGGGAAATGTGTGGGTGGATGCCACCCTTGATTTTGAATTTGAAGGTCATTTTCAAGGACGAGAAAGGTCAAAATTGGTATTTTAGTTTTTTGTATTAATTTGGACCACAATCAATAGATCTATCCAATGAAATATTTTTTATGATCACATACTTCCATCTAACTAGTGTAATTGACAAGTAAACATTCACTTTACAATGTTAAAGTATAGGATAACGAAACACAAAAGTACGTTTTTCTCAAAAACACGTTTTTTAATTAAGAACTGTCTTGAACACTTGGTCGTTTTACTCTAATGTTCCCATATGCACTATGATATCCAATAACACGTCACATTCACTTCCTCCCATGTCTATTGGCCAGCTGGGTTGCAGCAGTCCACCCCATCACACCCGCAAGCATACGTGCAGGTTCGTTTTGAAGCAACTGCATCGGACCGTTCTGCACTTAGCCTTGCATCCACAAGTGACCAGCTAGACACGCATCTGGAATAGGAGGCAGTCTTGTCCATACAGCTTTCAAGCAGTCTGACTCCATCATCCATGCAGAGATGTCGGTGGGAGAAGGGATGTCTATATGCTCCTAGTCTGCCTGCAGCCAGATCTTTGCTTGATAGTTGGCGCGTGCGGTGTGAAGTTCCAGGGCGTCTCTGATTGGGGGTAACATCTCCAGACCAAGCTTGCCCTTACCGAAGAGATGGAGTCTGGCATTGTCGACGGTTTGTTGCTCAGGTGTGCCGTACACATGACATACAAATTGTTCAATTGGTGCGAGTGCTCCATCACGACCAATCCCCTGCACGAAATGCGGATGATTCTGAAAGGTTTTCCAGCAAGACTGCTTGCCATGGCCACTAAACGCTGACGTTGTGTCACAACCTGTAAACGCGTGGAAGCCCAGCAGGTTATCCCTCAGAGGTTTTGCAAGTCTCTCAGACAGTGCATATATTGGATAGCATTTCCTCTTCTTTGCTGTTCCAGAGATCATCCACACTTCTGCTGTTTGTGCTGGTATAAAGTGGACTAGAAGCAGCATGACATCCGTATCTCTGCAGATGACCAACACTCTTTTGTATCCCTGGTTGACTGCTTCACACGAATGGAGTACCAGCCTGGTGTCCGCCTCTTCATGGTTTCCTTGAAGTTTGACTTCGCTCCTCCTTGTTGACCTCGCATGTGTAGCACAAGAGAATCTGCCTCCTGTTACAAGCTCACATTGTTGTGGTAGATCAGTACCCTTTGTCACGATGATCTCGGCCAAGAACCTGGCGAGATCGGCCTTGTTCTCATCAGATGCAATAAAGTCGCTCCATACTTGTGGAAGTGGGACATTTCGTCCATCGATGACCTTAAGAATTGGCCTCTTCTTCCCCATTTGCTTTGCAAACACTACATCAACTCTTGTCGTGTGACATCTGAAGTGACTTGTGACATTGTTCAACAATACGTCGGCATAGTCGCCAAACGTCTGACACCCATGAGGTTTTCCAAGAGCTTGGATCAGGCCATGACCGTCAATCTTCACACACGTCTTCATGTTGGTTTCTGGAATTGCCTATCCTATCCTATACATCTCTGTGTAAATGCAAAGTTTAACACCTTATATCTCCGCCAATACTTGGTATAAACGTAAATTCGTTACTGATTTATAAAGATGTACTCACATAGAGTACAAATCATCACGAAAATACAAACCGACATTTTGACCCCGGTTGACTTTGTGACCTTCAAAATGACTTTCATGTTCAAAATAATGGATGGTAACACAGCACACGGTTTTGTTATCTTACGAACGATCAAGGTAGCAAAAATTAGTTTTTGTTGATTTGAACACCATCGATCGATAGAACATAGCATAGTTGACCATTTGCGAAAGCAGAGTTCTATTCTGCGGTTGTCACCTCACTTCTTAAACAATTTTCCCACATATTGGCAAGTTTGATTTAATCCCAAATCATGCCAAGGAATGATGGTAAGTATTCTGACATACACACAATACGTGTTTGGTTTTGAAAACAGGATAACTTTGCAATAATGGGTATGAAAACAACTTTTACATACAAGAAAACAACATTTCGAGATAATCACATTTTTGTGGTGAATTATCCTATATATCTCTGTGTAAATGCAAAGTTTAACACCTTATAACTCCGCCAATACTTGTCATAACCGTACAATCATTACAGATTTGTAAAGATCTACTCATATAGAGTTCAAAACATCACGAAAATAAAAACCGACATTTTGACCCCAGTTGACTTTATGACCTTCAAAATGACCTTTAAATTCAAAATCGGGCGTGGCATCCACTGTAGGCATTTTCCGCATACCATGGGTGACTCATCTAGCATGGATGCCCGCTATTAACAAACAATGCCGCTGAAAATAATTCTAGAGCACTTTTCAAAGTTTGGCTGGTCCAGTAGTAGCAGTAGCAGTACCAGTGACAGTAGCAGTAGCAGTAGCAGTAGCAGCAGCAGCAGCAGCAACAGGAGCAGGAGCAGGAGCAGGAGCAGCAGCAGCAGCAGCAGCAGCGGCAGCAACAGCAGCAGCAGCAGCATCAGCAGCAGTAGCAGCAGCAGCAGCAGCAGCAGTAGCAGCAGCAGCAGCAGCAGCAGCAGTAGCAGCAGTAGCAGCAGCAGTAGTAGTAGTACACACAACACGGTTACGTCCAGGGAGCGCATGAGTAGAACGTCACACCAGTGCCTTCCACCTGGAACGGTTTCGCCGCCTCGCACTGATCAATCCTCTTGAGTGGGAGCCGCCACAGCCCCACGTAGGGATGATTCCTAACAGGCGGTCCGTCGCGTTGGATACACAGTGGTGTCGACAGCGACACGGGTTCGATTTCGAGATTCAGATTGCGGTAGCGGTCAGTTTTATTCGTGGACAGTTCGACATTTTTATCGTTCGACGGGAACGTCGTTGTTAGCAGATAACCACTTCCGATATTCGAGAAAGAGGCGAGGACCCGGATGGCGTCACTGGAGTACAAGTGCTGTAGCATCATACGACTGACGATGATGTCATATGTGTCGTTGAGGCCGTTCTGAACGACGTCTCTTTGGATGAACTTCCACCCGAAATGGTTGTATTGCTTGCGGTGGTGGTCGATCAGCGACGGGACGATGTCGATGCCGGTGTATTCGATGTCATCCCGCGTGCGCAGGAAGCGAGACATCCACGCCATATCGCCACAAGGCACGTCCAGCAGACGGACTCGCGACAACCCGCGCACGGCCCGTACCTCGGACACTACGCGGTGAATCGTTGCCGAGAACTCTTGCGTAAAATACAGCGTTGAACCCGACCCTGCAAGCAGTCTGTCACATTGCATTGACTGTCTCGTGACCTTTCGTAGTGTAACCTAATCACACGTTTGAATACAAAGGAGTTGGTGACCGCATGCGTGCGTGCGTGCGTGCGTTCGTGCGTTCGTGCGTGCGTTCGTGCGTGCGTTCGTGCGTGCGTGCGTGCGTTCGTGCGTTCGTGCGTTCGTGCGTGCGTGCGTGCGTGCGTGCGTGCGTGCGTGCGTGCGTGCGTGCGTGTGTGTGTGTGTGTGTGTGTGTGTGTGTGTGTGTGTGTGTGTGTGTGTGTGTGTGTGTGTGTGTGTGTGTGTAAATATATATATATATATATATATATATATATATATATATATACAATAATTTTATACATTACTGGACAGATGCAACAACATTATCACACAACCAGAGAAGACTCTCTTCCTGATGTAGACCACCGATGGTGGCTGAAACGTCGATTTAAGTAATAAATTAAAATAAGAAATCTTGTTTGAACATTTTATTCTTTCAATTTGATGAACTATTCATGAATTTATATACATAATATATATATATATATATATATGTATATATATATATATAGATATATATATATATATATATATATATATATATATATATATATATATACATATGTATATATATATATATATATATATATATATATATATATATATAACACTACATTACAAGATTAGTTCATTTGTTATTTAAAGTGTATAATCTTTTCTATATAATACATGTAGCAATAACTAATTGGCACAAAACACTTCTGGATTGGGCTGATGTCGTTATCTTACCTGACGCTTGGAGATCCTTGTACGCTACGTCAAATCTCTTTCCCCAGGCCCTCTTGTCAAACACCTTCTGGAAAGAAGCTGCACGCGACTTTGTGTCTTCTTGTACATCGTTTGTCCTGACTACTAGAGGTCCCGTGCTCATAAGCTTTGGTTCCTGGCCAATCACGTCTCCCGTCAGACAATTTCTGACGTGTCCATCGGCAGCGATGATGAGATGGTTAGGATGTGATGATGAGATGCTCGGATCCTGTTCGTCCAGACAGATTCTCATGAAGCGTGACAGCACACGAGGGAAGAGTGCAGCATTTAAGTAGACGATATAACAGCATGTGCATCCAACAAGTATGAGTGTTTTACATCTCATTGTCGACGCCATAATTTGGGAAATCGTAGCGTATAACGTGCTTAGTGGTGTGCATGTGTGAATCCTCCTAGACAATCGCCTGAAGACTCGTTCTTCCTAGTGCACTGCGTACGTCACTCTAATGTCGAAGTTACGCTGTAATAAAGAACCCATTATTAGTTACGGATTGAGCGCACTGATCTAAAAATAAACTGGTTTGCGGATCAAGCGTCTCCGAGTGAAGCCACCGGATCTAGAAGCGTCGCCATTGAACCACTCCCAAAACAAAGGCACGTGTGATCCACTCCTTCAGTGAGCTTGTGCTGCGGCAGGCCCAGTTCAGCGTGTGTGTTTTGTTTTGTTTTTGAGGATCGTCAAATCATCCGTATAATTGTGCCCTCATGTACAGCATATAAATGCACCAACAGACAATCAGTAATTAGTAGTAATAATTAGTGAAGTTTAATTAGTATATATTATATTAACGGTGCGTGCTTCGAAATTAGTGAGGGGATGCTAGTACACGATGGTCATAGAGTTCTTACTCTTATCACAGTAATTGAGTTTGATGTATATTATATATATATATATATATATATATATATATATATATATATATATATATATATATATATATATATATATATATATATAGTGTACATACAGTCTAGAAACTACTATACTGCAAAGATCAGCTCAAAATGACGCGATCTACCTGTGATAACTGTGGAACAATAGTGTTTAATCATCAGTGAGAGTGTTTTTATGATAGTGATAGAAACACACTCTCACTTCTCTTAACTGTTTACTGAAACTATTATTTTACGAAACGATGTCATTTAGTATAATATAGGCCTCCGTATAATATAATAGTCACTGGTTATAAAGACACTGTTTTTTGTACTTTTACATTCATACTATGTACTATTAGTATTAGTATTATTATGAGTATTTTAATTTTTATTATTATAAATGTGTATTTTCATGATAATTTATTTCGATATTTGACGCCATGTTTTTATGATTTTTAACTGTTAGTTTATTTCTGTGATATGTTATAACAGCGCCTTCGAACAAGGTAACATGGATATATGGCGCTATATAAATGCTTTTATTATTAAACAAATCATCGTATCACTGTTGCATTGTATTGCTAGTATCTATATCATAATTCGAGTTATTGATTATGCATGGATATATTTATATTGTTGCGACCTAAATATTTTATCTAAAGCTTTATTGTATGTATATGATGTATGTATGCATGTAAGATGTTGTGTCTCGTTAAGCCTCGCTGTTGCCACGTTGTGTCTCTTTATGCCTCGTTGCTGCCACGTTGTGTCTCGTTATGCCTCGCTGTCGCCACGTACTATCTCGTAATGCCTCGCTGTCGCCACGTTGTGTATCGTAATGCATCGCTGTCGCCACGTTGTGTCTCGTTATGCCTCGCTGCCGCCATGTTGTGTCTCGTAATGCATCGCTGTCGCCACGTTGTGTCTCGTTATGCCTCGCTGTCGCCACGTTGTGTCTCGTTATGCCTCGTTGTCGCCACGTTGTGTCTCGT
>OZ024857.1:25093654-25098654 GCA_964017155.1 Oasisia sp. SBJ-2009 | reverse complement strand
ACATACACACATACACACATACACACATACATAATACATACATACATACATACATACATACATACATACATACATACATACATACATACATACATACATACATACATGCATACATACATACATGCATACATGCATACATGCATACATACATACATCCATACAAATATACATATAATACATATATACGTACAAACACATACATACATACATACATACATACAGACGTACGTACATACATAAACACATACACACACATACTTACATACATACATATATACACACATACATATATAAATATATACATATTTTACATACATATAAACATACGTACATACACATATACATAAACACATACATACAAGCATATAAATAAAACATTATGAAAGCACGGAAATACACATGGTAAACGCGTATAGACGCAAACGAACACTATCATTTTCTACTTCCCCAGTCAGACGGACGGCACACAGAGCTGAGTAGGAACTCGCCATACAAAACGAGACCCACACAAGGCAAGACAGAGCTAGATATAGACCCATTGGGAGACCGGGGCTAGTTTTAACAAAAACAACACATTTCAGGATTGCTGGTGAGTTTCTTAACCAATCGAAACGTTTGTCATGCCAAAGGGTTCCCATATATCTCCCGCATATAATTGGTACACGATTAAATGCCTGGCTTATTACATATGTGTGGCATAATAAGTTATATGAGGTATCCTAAAGTGTTATAACTTACCCCGGCACGTAAGTTCCTCTTTTCTTTTAAAATGACGTAACTTTATGGCGTGTTGATGGATTCACGTGATATTAGACATGACATGGTGTAATATGTTGATAGACATGCTGTCGTCTTGCAGAATAATTTGGATTAGCAGTTTTGTCTGCAAGCCCTCTGTTACAACTTACCCGTGTTACAACTAGCCCCGGTCTCCCCTACCTTCGGAAATAACCTACATGGGATCGCAAATATACAATTTGGAATCAAAATTAATCTAATAAACGTTTGACGTGTTATCAGCATGTTCTGTCTACCTCACGGAATTCGTAACATCGGAAAACAGATGTAAAGTGGCTGTTTATGCTTTTGCAAGTCGACCAAGAGGAACTGTCTTTTTTCGGGACTCGCTGCGGATATTGGTTGGGTATCGCGAGACTTGACACGGCAAATCGTTCACGTCTATGCTGTATATATACATGTACTTTACAGACCTTGATGCACCGGAGTTAGAGCGGCCGACAAAAGCGTCTAGTGTCACGACAAATATTACAAAAACACGCATAAAAACCCCGAGGAACGTCACTTATGCTACACTAGTTTGTAAGATGGCGACTGTTTCTGGGAAAAATAAAAAAGATGACGCGGGGGTCGAGAGTGTAAGGCGGCAATGAGGCGAGTGACACGGACACAGACAAGGCATTGTGTCAGGGACTCGGCGAGTGGCGCTAGACGCGACAATGTCGACTTGGGCGATAGCAACACACGCTACGCAATCAATTACCGTAAAGACATTCCTCTGACGATAGCTGACTTGAGCTCGCACATTTCAACAACTCGCCGCCTCTCATGCGGTGCGTTAAATAACTTTTTGCTCATTTGACTACTTATTAATGTTATTTGCACTTTATAGTAATTGTAGCCATTTACTTACTTATCTATTCAACTATTTATTTATTTATCATTCGTGGGTGGGTCTGTCGGTGGGTCGGTTGGCCGATCAGTGGGGCGGTTGGTGGGGCTGTGGGTGGGGCGGTGGGTGGGGCGGTCGGTGGGTTGGTCGGTCGATACAATTATTATAAATATCGACAGACCGACCGACTGACCGAATAATAAATAAATAAATCGTTGAATAAATATATAAGTAAGCGACTACAATTATCATAAAATAAATATATAAATATCAATGAGTATCATCAAATATCCATTATATTCAAAACGTTGCTAAATCTATAGCTAAGAAGTCCGTATAATGTGCCAAACGTTGATAAATATTTCGCCATGATGAGAACATAATGAGAATCAACCGACATGAACTAAAGGTATTTTTAGTGTATGTCCGACACGTCGTAGGGCGGCGCTTGACTTAAGAATCACTCATACTCACCATAACACGACACGAACGACACGCAATAATCTTCTTCCGCAAAGATTCCTTCATAAAATATATACGGACTCGGTCTCCGGTGGTCACAGTGGGACTGCACGTCCTCCCTCTGTCGTCTTTCTTCCCTTTCCATTAATTTCGTTTCCAATCCTTTCCTTTCCTTTCCTTTCCTTTCCTTTCCTTTCCTTTCCTTTCCTTTCCTTTCCTTTCCTTTCCTTTCCTTTCCTTTCCTTTCCTTTCCTTTCCTTTCCTTTCCTTTCCTTTCCTTTCCTTTCCTTTCCTTTCCTTTCCTTTCCTTTCCTTTCCTTTCCTTTCCTTTCCTTTCCTTTCCTTTCCTTTCCTTTCCTTTCCTTTCCTTTCCTTTCCTTTCCTTTCCTTTCCTTTCCTTTCCTTTCCTTTCCTTTCCTTTCCTTTCCTTTCCTTTCCTTTCCTTTCCTTTCCTTTCCTTTCCTTTCCTTTCCTTTCCTTTCCTTTCCTTTCCTTTCCTTTCCTTTCCTTTCCTTTCCTTTCCTTTCCTTTCCTTTCCTTTCCTTTCCTTTCCTTTCCTTTCCTTTCCTTCCCTTTCCATTCCATTCCATTCCATTCCATTCCATTCCATTCCATTCCATTCCATTCCATTCCATTCCATTTCCTTTCCTTTCCGTCCCATCTTTCCAATCTCGTGGCACGGTGGTGGAGTGGTCCCGTCCATCCTATCCACTCTGACAGTCGGACAGTCTCGCGCCGCACTGTCCACTGTCCAACACACACACACACACACACACACACACACACACACACACACACACACACACACACACACACACACACACACACACACACACACACACACACACACACACACACACACACATACACACCAGTATTTAAGCTAACGAGACATAGCGAGACACAACATCGCGACAGCGAGGCATAACGAGACACAACGTGACAACAGCGAGGCATAACGAGACACAACGTGACAACAGCGAGGCATAACGAGACACAACGTGACAACAGCGAGGCATAACGAGACACAACGTGGCGACAGCGAGGCATAACGAGACACAACGTGACAACAGCGAGGCATAACGAGTCACAACGTGGCGACAGCGAGGCAAAACGAGACACAACGTGGCGACAGCGAGGCATAACGAGACACAACGTGACAACAGCGAGGCATAACGAGTCACAACGTGGCGACAGCGAGGCAAAACGAGACACAACGTGGCGACAGCGAGGCATAACGAGACACAACGTGGCGACAGCGAGGCATAACGAGACACAACGTGACAACAGCGAGGCATAACGGGACACAACGTGGCGACAGCGAGGCATAACGAGACACAACGTGGCGACAGCGAGGCATAACGAGACACAACGTGACAACAGCGAGGCATAACGGGACACAACGTGGCGACAGCGAGGCATAACGAGACACAACGTGGCGACAGCGAGGCATAACGAGACACAACGTGGCGACAGCGACGCCTAACGAGACACAACGTGGCGACAGCGAGGCATAACGAGACACAACGTGACAACAGCGAGGCATAACGAGACACAACGTGACAACAGCGAGGCAAAACGAGTCACAACGTGACAACAGCGAGGCAAAACGAGACACAACGTGGCAACAGCGAGGCAAAACGAGACACAACGTGACAACAGCGAGGCATAACGAGACACAACGTGACAACAGCGAGGCATAACTAGACTCAACGTGGCGACAGCGAGGCATAACTAGACACAACGTGACAACAGCGAGGCATAACTAGACACAACGTGACAACAGCGAGGCAAAACGAGACACAACGTGGCGACAGCGAGGCATAACGAGACACAACGTGACAACAGCGAGGCATAACGAGACACAACCTGGCGACAGCGAGGCATAACGAGACACAACCTGGCGACAGCGAGGCATAACGAGACACAACCTGGCGACAGCGAGGCATAACGAGACACAACCTGGCGACAGCGAGGCATAACGAGACACAACGTGACAGCAGCGAGGCATAACTAGACACAACGTGGCGACAGCGAGGCATAACGAGACACAACGTGGCGACAGCGAGGCATTACGAGACACAACATGGCGGCAGCGAGGCATAACGAGACACAACGTGGCGACAGCGGTGTATTACGATACACAACGTGGCGACAGCGAGGCATTACGAGATAGTACGTGGCGACAGCGTGGCATAACGAGACACAACGTGGCAGCAACGAGGCATAAAGAGACACAACGTGGCAACAGCGAGGCTTAACGAGACACAACATCTTACATGCATACATACATCATATACATACAATAAAGCTTTAGATAAAATATTTAGGTCGCAACAATATAAATATATCCATGCATTATCAATAACTCGAATTATGATATAGATACTAGCAATACAATGCAACAGTGATACGATGATTTGTTTAATAATAAAAGCATTTATGTAGCGCCATTAATTCATGTTACCTTGTTCGAAGGCGCTGTTATAACAAATCATAGAAATAAACTAACAGTTAAAAATCATAAAAACATGGCGTCAAATATCGAAATAAATTATCATGAAAATACACATTTATAATAATAAAAATAAAAATACTCATAATAATAATAATACTAATAGTACATAGTATGAATGTAAAAGTACCAAAAACAGTGTCTTTATAACCAGTGACTATTATATTATACGGAGGCCTATATTATACTAAATGACATCGTTTCGTAAAATAATAGTTTCAGTAAACAGTTAAGAGAAGTGAGAGTGTATTTCTATCACTATCATAAAACACTCTCACTGATGATTAAACATTATTGTTCCACAGTTATCACAGGTAGATCGCGTCATTTTGAGCTGATCTTTGCAGTAGTAGTTTCTAGACTGTATGTACACTATATATATATATATATATA
>OZ024857.1:25058654-25091154 GCA_964017155.1 Oasisia sp. SBJ-2009 | reverse complement strand
CTGCTGCTGCTGCTGCTGCTGCTGCTACTGCTACTGCTACTGCTACTGTTACCGTTACCGCTACTGCTACTGCTACTGCTACTGCTACTGCTACTGCTACTGCTACTGCTACTGCTACTGCTACTGTCACTGGTACTGCTACTGCTACTAGTGGACCAGCCAAACATTGAAAAGTGCTCTAGAATTATTTTCAGCGGCATTGTTTGTTAATAGCGGGCATCCATGCTAGATGAGTCACCCATGGTATGCGGAAAATGCCTACAGTGGATGCCACGCCCGATTTTGAATTTAAAGGTCGTTTTGAAAGTCATAAAGTCAACTGGGGTCAAAATGTCGGTTTTTATTTTCGTGATGTTTTGACCTCTATATGGGTAGATCTTTACAAATCTGAAACGATTGTACGGGTATTGCAAGTATTGGCGGAGTTATAAGGTGTTAAACTTTGCATTTACACAGAGATATATAGGATAATTCACAACAAAAATGTGATTATCTCGAAATGTTGTTTTCTTGTATGTAAAAGTTGTTTGCATATCCACTATTGCAAAGTTATCTTGTTTTCAAAACCAAACACGTATTGTGTGTATGTCAGTATACATAACATCGTTCCTTGGCATGATTTGGGATTAAATCAAACTTGCCAATATGTGGGAATTTATTTTAAGAAATGAGGTGACAACCGCAGAATAGAACTCTGCTTCGCAAGTGGCCAACTATGCCATATTCTATCGATCAATAGTGTTCAAATCAACACAAACAAATTCATACTACGTTGATCGTTCGTAAGATAACACAACCGTGTGCGATGTTACCATCCATTAATTTGAACATGAAGGTCATTTTGAAGGTCACAAAGTCAACTGGGATCAAGATGTCGGTTTTTATTTTCGCGATGATTCGAACTTTATGTGAGTAGATCTTTACAAACCAGTAAAGACTTTACGGTTATACCAAGTATTGGCGGAGATATAAGGTGTTAAACTTTGCATTTACACAGAGATGTATAGGATAATTCAACACAAAAAAGTGATTATCTCGAAATCTTGTTTTCTTGTATGTAAAAGTTGTTTTCATACCCATTATTGCAAAGTTATCCTGTTTTCAAAACCAAACACGTATTGTGTGTATGTCAGAATACTTACCATCATTCCTTGGCATGATTTGGGATTAAATCAAACTTGCCAATATGTGGGACATTTTTTTAAGAAGTGAGGTGACAACCGCAGAATAGAACTCTGCTTTCGCAAGTGGTCAACTATGCTGTGTTCTATCGATCGATGGTGTTCAAATCAACAAAAACTAATTTTTGCTACCTTGATAGTTCGTAAGATAACAAAACCGTGTGCGGTGTTACCATCCAATATTTTGAACATGAAAGTCATTTTGAAGGTCACAAAGTCAACCGGGGTCAAAATGTCGGTTTGTATTTTCGTGATGATTTGTACTCTATGTGAGTACATCTTTATAAATCAGTAACGAATTTACGTTTATACCAAGTATTGCCGGAGATATAAGGTGTTAAATTTTGCATTTACACAGAGATGTGTAGGATAATTCAACACAAAAATGTGATTATCTCGAAATGTTGTTTTCGTATATGTAAAAGTTGTTTGCATACCTATTATTGCAAGGTTATCCTGTTTTCAAAACCAAACACGTATTGTGTGTATGTCAGTATACATAACATGTTGCCATGGCTCACAATATATGACCACACAAACTATGCCCGATGGGGACCTGTGTATCTTGCGGATATGAAACTGCATGAAATGACAGCACCAGAGGTCTACGCAGAGTTCATGCAGGGGAACTTCGTTGTGAAGAGAACCAAAAGACGATTCAACCAAGTTCCCGCTGACCAGGCAACTGAGTGGATAAACAAACCATGCAAGATGCAGAACGGCATCATAGGCATTACAAGAAATGACCAAACTAGGGACAAGCTTTGTGTCACCTGGGCCGAACGCTCACGAATCTCTCAGGACACGCGATACCTCTTCAACCTGGAAGATGAGGAGGAAGAGACCACTTTCACCCGCAGTGACAGCCTTCCTTCCCTGATGAAGCGTGATGCTGATGACGTGAAAAAGCTTATCACACAGCTTACACATTTGGACGTATTCAGAGTAAACACTGCTTTTAGAGAAGAAGAAGATGAAGACATGGATTCGATAAGTGGCGACATACCCTTGCAATCTTTGGCATCCAAAGATTCTGCTCCGACTGACGTGGTCAGTGATCTCCTAAGAGCTGAAGAACGGGGGAAACTGCATGTTATCACCAACGTGAAGCAACGCATAATTGAGAAAACTGTGGGGTTTCATGATGTGCTTAAGAAGCATCGCTCGAAGACCTTTGCCACTCTATACAAAGCAACCGTGTCTACCAAACACAATGTACAGAAGACTGTCAAAGCCGACAGAAAACATCTGCAGCGATTACTCAATGCTGTCACCGCGGGTCGAACAGTTGAAATGGGGAGTATCCTGAAGCATGAGCTGTCCCCAGTCCCACTGTCTCTGGCCAAACATGGAGGCCACATGAACACGACACAAAAGTCAGTGCTAATCAATGTCCTGGCGGATGGCATTCCTATACCCTCGGCAATTCCAGAAGCCAACATGAAGACGTGTGTGAAGATTGACGGTCATGGCCTGATCCAAGCTCTTGGAAAACCTCATGGGTGTCAGACGTTTGGCGACTATGCCGACGTATTGTTGAACAATGTCACAAGTCACTTCAGATGTCACACGACAAGAGTTGATGTAGTGTTTGCAAAGCAAATGGGGAAGAAGAGGCCAATTCTTAAGGTCATCGATGGACGAAATGTCCCACTTCCACAAGTATGGAGCAACGTTATTGCATCTGATGAGAACAAGGCCGATCTCGCCAGGTTCTTGACCGAGATCATCGTGACAAAGGGTACTGATCTACCACAACAATGTGAGCTTGTAACAGGAGGCAGATTCTCTTGTGCTACACATGCGAGGTCAACAAGGAGGAGCGAAGTCAAACTTCAAGGAAACCATGAAGAGGCGGACACCAGGCTGGTACTCCATTCGTGTGAAGCAGTCAACCAGGGATACAAAAGAGTGTTGGTCATCTGCAGAGATACGGATGTCATGCTGCTTCTAGTCCACTTTATACCAGCAAAAACAGCAGAAGTGTGGATGATCTCTGGAACAGCAAAGAAGAGGAAATGCTATCCAATATATGCACTGTCTGAGAGACTTGCAAAACCTCTGAGGGATAACCTGCTGGGCTTCCACGCGTTTACAGGTTGTAACACAACGTCAGCGTTTAGTGGCCATGGCAAGCAGTCTTGCTGGAAAACCTTTCAGAATCATCCGCATTTCTTGCAGGGGATTGGTCGTGATGGAGAACTCGCACCAATTGAACAATTTGTATGTCACGTGTACGGCACACCTGAGCAACAAACCGTCGACAATGCCAGACTCCATCTCTTCGGTAAGGGCAAGCTTGGTCTGGAGATGCTAACCCCAATCAGAGACGCCCTGGAACTTCACACCGCACGCGCCAACTATCAAGCAAAGATCTGGCTGCAGGCAGACTAGGAGCATATAGACATCCCTTCTCCCACCGACATATCTGCATGGATGATGGAGTCAAACTGCTTGAAAGCTGTATGGGCAAGACTGCCTCCTATTCCAGATGCGTGTCTAGCTGGTCACTTGTGGATGCAAGGCTAAGTGCAGAACGGTCCGATGCAGTTGCTTCAAAACGAACCTGCACGTATGCTTGCGGGTGTGATGGGGTGGACTGCTGCAACCCAGCTGGCCAATAGACATGGGAGGAAGTGAATGTGACATGTTGTTGGATATCATAGTGCATATGGGAACATTAGAGTAAAACGACCAAGTGTTCAAGACAGTTATTAATTAAAAAACGTGTTTTTGAGAAAAACGTACTTTTGTGTTTCGTTATCCTATACTTTAACATTGTAAAGTGAATATTTACTTGTCAATTACACTAGTTAGATGGAAGTATGTGATCATAAAAAATATTTCATTGGATAGACCTATTGATTGTGGTCCAAATTAATACAAAAAACTAAAATACCAATTTTGACCTTTCTCGTCCTTGAAAATGACCTTCAAATTCAAAATCAAGGGTGGCATCCACCCACACATTTTCCCACAAGCTATGAGTGATCTATCTACCATAGTTTCATGCTATTAACAAAAAATACCGATGAAAGTTTTATATCACATATTGGCTGGTCCACTATACTGCTACTACTACTACCAATACCACTACTAGTATCACTACCACTACCACCACCATCACCACTACCACTACCACTACCACTACCACTACCACTACCACTACCACTACCACTACCACTACCACTACCACTACCACTACCACTACCACTACCACTACCACTACCACTACCACTACCACTACCACTACCACTACCACTACTACTGCTTTGGACTTTATTTTAATTGACAAGCATCGGTGGAGTTTTGTGTGTATTTATTAGCAATTAATTGCTACTCATGTACATGCATTCTCGTTGTTGTTACGAAATTAAATTTGATTTGATTTGATTTGATTTGATTTGATTTGCATCCTCCATCCAGCGATGGTGGCGCCGTCTATATAACTTCGTGCTAGCAATACTAATCACCTGCGTAAGAGTTGACGACAAGGCTCGAAATACGGTGGGTGGAAATGTGGTGTTGCCTCGCGCTATCCAAATATTAAATGCAGCATGGGTGAAAACAAAGCATTAAACCATACTAGGTTTTGTATTCCAAAGAAGTGTATTTTGTAAAGGATTGAGCAGAACGGGCGGTTGGTCTTTGCACTATAGAAGTAATTGCCTTTCTACCTCTTGCGTACTGAACGAAAATATGTCAGCGGAGTGAAATAAAACATCACAGCTTGGCGACACCAGTTGTCGAGAGCAACGTCTTTTTAATAATATAATTTATATGCGTAATAACATTGCCCTATTAATCCTTACACAATACCACTTGTGTTCAACTATTTATACTGTCATCGTCGTGTGGAAAATACGCACTAAGATTGATCCACGCTGTTACCAACAACACAGTACATTGCAATTTGAAGCAGTAACTCGATACAAACACGATTGGATATTCAAGTCTTACATGTCCAAACTGATTTAAATTGCTCTACTTATACATGAATCGTTCAATCGTGTAGATCTATATAAAAACACTTTTTCATTCCACTAGGCTATCAAATTGAAGCATTTAGCATAATTTAAGCATCGTAACAAAGACCACACAGTAAGTAAAATGCTTTAATATGGCATACTTACGTACATGAGTTGAACATAGATATTTCAGTGTCAGTGGTAGTCCTGGCTCTGCCATATAGGCCCGTAAAAATTTCGAGGTAAACGCAGTTTTTCTTTTGATTTGTATTCTACATACCATGCCTTTCAACAATCCAGGAGGTGCTTTTTGAAAATCCGTGGCATAAGGTCACTGAAGCGTGAAATCCAAAATGGCCGCCGCTGACCAGGTTTTCATCTATAACTTTGGATCTAGAAGGGCTAGATAGCCAAACTTGGTATCAATTCCGCCTAAAATTGACATTCACGACACGCCTGACCTATCTGTTTTACAATTTGACGCCACATTTGATGATAAATCCAACATGGCCGCTCATCCACGACGACTGTCGACTGCAGAAACACAATAAGCCGTAACTCTAGATCGAAATGAGCTAGAAACTGGATTTTTATATTCCTATCGATGATTGTTATTATTCCCAATCAAATACATATTATTTCATGACCTTTCAGGTTGACCATATAAGTCAAAGGTCAAGTTAATGGGCAAAAATCAACATATTAAAAGCATATCTGGTCACAAAACGGGATACAACTGGTATATACATGAGCCAGACGTCGCATCTCAGTTGGTATTGTGATGGTATGCCAATGTAAATGCATAGAACGACATATGCAGTCCGAGAGATCAGTCTTGGAAGATGACGAGACTCGAGGTCGATCAGTGTTATCCCTCTCTCCTCATGTAATCGTAATAAAGTGATTTGTTCAGTACTTCTGGTGTCGAATCAGATATGTATGAATGCGAGATGAGTCGGACAATCCGACTACACAGATGTCAGGCCAAGACGACACGTTTCATGGTGGCAGCTACGGTTCAATCCGGCGCTTTCGACATTCGTAAATAGGTCAACACGCACGCGGCACCGTCTAGTCGACGCTGGCCAGCTCCGATTTGTTCTCACTGAGTAAGTGATAGGCATTGCCATTAATAGGCATCCATGGGTGATCTGTCAGGTATAGAGCCGCCCCGCATGAACTGGTTAGCCACTGATTTACCCACGGAGTTTCGTTCATTCCGTCAATATTGCGAACTGATTTTCAGTGGGCCCTTTGCTGAAAAAGGGCAGAGTGAACGAGTGACCTACATCCTGCTATGGGTAGGACAGGAGGGTCGGCGAATGTACAATACGTGGGACCTCAGTGAAACTGATAAGAAAGACGTTGAGGTCATTTGGGCTAAATTACAGGCTGAGTCGTTTTCATCTGCAAAAATTCAGGCAGTTGAGCTCTGAGACAGTTGACGAATTCATGACACGCTGCAAGACGCAGGCGCGTAAATGCAAGTTCCGTGATACTACAGAAACCGAGGAGAGGTTGATCGAACAGTTAGTAGTGGGTGTCCGGCACGGGAAAGTGCAAGAAAAGCTACTGTGCCGTGATGAGACACTAACACTTGACGCGGCGATGGACGTTGCTAGAACGCATGAAGCAACACTGGCCAACATGCAGCAGTTCTCAGGAGACGCTAGCAACATCAGTCACGTCAGCCGGTCGCGGAGAACACATGAGCCAAGCGGACGTCGAGAGGAGGCACCTACGTGCACAAAATGTGGACGTCATCATGCGCCCACAGATCGATGTCCAGCAGAGGGCAGTAGGTGTAACGCATGTGGGAAACTCAATCACTGGCAGCGAGTATGTCGGCAGGCTACAGGTTGGACGTCTGGCGCCGGAGGAAGACGACACTCTTCTGGGCGACCAAGATCCCGAGCTAGGTCAAGACGAAGGACCAACCGAGATGAGCGCCAACGAGGTGGTGTTCACTCCATCAGTCAAGACGCCAGATTCGATCAGCTCAGCGACAACTTCGAGCCGCTTGCTTTTAATACCGTCAACATCAATGCCGTCGAGAGGGATGAGGTATATGCGACTCTCAGGATCACGCTGAAAGACAGGCCTGACATCCCAGCGACACTTCGTGTCAAGGTCGACACAGGTGCGCAGGGTAACGTAATGCCGCTGAGGACGTTCCAGCGCATGTACCCGTCAAACATCGACACAGAAGGAATACCTGTGCGAGGCAGCATTGAGCATCGAGACACGATCCTAACTGCCTACAACGAACAATTGATCCGGCAGTACGGTACTACGCGACTGAAGTGTGTGCATGAGACAACCACACACGAAGCAGAGTTCTTTGTTGCTGACACGCCAGGTCCAGTGATCTTGGGACTACCTTCCTGCCGCAAGCTCAACTTGGTGACCTTGAACTGTGCAGTCAGCGAACATCCACCGCCGTTGAACTCGAAGGAAGATCTCCAGCGGCTGTATCCAGACTGTTTTAAGGGCATCGGCAAGTTCCGCGAAACGTTCCACATCACACTAGACCCTGCTGTGACCCCTGTCGTACATGCGCCCAGACGATGTCCGATCCACGTCAAAGACGACGTGAGGAATGAGATCAACCAGATGGTAGAACTCGGGGTGATCGAGAAGGTCGAGGAGCCTACAGATTGGGTATCTAGCATCGTATACAGCAGGAAGTCGAACGGAAAGTTGCGCATCTGCTTGGATCCCAAAGACTTGAACACAGCTATCAAGCGTCCGCACTACCCAACACCGACCTTGGAGGAAATTACCCACAAGCTTGCTGGGTCAGTGATCTTCTCCAAGCTAGACGCACGTCACGGAAACTGGTCCGTGCAGTTAGACGACGTGTCTAAGCGTCTGACCACGTTCAACAGTCCCTTCGGCCGGTATTGTTTCAGAAGACTACCGTTTGGCCTGAACCTCAGCCAAGACGTGTTCCAGGAGAGGATGGACTGCATCCTTGAGAAGTGCCCCGGAACGATAAGTATTGCTGACGACGTGGGTGTGTTCGGGAAGACAGAAGCCGAACACGACGAACATCTGCACAACTTGATGAGAGTAGCACTGCAGCATGGGCTGGTGTTCAACATTGATAAATGCGACATCAAACAGGCGAACATGAAGTTCTTCGGGTTGGAATTCAGCGCAGACGGCGTACGTCCAGACCCAGGCAAAGCCGCGGACATCCAGCGAATGAAAGAACCGCAAAACGTCGCACAACTTCAGGAATTTCTGGGCATAGCCACGTACATGTCGCCATTCATTCCAAACCTGTCGCAGCAAACCGCAACCCTGCGTGATCTAGTGAAGAAGGACGCCGAGTTCATCTGGGAGGAATCTCACAACGCAGCGTTTGAAGCGAGGAAGTCTCTCATCTGTCGTGAAGTGACCCTTGCGTACTTCGACTCACAGGCTGAGAGTGTCATCCAGGTCGACGCCTCTAGCCGAGGACTCGGCGCCGTTCTCATTCAACACGGGAAGCCCATCGCGTTTGCCAGCAAGTCACTTAGTGATTGCGAACAGCGATACGCCAACATTGAACGTGAGATGCTCGCAGTCGTCTTCGGCTGCGAGAGGTTCCACATGTATGTCTACGGAAAATCGTTCGTTCTCGAGTCGGACCACAAACCTCTCGAGATGATCAACTTGAAGAACCTTGCAGCAGCACCGCAGAGATTACAGAGAATGTTCCTGCGAGTACAACCGTATGACTTTGTGTTACGCTACAAGCCAGGAAAGCAAAAGATGCTGGCCGACGCTATGTCAAGACAACCGAGTAGCGAGTCGACGCAGATCGACCTTGACATACAAGTGTCATTCGTACAGTTTTCAACGCAGAAACTACAGTCGATCAGAGAGGCGACACAGGCCGACGATGAACTGTGTTCGCTGAGAGCCGTCATCGTGGATGGATGGCCAGATAGCCAACGCCACCTAGCTGCACCGTTGCGACCCTACTGGTCATGCCGAGACGAGTTGGCAGTTGAGGACGGTCTTATCTTGAAGGGCGACCGTCTGGTGATTCCCCTAAGTCTACAGGCGGAAGTGTTGAGCAAACTGCACGAGGCTCACCAGGGCATAGAGAAGACCCGGCTGCGAGCGAGGTCCTGTGTCTACTGGAAGTCGATCAACACAGTGGTGGAGTGGTCCCGTCCCTCCTGTCCACTCTGACAGTCGGACAGTCTCGCGCTGCACTGTCCACCTCACCCTCCACGCCCACGTCACAACGAGACCCACGTCTCTACAAAGTCTCCACTCTCAATCTCAGTCGAACACGCACGCACGCACGCACACACACACACACACACACACACACACACACACACGCGCGCGCGCGCGCTGCCACCCGCACACGTACACACACAAGCACGTCCACATAAGTGCGCAAGATCACACACATACACACACACTCACACACACACTCACACACACACACACACACACACACACACACACACACACACACAAACACACACAAACACACACATGCACACACACACACACACACACACACACACACACACACACACACACACACACACACATACACAAACACACACCACACCAGTATTTAAGCTTGGCAGGAGTAAAAGTAGATTGTTTGCTTTTTGTATTTATACTTGTATTGATTTATAATTGTATTGCTGGCTGTTTATCTATATCTACTTTGTAATATTACAAATAAGATAATATTATTATTATATTACATATAATAATGGATTCGATACAATTTGTACCGGGTGAGGTTCTTGTATTAAACTGTTAGTGTTCATGCAAAATAGAAAAGCCAAAAAAGGCATCGACCGCACTAGACTTTATGTCTGCCAATAGGTTTAGTTGACTAACCTTTTGATAACTAATAAAAACATGATGCTTTCTTACAGTTCAGATGACATGGCCATTGTAATGTTGGTGCAACGTCGCGTCACCTCAACCAAACACTCGACTTATCATAATTATAACCTCACATCCCGCTGGGTTTTAACGCATTACTAACTGAACATATGACCTCACTTTAGAAATACCGCATTCAACCAGTCCAACGATACGGTTAATTAAAGGCGCTAACGAGGGCAACGGACAGAAAACAGTGGCGTTCCATTGTCGATGGCCTATGCTCCCAGCGAGCAAACAGGCATAAGTAACTAAGTAACGAGGGCGCACGAACTAATTCATTGGTGATCACACAGGTATGAGCTGTTTCAGGTATAAACGATTACATACCGAAGGGACAAAGAGCTAGACGAACGAAATGCAGCTGTCAGTGATATAAAAAAAACATTTCGCAGAAAAGACTTCATACTGAGGCGACAAATGTTATATGCCGAGGTGTAGCGATTTGAAACGCCATAGATTTCCCATTCCGCAAGTACGCAATGTGGAATACAAAACCTAGTATGGTTTTATATTTTGTTTTTATCCATGCACTATATAATATTTGGATAGCGCGAGGCAACACCACATTTCTACCCATCGTATTTCGAGCCTTGTCGTCAACTCTCACGCAGGTGATCAGTATTGCTGGCACGAAGTTACATAGACGGCGCCACCATCGCTGGATCTGGAATACGCCGGTCGATATGGCAGGCCCAGTTCAGCGTGTGTGTTTTGTTTTGTTTTTGAGGATCGTCAAATCATCCGTATTATTATGCCCTCATGTACAGCATATAAATGCACAAACAGACAATCAGTAATTTGTAGTAATAATTAGTGAAGTTTAATTAGTATATATTATATTAACGGTGCGTGCTTCGAAATTAGTGAGGGGATGCTAGTACACGATGGTCATAGAGTTCTTACTCTTATCACAGTAATTGAGTTTGATGTATATATATATATATATATATATATATATATATATATATATATATATATAGTGTACATACAGTCTAGAAACTACTACTGCAAAGATCAGCTCAAAATGACGCGATCTAGCTGTGATAACTGTGGAACAATAGTGTTTAATCATCAGTGAGAGTGTTTTTATGATAGTGATAGAAACACACTCTCACTTCTCTTAACAGTTTACTGAAACTATTATTTTGGATGTCATTTATTATATTATAGGCCTCCGTATAATATAATAGTCACTGGTTATAAAGACACTCGTGGGTTACTGATTCAAATAACATACTTGTTACACAACAAGTGCCTGGTATATTGTTTAATATACTGAAGTTCTGCTTTGTTCACATTGCAAGTTATGTGTCTTGTTTATGGTTCACCATCATGTTATATGTGTGTTTAAAAAGTTTATGTTTGTGCGTGTTGTGCTTTGCCAGTTTAGTTTATCTTGTTATGAATGTTCATGTTTATGTTCGTATTTGTGTCACTGTTCACATTTCAAATTTGTATTCGTTGCATAAGCAAATAACGAAATAAGCATAATTATATGTAATATCTACCGAGGATAAACACATTAAAGCACACAATAGCACACTTGTTTCCAATGTGGTCCTGCAAAAAATACTAAGAATAAATTTTAGAAAATATAAAAAATAAATACATAAATAAATAAACACAGTAATATAATAATTACAATGTAAATATTTCCAAATACAAGTAAACAAATGTCATCAATAAGACAATGTGGTAACATAACAAAGGTGCTCTACTAAAATATAATAACATGATAGAACGTAGTAAGATTAAATTTAGAAAAATGTATTTGGATTTAAAATGCCACTTTAAGATGATAATTCGTCAGCCATCAATCTGCTGTATAGTAGGGTCGTTACCTTTTTTTCCAAAACTTTTTTACCTTGACATTATGTTTGTGCTAGTGTTATACGTTTGTCAGATAAGATGGAAGTTGTGCAACTTAGCAAAAGTGTGTTAAGCTGATGATTGCGTAGGTTATACTACAGCATAATAACACGGACATAATACCAAGGCCAACAACAGGCGGCTGCTGGGATCATGTTTGGATCCAAACCACTATTCCAAAATGGGGGTGTGGGTGTGAGTTTGGGCTAGGGTTTTGGATTTGGATTAGGGTTAAGGCAATGATCTATTATATAGAGATCAGTGGTAATATGTTTTATACAAGTAAATTCTGGCTCGATCCCCAAAGTCGGGTTTCCATTGTTATTGCCACGCAGCGGTGACAACCTCGCACCCCATTTTGGAACAGTGGTTTGGTCCAAATCCTGCTGCACCTCTCTTCACTTTAATAAAATAATAATACATTTTTAGCGTAACTGGTTTGATTGTAAGCATCATATTTGCCATTATGAATAATTAATAGTACCATAACAAATGTTAGACACAAATAATACTAGCCTAATATTAAGAAATTGGTAGCTGAAGTTGAGCCATTTAACATATTGAAAAAGTCCACTGAGCGTTTGTTTAAAGTCCAAAGCGCTATACAGTTGTGTATAGATCAGTGATTGAGCGGCGCTTGTTTAATAATTAATACTGCATATCCAGTTTTTCTACATAATAAAAATGTTAGTACTATTACTGAATGTAGATGATTTGCATTATATTTTATGAAAAATAATTTTGATATTTATGTCAACCATGATGGTGATGAATTTCTTCAATATATACAAATGTAAACATGAACATAAAATACTAGTATACCATATGTACGTATTACACGTAACATGCTTATACTTGTTTCTATTGTTTCTACTCACATGTGCCAGCTGTTCCAAGTTGTGCCAGGCAGCTTATTACCATCTACATAGAATTCGTGCCATAAGAGACAGCCTGACACAGCACGCTACTGAACTCTTGGTCCACGTCCTCGTTATATCGCGACTCGACTACGGAAACAGCCTCCTCTACGGCCTACCGGACCTGTTATCAGACAAGCTGCCGAGAGCACAAAATGCAGCAGCTCGAGTTGTGGTGAAAGCTAGTCATTACGACCACGTAACACCAATTTTAGAGACTCTGCATTGGCTCCCCGTGCGATAATTCATTCAGTACAAGATCATACTAACAAAGCCAGTCATCTACTTGCGCCTAGCCACCTCTCCGATCTCCTCGAGTTCTACCAGCCAATCAGAACATTGCAATCGTCATCAGAGTCCCTATTGGTTGTACACAGGGCACATCTCCGCCAGTTCGGTGATCGAGCGTTCTGCATCGCTGCTCCTCACTTATGGAACGATCTACCACGCAATATGCGAACATGTGATTCATTGTACCAGTTCAAAAGACTACTTAAAACTTATTTATTCAAAAGAGCTTTTTACTCATGAACATTGACGGACGTTTTAAGTTTTTAGGATTTACTAATTTATTTATTATTCGGAGCTGCTTTTAGTACTTTTACATTCATACTATGTACTATTAGTATTATTATTATGAGTATTTTTATTATTATAAATGTGTATTTTCAAGATAATTTATTTCGACATTTGACGCCATGTTTTTATGATTTTTAACTGTTAGTTTATTTCTATGATTTGTTGTAACAGCGCCTTCGAACAAGGTAACATGGATTTATGGCGCTATATAAATGTTTTTATTATTAAACAAATCATCGTATCCCTGTTGCATTGTATTGCTATATCATAATTCGAGTTATTGATTATGCATGGTTATATTTATATTGTTGCGACCTATATATTTTATCTAAAGCTATAATGTATGTATATGATGTATGTATGCATGTAAGATGTTGTGTCTCGTTATGCCTCGCTTCTTTCACGCTGTGTCTCGTTATGCCTCGCTGTCGCCACGTTGTGTCTCGTTATGCCACGCTGTCGCCACGTTGTATCTCGTTATGCCTCGCTGTCGCCACGTTGTGTCTCGTTATGCCTCGCTGCTGTCACGTTGTGTCTCGTTATGCCTCGCTGCTGCCACGTTGTATCTCGTTATGCCTCGCTGTCGCCACGTTGTGTCTCGTTATGCCTCGCTGTCCGCACGTTGTGTCTCGTAATGCCTCGATGTCGTCACGTTGTGTCTTGTTATGCCTCGCTGCTGCCACGTTGTATCTCGTTATGCCTCGCTGTCGCCACGTTGTGTCTCGTTATGCCTCGCTGTCGCCACGTTGTGTCTCGTTATGCCTCGCTGTCGCCACGTTGTATCTCGTTATGCCTCGCTGTCGCCACGTTGTGTCTCGTTATGCCTCGCTGTCCGCACGTTGTGTCTCGTAATGCCTCGATGTCGTCACGTTGTGTCTCGTTATGCCTCGCTGTCGCCACGTTGTATCTCGTTATGCCTCGCTGTCGCCACGTTGTGTCTCGTTATGCCTCGCTGTCCGCACGTTGTGTCTCGTAATGCCTCGATGTCGTCACGTTGTGTCTTGTTATGCCTCGCTGCTGTCACGTTGTGTCTCGTTATGCCTCGCTGTCGCCACGTTGTGTCTCGGTATGCCTCGCTGTCGCCACGTTGTGTCTCGTTATGCCTCGCTGCTGCAACGTATCATAGCGTACCACAACTTACAATAACGTAGCAGAAATGTTGCGCAACGTAGTAAGCACGTTCTGTTCACGTTACTCACCCTGACACTATTACCTCAGTCATGGTGTCATGTTTTGGCCGCCACGTTAAGCTACGTTGCGAAACGCGACAGCACGTGGCTTTGACGTGAGCAAAAGTGGAACAACGTGGCTAAGGTTTCGTCAAACGTGACACAACGTGAATTGGAAATAAAATGTTTGAACATGTTCAAAATTCGGTTTCATTTTCGCACAACGTCCTACAATGTGGCAACAACGTGGTACAACGTAATATAACGTGGCAACAACGCAGCAAAAACGGGACGGAATGTGAACAGAACGCGTGTACTAAGTTGCGCTACGTTTCTGCTACGCTATGACACGTTGTGGTACGTTGTGATACGTGGCGGCAGCGAGGCATAATGAGGTATAACGTGGAACAACGTGGAACAACGTGACGACAGCGAGGCTATACGGTGGCAGCATAGATAGCACGTGGCGATAACGTGGCCCAACGTGGCACCCGGCCGAAAATTGCAGGTTTTTTTTTTCCAGAACGTGGCGATCAGAAACGGGACACCGTGACTGAGCCTTATGACTGGGCTTTTAACCAAGCAGCTACGTTGTTTTCCGCTTAAGGGTAGACTGATAAAGACTCGCGGTTCGAGCCCGCTGCGGACATGCTGATTAACATATGAAGCGTGACGCTTTGGAAGGCCATTTATGTAAACCGCGTTCAGGTTTCAAGCTAGTTCTCTGACCCACATAGCTACTCTGAAGTCACCAACGACGCGCTCTTCCTTTTTCAACAAGTATTTCTACGCAGACGATTTATTTGAAAATAAATCACTGCAGAGCGGTGCATATTGGACCTGCAAGAGGTAAGTGACTCATTGTTATGGCATCTGTAATAGTTATGTTCAATCGGATGTAACGGACTGAGTCGCTGCTACCTGTATTGACAAGCGCAAAGAGCCGTGAAGGAGGAAGTAAAATATCAATCAGATGCAGGTATAAAGTCAACTCAATATCTCCACCACAGTTAGGATTAAGGCGTTCAACTATCCTTCTTGGGATGGCCGTCATATTGAACCGTTCTTAATCGGGTTGAGTAAGTTCAAATTTTAGTGAAATCGTGACTAGCTAGAACAAAGCACCACATTTAGCAAAGGGAAGGGCGCGTAAAGTGCGCCCCTTAAGCGCCGATCGACGTTCATTTGACATTTATGTACAAAAATGGTTCATTTCTGCTACACTACCTAGTTATGTATATTGACTTACTAAGTGCATGCACAGTCTAGTTACTCTATCTTAATACATATAATACGTTAGACGGGTTTTAAAGAGACATCCATTTTTTTATTTTGTAAAACGTGGAGGCCAAAGTGGGCCCCCTCACAACGCTATGCGATGCCACTTAATCGTTGGCGCAAATCTCGCACGTAAACCCGTCATGCTCATACCCGGCATATGCACAGTGTTTCCACCGCCCACACTCCCCGCAATACACCCAGCTTTCGCATTTTATGCAGTTGAAATAAAAATATCCGAACAACACAGGATAACACAGCGAAGTGTCAGCTTTTGTGTGCCCTCTCTTCGTTGAACCGGTTGGTTGTAGGCACGTTACCAGTCATGCCGTGGCCTCGACGTCTTTCTTGTAAGGGTTGCCAGTAATGATCCAGGTCGTTCCTCTGTAGCTTGTTGCACTGTAGCCCCATGGGGCCCACTGCCATAAATGATCGGTTGGACGACATTTTTGGATTAATGCGTGTATCCACTTCAAACTGAAATTGCTCATTCAACTATGGCCTATTGCTCCATGTACCCTGACAATTTATGAAAAGGTTATGTTTGTAAGGACATCAGTTATTTTAAGAAAAGTACCTAAAACACACATTTGCTACTCACCGTTTTGCATTCGCGCCAAAGAAACAAATACGACGTTGAATTATGTCACCTGAAGGGTCTGTCAACACCAATAACGTTGCATTGACTGCATTGCATCCAGAAATTTTGTAACAGAGGGGGACCACTTTGGTCGAGGGGCCCACTTTACCCGCCCTTCCCCTAATAGCATGTGCCTTACGACCATCTTTTGAAAAGAAATTTGCCCTATTTGTTTAATTCAGCGTAATGGCAGGTGAAATATTGGTAGCGCTATAATTCAATTTCTGCCAATTTAAAAAATATTGCACATAACTTGGCGGTATTATAAAAACTGACTATCATATTACTAACAAGAAGGCTGCTAAAAAGATCATCTGTTGTTACGCAGTATCCGATCCTCAGGACCGTTCAAAGCGCTTAACACTTTACTTCCCTGCCAAACATGTTTTATCAAACACCGTCTCAACTTATCTGGGAAGCATCCAGCCATATGCTATAATTAATGCACGAAGGCTGCTCGTACACACATCCACCACTCTCTGTAGCATGAACCCAGGTTCTCATGTATACAGCTGAGTGAACTGGAGCAATGTAGAGTGAACAAAGTTGCCCAAGGGTTTAACACCGCAGCACAGGATTCGAACCTGGGTCCTCATGCTTTCTACATAAACAGTCAGCCTGGGTTACAGCACCACTTTCCTGGCGAGCTAATTTCGGATCATGGTATTAGAACTCGGGGAGGGTATGCTACTGAAAAGTTCCATAAATGTATTAATGATTACAAACAACTCCACTCGCAATATACGGAACCTCGGTGATTTGTCGGCTAAGTTCTATGGTGTTCGCTATGTTACCATATTCAATACAGATACGTTACGAAAACGGTCTGTTAATAATTACCACTTCGGTTGATTCTGAGTAAACATAACCCCTTTAAGGGCTAACAGCTCGGTTCAATCGACAACTCGCGGCACTGTTGTGCGCGCACTCTCGCTGTATTCAACAGAGCGGAACGCCTGATAACGCCGTACTACAAGGAGACCTAGCTATTGACCCCGACCTCCGACAGATTGGATCGGGCTGATAGTTGCCCGCATGTCAATATCGCACTGGCCTCTAGTCTTGCCTCGCGAACTTCTTATCTCCACCACTGGATTCGACAAGGATCAGGAAGTCTTTCTTATGTTGCTGTTAGTTGATATGAGTCGGCAACACGTTAAATACCGCAAGGCCCAGGGAACAGGCAATCAGAAGGTCCCGGATGTTTCGGCCTAAAATAGTTTCGGCCTACCGCGACGGATGTTTCGGCATAGGATGTTTCGGCCCACTCCGTCCTACTCAGATTTGATCAAATTTGATTGTAGATGCAAATGATTAGCTTGTGTAAACTCTTTTAGGTGCATAACACCAAACGGTTGCCTTTTTTTCACTTTCACATTAGTGGTTTCCTCAGAAAGTGGTCTTAAAGTGGGAAAATCTAGCTAAATCACCGACACCATGAACGGGCCCATCTTGGTTCTTGCAACCAATCACAACCCAGCTTCTATCTGCACTTTGGAAAAGTAATACGTCGCGGGGTCGTCTGTTGGTGCAGCTGTCATAACAGAGAGCCAAGCGGTTCGCTAAAAGTGCCTTACGTCGGTTTACAACAAAATCGCGACAGCAATATGCCACACGGTTCCTCAAACGCTTGTAGCAACAGTACAGTGAAAGACAGTATCAGTAAGCTGGCTTTTTGTTACCCTTTGAATTGACCAGAACTGAAACAGTGGTCCAGTCGATTCGTTGGGACAGTCACAGACACAGCGTGGATGCCAGGCGACCGGGATGGATTGACCTAACTATGAAAACGACCGCCAGCAGCCGCCAAACTTCTCCTCACCTATCTTACATACATATACATACACTACGTTATAAAATAAAATAAGTTGCATTCCTCTAACGAAGCTGCCCGGTACCGTAAAATCGCTAAAATAAGTTAGCCTTACACAAAATGCCATTAGATGGCACGTTTGTGCGCGCGAATATTTATAAACTTTACTTACTGCATTCGCACGCGCAAAATAGTTTAATTAATTGTAAATAATATAGTAATAATTAATTATTATCATCACTATGATTTGCAGGAATTATAAGTTTTATTATAATATAATAATATTTTATTTACGCCACATCCATAATTGGTTATGGCGCTTCACAAAATACTGCTATTTAAAATACAATAAGAAGAATACTACCCACACATAATATTTCAAAATAAATAATGAATATATAGGTGTCTATATAATTAACTAAGTGACCTATCAGTATTAAAAAGAACCCATGCAAATTCCATAACAACAATAGTGATAAATTAAGGTAAAGGTAAATAATTAAAATGGTAAAATAATTACGACGTAACTATAATTTTCATTCAGCACATACACACATTATGCATAAGAAAATATTATTGAAGCTATATATTTTTCTACTTATGAATTATATTTCCACCACCAGTAACGACTATTGTCCCGATATTAATTATCGGGACAATAAATCACTGAAATTTAAACAGAATATGAATATAATATGGAAAATATATGGTGGTAGAAAAAGAAGGTTTTGGTGCAGTAAAAAATTATAATATTATATGTTATTGTTTAGTTATTATTGTTAAAAAAAAACATCGTTTATATAATAATAGCTTGCAGTACACGCGGGATGTTTATAGAAATATTCTTAAAATAAACAATGTGACATCATCGAACAACACGTAATTTCCATACCTCTTTTATGACTACCTGGGTAATAGACAATGTTTTTTTTTAAATATTACCTGTGGGTAGCATCTATTTTAATAACATTATATTGTGAAGTGCCACAAACAAATATAGATTTGGCGCTATATGAAAAAAAAATATTATAATTATATTATAAGAACACTTAACATTTTCTGAAGATGTTGGTAATGATAATAATTAATTATTACTATATTATTTACAATTAATTAAACTATTTCGCGCGTGCGAATGCAGTAAATAAAGTTTATAAATATTCGCGCGCACCACCGCGCCGCCTAACGTTATTTCGTGTAAAACTTACTTTTATAGCGATGTTACGGTAACCGCAGTCTCCGAGGTCGAAGAGCCTGAGTTGCTTTGGGAGCTGCGATCGAGTTGCTTTTGTGAATTGTCTTCGTTAGAGGAATGCAAGTGATTTTATTTTATGACATAGTGTATGTATATGTCTGTAAGACAATTGAGGAGAAGTTTGGCGGCTGCGGGCGGTGGTTTTCATAGTTAGGTCGGACAGTACATGTCATTGTTGACACCAGTCGATGCCGTGTCTGCCTCTGGACTGGTTGTTTCTGTTCTCGTCATTTCAATTTCCCTTGGGTCTTCACCACCACGGACATCTGGTCTGCGTGACAGCACAGGCCTTTGTCTTTGTGGCTGAAATCTATATCCAGCCACTTCTGAATCCGTGCTATTTCCGTCAGACGAAGAATCAGAAAATCATCCGTATTATTTAAGCTCTTTTGTGAGCGCAAAGTCACAGCGCCACCCGACGGAGTTGCCAAGAAGAAGTACGACAGCCTATCAGTGGCCGGTCCTCCGATACGTCACTGTTTTTCTAAAATGGAGTTATCCATAAACTTTCTATTCTATGTGTTCAAATTTTTTTCTGCTAAACCGCTCACGTTAAAAATGTGATTGAGGTAGGAAAGTGTTAGTTTTTCTTAGCTCTATTAGGCCCATATCACCAAACCCTAGCCATTTTTTTCCCTTAAAAAATTTGATTGTAGATGCAAATGATTAGCTTGTGTAAACTCTTTTAGGTGCATAACACCAAACTGTTGCCTTTTTTTCACTTTAATGTACGTACAATTTTGTTATTTGTTCTGTAAATGCACTAATGCTTGTATTTGGGGGTCTGTACACTATACCGGCCAATATTTTTCTTTTATGTTTTCTGGTTTGAGACATACCTCAACTAAAAGACATTCTATAAGCTCGGTCATAATATTCATATTTGGCTTTTCTACGTAATCATAATTGTTGTGAATTCGGGAAATGTTGCAACCCTATTCAACTTGCGTATTATTTGCGTTGCATGTTATTCTATTGCGTATTATAGATAATAATCGTGTGGGTTAAGAAACAATGTTATATAATGAGCGATTTAAAAAAAAATCTGTTAAACTATTATCACCATACGGAAACTCATGATTATGTAGATGCAATGTTTTCCAATTCTTTAATACCTCAAATTACGAAGCCCACTAGAATTACACCTACCACAGCCACATTGATAGATAATATTTATAGTAATGACATTCTTGGTGAATACAAGCAACTTCAAGGAATATTATATTCAGATATTGCTGACCATTTACCAATATTTATATTAACCACATTAAATAATGGTAAACAAGATTATGTTACAATAAAGACTAGAAAATATACTCATCATACTATAGCCTTATTCAAAAGCACCATAGAGGCAATATGTTGGAATGATATCTATGCATGTAAAGACCCCCAAATAAGTTATATAAATATTTTAAAGAAAATGTCACAGGTGTACAACAAGTCATTCCCCTTAAACACAAAAAGGGTTAAGAAAGAGAAACATAAAGCATGGATTACCAAGGGGCTTAGAAATTCCATAAAAACTAAGCACAAACTATATATTATAAGTATTTTCTAAATAAACCAACTGCATTTAATGAAACCAATTATAAGATATAAAAATAAACTAACGCTACTTATTAAAATAGCAGAGCGCTATCATTATCAAAAGGAATTTGACAAGCATAAGAGTGACCTAAAAATGTGGCAAATGATACGAGAAATTATTGGCAAGAAGGCGACATCACAGCAAAACCAAGAATTCTTAATAAATGGCACACTAACAAAAGATAGGCTGTTAATAGCTGATAAATGTAATGAATACTTCACGACCATTGGTTCAGAATTAACCAAGGATATTCCAACCGCTACAGATAAGCCTGAGGATGATCTTGATGGAATTTATAAAAACTCAATGTTTTAACACCTACAACCACAGATGAGATTAGGATAATCATAGAGAAATAAAAAAACTGCAGTCCTGGATGGGATGGTATAAAACCAGACATCATCAAACAAACATACTCTAGCATGATTGAACCATTATGCCACATTATAAATTTATCGTTTGACAAAGGATACGTACCATACGAATTAAAAATAGCTAATGTAGTATCGATTTAAAAAAAGGAGATTCTACCCTAATCAGTAACTATAGACCAATTTCCGTATTACTAGTATTTTCTAAAATATTTAAAAAACTTGTATATAGTAGACTAACTAAATATTGATAAACATAATATTTTGTCAAATTATCAATTTGGATTCAAAAAAGGATATTCTACTTACATGGCTTTAACAATATTAATTGATAAAATAACAAGTGCAATGGACAAAGGAGAACATATAATAGGACTTTTTTTAGATTTCGCCAAAGCAATTGATACAGTGAACCATGACATCATATTAAGTAAATTAAACCATTATGGAATAAGAGGAACTGTCCTCCAATGGTTTCAAAGTTATCTATCTAGTAGGAAACAAACAGTAAGAATCAGTGAAACCAATTCTGAGCTTAAAAATGTAACTTGCGGTGTGCCACAAGGATCAATATTAGGTCCCTTATTATTTCTGAACTATATAAATGATTTAAGTGCTGTGTCACAAATCACCTTTCCGATAAGGTATGCAGATGACACTAATATTTTTATCCGAGGGAAAGATTTGCAAAAAATGGAACACGATTTAAATATTGAAATACAAAATATTTCACTGTGGCTTAAGGCTAATAAACTTTCGTTAAATATCAAGAAAACATGTACAATGACATTTAGCAATATTCCTAGTGTAAGAAACACAATAAACAACATTTATATAGATGGGACTAAAATAGACACTGTTAGCCATATCCAATTTCTGGGAGTGATAATAGATAATAAAATCAATTGGAATGAACATATAAAATATACATGTAAAAAAATTCTAAGAGTGTAGGCATTTTCTGGAAAATCAAGAACAAAGTGAACAAAAAACTTTGATTAACTTATACTATACCTTTATATACCCTTTTATTATCTATTGTAATAAGTATGGGGAAGAGCCCCACAAATATATTTATCTAAAATTTATTGCAGAAACAAATCATTCGCATAATAAGTCATGCTGAATTCAGAAGTCATACATATGTTTTATTTAAAGCACATCAAATTATGACCATTTATCAACTGAACAAATATGTAACTTGTATATTAATGTACAAACATAACAGGGGTATATTACCAAATATATTTAATGACATGTTCATGATGCACAAACCCTCGCACAACTACAATATGAGACAACATATAGCTTACAAAATACCACATTGCAAAACTAATATCAAGCAAAGCGCACTCACTTATGTGAGTCCAAAACTATGGAATGCTGTTATTATGAATAATCATATTGATAATTGTACGTCTATTTGTATATTCAAAAAGGCAATGAAACAGTACATCTGGAGAACATATTAACAAGAAACACTGCACACTTAGGATACATTGGTATAATTTAATATAATTGTATGTATGAATAATTTTGAATAGGATAGCTAATAGCTAATTGACAAAATGTATCATCATGTTTTTTATTACATTTATTTGATTAACTGTGGTAGTTTATTTGATTAACTGCATCAGCACAATTGCACCAAGGTGGCATACATGTTTTGTTATTAATTGAAAAAAGGAATTATAAGCAGTTTGCTTCTTTCCTGCTTATTGTTGATTGTCTATCCTGAATTGTATGTATATTTCATGTGTTTGTATTCGATATTGTTTCGGACAATCACTCAATAAAGCAATTGTGTTCTGTTAAAGAATATGAACCAAGAACTAATAAAAAAATCCCCAATGTTAACCAAGAACTAATAAAAATATCAAGATACCAATCATAGTCTCGTTATAGAGATTCAAAATGGCTGCCGAGGTGTGACATCTTTTCGATCGAGGGAGCGAATTTACTAATTTATGACGAATTTGTTTGAAGTAATTTGCAGTAATTAGACCCAATCATGCCGCCTAAACGGAGAGGAGACAGCGCTTCGGACACTGCAGAAATAGAACCAAAGGAAGACGCCCTGTTGGTCAGGTTCGTAGAACTTTTATCAAACGAAGCGGTCGTCCAGAAGTTGCGCCATGTGCTCAACCCACAGGCCCTCACCGATAAACTGGACACGTTAAGTGAAAACATATCACAGCTTAACGAACGGTTGGAAAAGAAAGACCAGTATATTGCTGCTCTAGAGGCAAGACTGTCCTCATGTGAGACATATCTAGACCAACTAGAGCAGTATTCTAGACGAACGAATCTACGATTCTTCGGAGTCCCCGAGTCGGAGAAGGGGAGGACGCCACCAGCAAGCTCCTCACCATTGTCAACGAGACAATGGGAGTCACACCTCCCATTGTGAACGCCGACGTCGTTACGAGTCATCGGCTCGGACGGCGCATGCTAGGTGTGGACGCACAAACACGTCCACGACCAGTGATCGTGAAATTTGCCACGACGCACGTGCGCGACGTGGTCATCCGAGCGAGACGCCGCTTGCCGGAAAGCGGCGATGGACCCACCCTCTACGTGAACGAAGATCTGACACGTCGCCGGGCGACGCTGGCAAAGAAGACTCGAGAACTGAAAAAAAAATCACCGACTGTTGGACATTCAACGGAAAAGTTCTGGTAAAAATTATAGACGGTACCGTGAGAGAAATCCGGGCCGACATTAACCTATCTGGGTACTGACCCAGCGAACCCTGAATCTGATGATACCAACATTTCATTTTTAATTATTATCTTTATGGGGCTCGATGAGTTATAGCATTCGTAGTATATATCTATTTTTCACTTCTAAATGTGGTTCTGTTAACTGTGGTAACATTTTATGCGTATGCATTTTTTACAGTGTAGACAAATGTGTGGTTGTGTATACGTAATTATGAGCTGACTTAAACGGTGTTGACTGAGCATATTTAATTATATGTAATATATTTGTGTGGTTCTGTTAAACTGTCTACGTGGATGCAGTTTTGTTTACAGTGATACCATTATGTGTAGATGTAGATTTAAGTTATGGAATGGCTAAATATAAATAGATTGTCCTTAAACAAAGAAAAATCTAAATATATTATTTTTCATGTACCTAAAAAGAGATGCAAACTCTTACTCTTAAAATAGATAATATAAACATCGAATAGGTGGATGAATTTAATTTTCTAGGATTAACTCTGGACACAAATCTTACTTGGAAAAAACACGTAAATAAAATAGCAAATAAATGTTCCAGGATTACGGGCGTTTTAAACAAATTAAAGTATGTACTACCACTAGACATTACAAAACTGCTATACAATTATCTAATCCTATCACATATTAATTATTGTATTACAGTTTGGGGATACAAAGGTAGCCGAATATTGAGAATCCAAAAAAAGGCAGTTCGAATAATAACATTGAGCAGGTACAATTCACATATAGAACCACTTTTTAAAACACTCGAAATATTGAAAATAGATGATCTATTGAAAGTGCAAGAACTAAAAATTGTCTATAAATATAGGCATGGTATTTTGCCTGTTTATTTATTAAATTGGAATATTATACCCAATTACAATATACACAGTCATGATACTCGCAAAGCAACAAATATACACACATCTATGACAAGACATGAATTTGCCCAAAAATGCCTTAAACACAATTTGCCCCATACTATAAACGATACTCCAGAATTAGTTTTGGAAAAGATTATTACCCACAGTTTACATGGGTTTGCGTATTACATAAAAAACTATTTTGCAAAGATATCACAACGCATGTACAATATCTGATTGTTACGTATGTCAGATAAATCTCCAAAATCATTAGAATTTCAAATATACATTTTGATGGATAGACACAAACTAATGTTATATGTTCTTATGTATTGTAAACATTGTCATTTCATTCAGTTTTGTACACATGTGTTATGAATAAATTAACACATATAGAGACATACATCGTATTGAATGAATACAAATACTATAACGTGTAATAATCCCGAGTGGCTCCTGTGATAGCGACTTTTTAGTCTTAGCAGGAGTCACTGACCCCAATTTCATATGTACTCTTAATTATTTATGATGACATTTGTTCATGTGCATATTATTTGCTATTATTTAATGTAATTGTTTTGGGGTCAAAATAAACATCTTGTTCTTGTTCTTATATAAGTCTAAAATATATTCTCTAAACGCACCGAGTACAGCAACTATAAGATTTTTACACTGAATATTTATACTAACATTTACCATTGAATGGAAAAGCAATACAGAGTTAGGCAAATGTATATGTCTAGGTCCAACAGGCAAGCGCCTGTTCCGTTGAACTGAATTCGAGTGATCGAGTTGTTTCTTCTGCACCAGGTGGCGCCCCCGGGTGCCGTGGACCGCTGCAATGGCGAAACCCCTGACGGCACAGTGGTTCCCCCTGGCGATTATGCTGGTGATAGGTTACGTGAAGACGCAAGGGAACGAATCTACCAGCACTACACCATGTAATTATTCGGCCATCACAAATACTACACAAAAACGACAACAAGACATATATGTACATCTGGAATTCAGTATACAACAAATTTATAAGACTACACGTGCAGCCTGGTCATCGTTGGATCCAGATGGGAAATTATGTTTAATCATACATTAATTAGTAGTCCTAGTTGTAATACAACTATTTTATCTAAATCTATGATATTAAGAACAGTAACAACATGGAATGCTCTACCATTCATGCGGCTTGTTCCAGTACATCTTCCATGAGCAGGCTAGAACCCTTACCCAGAACGCAATAGCGTATTCTCATGAATATATTGTCCCTAACGGGAACGGGAATTATTGAGTAAGATAAGAAGAAAAAGAATATAAGTTAATAGGTCAGCTGTATACAGGATCAGTCAGATTCTGTCTTACGTATTAGCATAATTATTTCATGTGCAGTTTTCACTTATGATTTGTTAAATCGCTTAGCAATGTATCAATGTTGTCAGGACCACTTATTTGAGTGTACATCATATTAGTGTACTATTCGACTACCAAGACTATATATACATGTTCAGTGATACTTTGTTGTAGTGTACCCAGTGGGACCGTGCAACGGAGGCATGGGGTTGTTGACACGGCCAGAAGGACAACTCAGCACGAGAACATCGTACATCAGGGTTGACATGACATGTCAGTGGAAGATCGAAGTCGACAAAGGCAAGGTGGGCATATGTAGCGTTAGAGGGAAACAAATACTGTTTTGTGGACGTATCCAACTACAAGATTTAATATAATATACAACCTTTTCTTTGTTGTTTTATGGGCATATCCACATAAAAAATGTAATATAATATACAACCTTTTCCTTGAAAAAACAACACTACCACGCTTCTATTTTACTCTACTAAATTATTTGATGACAACGTTTATTTACATTTATTATTTAACATAAATTACAAATGTCAGTTTTTTTTTAGAGAGCAAGACTATTATTAGTTTAATACTTCGTGCTTAACTTCCAGCGTGTGAGTTTGCACTTCTCCAGTATAGACATTCCCGAATGCAATCAATGCAGCTGCGGAAAAATGAACATCTACGACGGAAGTGACTCTTCTGCAGTGATGATAAAGTCTCTTTGTGGCAATTACCAACAAGACAATATCACATCAAGTGGGAATACTGTGTTGATTTATTATGATGCGGTCAGTGGCAGAAGATCCGGGTTCATGATAACATACTCCTCTAAACACGGTAATACATTCACCTAACACAGTGATCATATATGGTTGTGAATAGCATTTGAATAATTTAGCATGAGACAATGAAGAAATGCAAATTGTATGCCGTTTTACTTTTGACTTAGCCCTAGCGCTCTGCTTTAGCATACCGTTATCCATCCTCTTAAGTATCTTCTTTTAGGAGCGTCTACCATTGTTAGGACGATCTCCAAAGCCAACACAGAGCCAATATTCCATAATTACATAATTTCATGTCAACATTTGTCACATTACACATCAAAGTCAGTGATTAAAGGTGATTAAACTTATTACTTATTTATGTTAAAATATTAGTATTCGTCTTATTGTAGATACATATTATTGTTATGTATTTATAATATTAATACGTTGTGAAGCACCAAGAACAAGCTCCACAACAAGCTCCAAAACAAAAACGGCAAATTTGTTTGTTGATTCCAAAATTATAATTTCATTTCAATAGTTGCCACGTGCCGTCAAAGCTCAGTGATGAACGAAGACCAAACGTTTCACCTAAATCATCAAACTGCAGTGCTATAGTTGTTTTTTACTTATACATTGGAACCAAGTGTGAAGTGGTATCATTGTATGTACTGACTGAAGCACGAACAATGCTTGTGTCCATACATTATTACAATGATTGGTACGAATATTCCTACAGGATCATGTGGCGGTGAGCCGGCGGTATTGGCCGAGGCACGAGGAGAGTTTGGATCCAATTACGATAAAGACGAAAATTGCCAATGGAGAATACAAGTCGAAGAACACGAGGTAAATATTTACATATGTGTGAATCGTCTTCCCTTTTGTCCCTAAAACCTACATACAGGGTACTGCAACGAACACACGTTACATGTAATGTATGCACATCAGTTTTTGCACGCGGACGCACATTTCTAGCGAGTAGCAAGTGCGAAAAAAAATTGGAAATAATATTGTATATGTGTTTGTTTCGCACAGTTCTTTGAATTGCAAAGCTAATATGGCGACATTGTCATAAAACGGATTTAAAGGTAAATGTAAAAATATCTAAGCATTGCTGTTGTTTTATGTATTGTTCCAACATACATCAAAACTAATATATGATATTAATACAAATGTGTGTTTGTCTCACCATTTGTCACGTCTGTGTAAACGTTCAAAATGAGGGAATTTGTTTACCCAGTCAGAGGGTCATTACTGTTAAGAAACTACTATCCGAGAGAGCACGCGTCCGTCGTCTCTGTCAACTGTGCGACCATCTACATTCAGCCTAGCCTCGGTTACCCAGGCTCCGTGAGGTGGCAGCACTTTTAAACCCCTCACTTCCGCCTGGGAAGAGATACGTTCTGCATTTTCAACCCGCCAGGCGGCCTTACACCAGATTAGGGTAGAGACGCCGATTGGCTCTCAGGCCAACTAAGAAATAAAAATTAAAATAACGATATATTTTTACAAGATAATGGTATCCTATGAAAAGTATTAAAAATTGAACTCATATTAACATTAAAATAACTAAAAATTCAAATTTACAGTTGTTTATAAAATAAGAATTACGGCAGGATTAAACAGTATCCGTGAGGTGGCAGCATTGTCTAGCCACACACTAATAACACACAAATTAAACAAGGATACTTTTTAATCAAATATTGCTGTATTATAAAACAAACTATTAAAAATTAAACTTACATTAACACAAAATAAATAGAAATACAAATTTGCAGTTGTTTATAAAAAAAATATACATTACGGCAGTGTCTGTGAGGTGACAGCAATGCATAGATCACGCGGATAAACAAACAAAAGCCGACTAAGTAACCAGACTATCTTCTCGGCGAAGTTCTGCAGCCGACCGACAGTCGGTTAAGCGAGACTACATTCAGCCGTTTCACTAACATCGAAATAAATTGGCAAGCGAACGTTCGGCCCAGTTGGTGCAGGTAAATGGAACGAACTGGTCGTGCCAGATGGAACGAACTGGTCCTCTCAAATGGAACGAACTGGTCGTGCCAAAGGGAACGAACTGGTCCTGTCAAATTGAACGAACTGGTCCTGCCAGATGGAACGAACTGGTCATGCCAAATGGAACGAACTGGTCCTGCCAAAGGGAACGAACTGGTCATGCCAAAGGGAACGAGCTGGTCCTGCCAAAGGGAACGAACTGGTCCTGCCAAAGGGTATGAACTGGTCCTGCCGAATGGAACGAACTGGTCATAGAAAATAAAACGAACTGGTCGTGCCAGATGGAACGAACTGGTCGTACCAGATGGAACGAACTGGTCGTGCTAAATGGAACGAACTGGTCGTGCTAAATGGAACGAACTGGTCGTACCAGATGGAACGAACTGGTCGTGCTAAATGGAACGAACTGGTCGTGCTAAATGGAACGAACTGGTCGTACCAGATGGAACGAACTGATCGTGCTAAATGGAACGAACTGGTCGTACCAGATGGAACGAACAGGTCGTGCTAAATGGAAAGAACTGGTCTTGCCAAATGGCACGAACTGGTCATGGCAAATAGAACGAACTGGTCGTGCCAAATGGACCGAACTGGTCGTGCCAAATGGACCGAACTGGTCGTGCCAAATGGAACGAACTGGTCGTGCCAAATGGCACGAACTGGTCATGGCAAATAGAACGAACTGGTCGTGCCAAATGGACCGAACTGGTCGTGCCAAATGGACCGAACTGGTCGTGCCAAATGGCACGAACTGGTCATGGCAAATAGAACGAACTGGTCGTGCCAAATGGACCGAACTGGTCGTGCCAAATGGAACGAACTGGTCCTCTCAAAAGGAACGATCTGGTGTTGCCAAATGTAATTTATGTATACGTATGTGATATCGCGCATAATAAAAAATGATAATGTACAAAGCGTTTGTTTGCAGCGCGTGCGTTTGGACTTCGTCAGCGTGACGCTCCCAGAATGCAGCAACTGTACTTGCGACAAAGTGAACATTTACGACGGAAGAGACGCCACCGCTCCATTGATCCGGACACTCTGTACCAACGTTCTGCCTGGAAACGTCATGTCCAGTGGGAATGAGTTGTTCGTTCACTTTGAGTCTGATAGCTCAAACAGAACTCGTGGTTTTCGAATCCGGTACAGGGCCGTTGGAGGTAAGGCATAGTGGCACGGTTAAGGGAAACTTTATAAGTGATAACAATAAATAATTCAACTCATACTGACTCCCTGCATCCCTCCCTCCCATCCACTCAGCCTCCTTACTCCCTGCCTCCCTGCTTCCCTGCCTACCTGCTTTCCTGCGTCCCCAACTCACTGTATTCCTGCCTCCCTACCTTCCTGCTTCCCCGCCTCCATGCCTCCCAGCCTCCCTGCCACTCTCCCTGCATACCTGTCTGCCTGCGTCCCTCCCTGCCTTCCGGCGTCCCCAACTCACTGTCTTCCGGCCTCCCTGCCTCCCCTGGCTCCCTGCTTCCCCGCCTCCCTGCCTCCCTGCCTTCCTGCCTCCCTCCCTGACTCACTGCCTCCCCTGCCTCCCTGCCTCCCTGCCTCCCTCCCTGACTCACTGCCTCCCCTGCCTCCCTGCCTCCCTGCCTCCCTGCCTCCCTGCCTCCCTGCCTCCCTGCCTCCCTGCCTCACTGCCTCCCTGCCTCCCTGCCTCCCTGCCTCCCTGCCTCCCTGCCTCCCTGCCTCCCTGCCTCCCTGCCTCCCTGCCTCCCTGCCTCACTGCCTCACTGCCTCCCTGCCTCCCTGCCTCCCTGCCTCCCTGCCTCCCTGCCTCACTCCCTCCATGCCTCTCTGCCTCACTGCCTCCCTGCCTCTCACAGTCTAAGGGCCAAATATAGCACGAGGTTAGGGGAACGTTGCTGCGATCAATAGTGGTTAACATTGTGAATGATATTGCCTATTATGCCAATCGTAACAACGAAATTAACACACTGATTAGACATAAACGTATAACTAAATATTATTTGTAATTTAGTAATAATTATTACAACCGATGCATTCGTACTTTTTAGCATGCAGTGGCGGATTGGCTGTTTGGACTGGATCGAGTGGAGTTCTTTCTACCAAAGGAACCTTGTATGAAGTTAACAAGACGTGTCAATGGAAGATTGTTGTCGACAAAGGAAAGGTGAGGATTTGTAAGCCCTATTTTGAACCTCGTTTTCGTTTACACGGGATTGCTACATTGTCGCAGTTCATTGTGAATAGATTAAGAGAACCGTGTCTGTGTCACGAGTGGGCACACATGACGCACGCACGCATCGCCCCCAAAGTACACACAAGCAAATGTACAGGCACACATACTCAGTCAAACACACACACACACACACACACACACACACACACACACACACACACACACACACACACACAGAGACACACACACACACAGAGACACACACACACACACAGAGAGACACACACACACACACACACACACACACACACACACACACACACACACATAACACACAACACACACACACACACACACACACACACACACACACACACACACACACACACACACACACACACACATACACATACACATACACAACACACACACACACACACACACACACACACACACACACAACACACACACACACACACACACACACACACACACACACACACACACACACGATAGACTCAACTAAGGACAATGAAAGAATCTACATAACGTTTGAAAGTCGCAAACAAAATGGAACGCACAGCCTTCTAGTTGCGGGGTAAGCACAGCCCACGGCCGCAATATTTACTTGCCTGGAACTTAGTTCTTAGAGAAGGGCTTTCTAAGCCATCTAGCCTGATAAATACTTTATATGAGCTTAATTGTTTACTGTGGAGAACGTAGGTCGTGTTTAAAAAATTAGAATGGTCCATATCTAATATTCGTTAATTTTTCTTTTTAAGACAACGATACTTTCAGAATTATTAGTAATAATAACGATAATAATAATGTTTAGCCCAATGCTATTTTAGCGACGTCATACGCGATATCTGATCGATATCTAAACATATTAATTATGATTTTATTGTATATTGTTATTATTTATAACACGAATATTAATTATCAACGACACCATATTAATTGTTTTGAAATTACAGTTTTATATCATGATGACGCAAAACAGTTTTGTTTTAGCAAATGTCATAGAAGCCTTATTGTATTACTCTCATTTCAGTTACTTACTTACTTAATCATCTTCGTCCCCAGTGGGACATAA
>OZ024857.1:25036154-25048654 GCA_964017155.1 Oasisia sp. SBJ-2009 | reverse complement strand
TCCTTAATTTTTTCAAGTGTTTGTGTGCTAGATTGGCTACAAAAATGCCAGATCAAAGGACAGTAGCTGAAGTTTGATGTTATGAATGATTTGAAAATTGCAAGTTTCCCTAGTCAAGTAAGGAGATGACCGAGATGTTTTAAGACCGCTAACGGTCTAGCGGCCTTTTTGCAGATGGTAGCGGTATGTGTGTTAAAAGTCAACGAATGATCAATCTAAATGCCGAGAAGGACAACAGAGTTTTCACAGTGAATAGTATTTTCAAAAGTAAAATTTGTTATGTCCCTTGTTCCCCTCTTGCCGAAGCTAACTGGTTGGAATTTGGATAGGTTAGCCTTCATCTGTTTGATATTGAACCACTGTAATGTAGAAGTACAGAATGAGAGTGTCAGAATTTGAATGAGCATATGACATGGTGTTATCATCAGCATAATTGTAGAGAGAGGACTTATTCAAAACGTGAAAAGTATCATTAATAAAAACATTGAAAAGAAGAGGGCCAAAAAGAGTGCCTTGGGGTGCACCTCTGACGATGTCAGCCCACTCACTGTAGTGAGGTCCTAATTTCACTCGCTGTTTCCTATTGGTGATATAATTACTAACTAAGCTGCATGATTGATCAGAAAGGCCATAAGTACTGAGTTTACCTAAGAGCATGCAGGCTGTGGGGGAGGCAATCAAAGGCCTTTGTCAAGTCCATGAGAATGGCTGCAACATACTTATAGATGTCAAGTGCCTTGCGCCAATCCTCTACTAGTCTCAATAGAGTGGACTGACACCCCATGCCCGGCCTGAAAGCACCGAGGAAAGGATTGAACATATTCTCAAAATGAGTGCATAATTGGGAGTTGATGGCGTTTTCAAATAGCTTAGAGATGAACGGGAGAATGCTAATCAGTATGTTGTTTTGCTTGTCTAAAGGATCCTTTTTCATATACACCGGGATAACGTGCCCGTCTTAAAGTCTGTTTGGGAAGGCTGAGGTCGCAAATGAGTGGTTTATTAATTTTGCAAGTGGTTCCGAAATTGATTTATTGCAAGATTTTATGATTTTTGCAGGGTTGCCATCGACTCCAATGGCTTTTGGGGTTAGATTTAGAGATGATAGTATAGATTTAGAGATGAAAGTATTTTATTTATGATTTATTTAATGACTGAACCATGAGCACAATTTTTATGTGTACATTATGACAATGATTTTTTATGAATGTGTGTGCAGATGCGTGTAGCGACTCGACAATGGTATTGAGGTCACGGGGACTGTTTGGAACCGAGTACCTATTCAACGAAAGTTGCATGTGGAGAATTCAAGTCGACGAAGACCAGGTAAAGATTTCCGCCATTTTGTACTTCTCTTTTAGCCTCCAGAGCAATTCACAGTATAACGAAAAAGACATATATTACATTTACAGATTATGTTACCGTGGGATTCTTAGCCAGTGTCGAGTGTGAAAAGAAATGTCTTGTTTTAACATAGTACAATAATTTTTTCAATAAGAAAAAGAATAAGGCATGCAAGTGATTTTTATTTTCGGTCCATTTTAAGAGATACTTAACAATACATTCAAGAATCGGTCCCTGTCGTAAAGATAGTATTATAACATGGCAACGCCGCCATATAATTGGAATGAAATGTAAATGTAATAAAACATCGTGTTGTTGTTGGTGTAATATCGTTCTGGTGCATACCAATGATATGTGGCTTAATTGTCAATTATTATATATTTGTCACATGACTTGTATAGATACAGATAATATACATTACCAGTGCCAATTAACATTACCGAAATTACTTATCCAATATACGTCATCCCAAATAACCCGACATGGACGCCTCAAACGTACGCGAATAATTAAACCGTTCTGTAATTTATCATACGTTGATGTATTTATTAATAATAATTAAAATTATTAGTAGTATTGCTGTTGCATGCACTCATGTCGGTGTAAATGTGTGTTATTTATTACCAAAGAAATTGAAGACAGTTATTTAGTTGTTATTGCGTTGACCATGACTGGACTTTCCATGCGTCTGAATTGTTGTTTTATCACAGCTATCCGACAGTTATATTCTCAAATGCAGAATAACCGTATTAAAAAACACACGCACACACACGCGCAGGCAGGCACGCACGCACGCACGCGCACAAACACGCACACACGCACGCGCACACACAGACACACACACACACACACACACACACACACACGCACGCACGCACGCACGCACAAGTTGCATTTAAACCCGCACCACACCACGGACGCATGGTTGTACTCACGCTTTCTTGGACACGCATGACAAACGCATGCACGCTCATACACACATGTCGTGTTTGTTTATAGCGCGTGCGCCTGGTTTTCGAAAGCTTCAAGCTACCGCAGTGCAAAGACTGCAGTTGCGACCATGTCAGGATTTACGACGGAAAAAACGCCTCGGCTCGATTGATCCGAACACTCTGTGGCAGTGATCTGCCGGGAAACGTCACGTCCATTGGGAATGAGTTGTTCGTTCACTTCGCGTCTGATAGCTCAAAGACACCTCGTGGTTTTCGGATCCGACACCTGCCTGTTGGTAAGGCTAAGATTCTTTCTTGATATATATCATATGCAAACCCACAGCAAGCGATAAGGATCATACAACATCTCTCGTTTACACGTATAGGTACACACACGCATGTTTACTCACGATGGACAAACGACAAATGCATATACCTGTTTGCCGGTGTATGACAGGTAATATGTGCGTATGCGTGCTTGCTTCGCGTGTTTATTCTCGGTGTGTATGCAGGCGCGCGCGCGCGCGTGTGTGTGTGTGTGTGTGTGTGTGTGTGTGTGTGTGTGTGTGTGTGTGAGTGCGCGTATGCATGCGTGCGAGCGAGCACACATCGTGTTAAACAACTACGTAAACTATATTTGTAGTTGTTGTGTAAATTCCTTTTTGAGCGTGAACTGGTGTGACGGCCATATGTATTGACTGAAGCACAAGCAGATTTTGTAACTGTACATTACGACAACGACTGAGAGGAGAATTTAGCGACAATTACGCATACAATGAAACTCATACACTGTGTCACTGTGACTGTGTTCTAGTATGTCACAATGCATATATCTAGTGTAGGGATGCCCTCAAACATAGAGGCACTGCGGACATTTAGCAGAGCTCGCAAACAATATACGCGGGCACACGCGCGAGCATGTGTGTGTGCATCCATACGAGCGTGCGTCCATGATATTGAACAATAACTCAACAATGCCTTTAGTTGTTGTGGATATTCCTTCTTGAGCATGAAGTGGTATGACGGGTTTATATACTGACTGAAGCACCAGCACAGTTTCTATGTGTACATTGTGACAATGATTGTTATGAATGTGTATGCAGATGCATGTAGCGATGAGACAATGGAATTGAGGTCACGAGGACTGTTTGGAACCAATTACCAATTCAACGAAACTTGCAATTGGAGAATTCAAGTCAACGAAGACCAGGTAAAGATTTCCGGCATTTATAGCCTCAAGATAAATGCACAGGATAATGAAAGAGACACATATTACATTTACAGATTGTGTTACCGTGGGATTCCTAGCCAGTGACGAGTGCGAAAAGAAATGTATTGTTTTAACATTGTACAATAATTTTTTTTGGCATTTTAAGAATAAGGCATGCAAGTGATTTTTTTTTCGGTCCATTTTAAGAGATACTTAACAATACTTTCAAGAATCGGTCCCTGTCGTGAAAATAGTATTATAACATGGCAACGCCGCCATATAATTGGAATGAAATGTAAATGTAATAAAACATCGCGTTGTTGTTGGTGTAATATCGTTCTGGTGCATACCAATGATATGTGGCTTAATTGTCAATTATTATATATTTGTCACATGACTTGTAGTGATACAAATAATATACATTACCAGTGCCAATTAAAATTACTGAAATTACTTATACAATATTCGTCATCCCAACTACTCCGACATGGACGCCTCAAACATACGCGAATAATTAAAACGTTCTGTCATTTATCATACGTTAATGTATTTATTAATCATAATTATAACTATTAGTAGTATTGCTGTTGCATGCACTCATGTCGGTGAAAATGTGTATTATTTATTACCAAAGAAATTGAAGACAGTTATTTAGTTGTTATTGCGCTGGCCATGACTGGACTTTCTTGTGTGTTCCATGCGTCTGAATTGTTGTTTTATCACAGCTATCCGACAGTTATATTCTCAAATGCAGAATAACCGTATCAACAAACACACGCACACACACGCGCAGGCAGGCAGGCAGGCAGGCAGGCAGGCAGGCAGGCAGGCAGGCAGGCAGGCAGGCAGGCAGGCAGGCAGGCAGGCAGGCAGGCAGGCAGGCAGGCAGGCAGGCAGGCAGGCAGGCAGGCAGGCAGGCAGGCAGGCAGGCAGGCAGGCAGGCAGGCAGGCAGGCAGGCAGGCAGGCAGGCAGGCAGGCAGGCAGGCAGGCAGGCAGGCAGGCAGGCAGGCAGGCAGGCAGGCAGGCAGGCAGGCAGGCAGGCAGGCAGGCAGGCAGACACAGACACAGACACAGACACAGACACAGACACAGACACAGACACAGACACAGACACAGACACAGACACAGACACAGACACAGACACCGACACCGACACCGACACCGACACCGACACCGACACCGACACCGACACCGACACCGACACCGACACCGACACCGACACCGACACCGACACCGACACCGACACCGACACCGACACCGACACCGACACCGACACCGACACCGACACCGACACCGACACCGACACCGACACCGACACCGACACCGACACCGACACCGACACCGACACCGACACCGACACCGACACCGACACCGACACCGACACCGACACCGACACCGACACCGACACCGACACCGACACCGACACCGACACCGACACCGACACCGACACCGACACCGACACCGACACCGACACCGACACCGACACCGACACCGACACCGACACAGACACAGACACAGACACAGACACAGACACAGACACAGACACAGACACAGACACAGACACAGACACAGACAAACACGCACGCACAAGAGGCATTTAAACCCGCACCTCACCACGGACGCATGCTTGTACTCACGCTTTCATGGACACGCATGACACACGCAAATATATACACGCATGCACGCTTATACACACATGTCGTGTTTGTTTATAGCGCGTGCGTCTGGTCTTCGAAAGCTTCAAGTTACCAAAGTGCAAAGACTGCAGTTGCGACCATGTCAGGATTTACGACGGAAGAGACGCCTCGGCTCGATTGATCCGGACACTCTGTGGCAGCGATCTGCCGGGAAACGTCACATCCATTGGGAATGAGTTGTTCGTTCACTTCGCGTCTGATAGCTCAAAGACACCTCGTGGTTTTCGGATCCGACACCTGCCTGTTGGTAAGGCTAAGATTCTTTCTTGATATATGTCATACGCAAACCCACAGCAAGCGATAAGGATCATACAACATCTCTCGTTTACACGTATACGTACACACACGTACGTTTACTCACGACGGACAAACGACAAATGCACAGACCTGTTTGCCGGTGTATGACATGTAATATGTGCGTATGCGTGCTTGCTTCGCGTGTTTATTCTCGGTGTGTAGGCGCGCGCGTGTGAGTGCGTGTATGCATGCGTGGGAGCGAGCACACATCGTGTTAAACAACTACTTGAACTATAGTTGTAGTTGTTGTGTAAATTCGTTCATGAGCGTGAACTGGTGTGGCGGCCATGTATATTGACTGAAGCACAAGCAGAGTTTGTAACTCTACATTACGACAACGACTGCTGAATCTTTGTGCAGTGGGGTGTAGCGATGAGACAGTGGTGTTGACTGTGGCACGAGGAGAATTTAGGGACAATTACGCATACAATGAAACTCATACACTGTGCCTGTGTCCTAATATGTCACAATGTATATATCTAGTGTAGAAATGCCCTCAAACATAGAGGCACTGCGGACATTTAGCAGAGCTCGGATACAATATATGCGGGCACACGCACGAGCATGTGTGTGTGTGCAGGCATACGAGCGAGCGACCATGATATTGAACAATAACTCAACAATGCCTGTGATTGTTGGTGATATTCCTTTTTGAGCATGAAGTGGTATGACGGATTTATTTTATGACTTATGCACGAGCACAGATTGTATGTGTACATTATGACAATGGTTGTTATGAATGTGTGTGCAGATGCGTGTAGCGATGAGACAATGGAATTGACGAGCTCCCGGGGACTGTTTGGAACCAATTATCAATTCAACGAAAGTTGCAAGTGGAGTATTCAAGTCAACGAAGATCAGGTAAAGACTTCCGGCATTTATAGCCTCAAGATAAATGCACAGGATAATGAAAGAGACACATATTACATTTACAGATTGTGTTACTCTGGGATTCCTAGCCAGTGACAAGTGGGAAAATAAATGCTTTGTTTTAACATAGTACAATAATTGTTTTGTGCAATCTGAGAATAAGGCAAGCAAGTGATTTTCGTTTTCGGTCCATTTTAAAAGATACTTAACAATTATTTCAGGAATTGGTCCCTGCTGTGAAGATAGTATTATACCACGGCAACGCTGCCATATAATTGGAATGAAATGTAAATGTAATAAAACATCGTGTTGTTGTTGGTTTGGTAATGTTCTGGTGCACAGCAATGATAGGTGAAATTATTGTCAATTATTATATATTTGTCAAATGATTTGTATAGATACAGTGTATATATACATTACCAGTGCCAATTAAAATTACCGGATTTATTTATCCAATATACGTCATCCCAAATATTCCCACATGGATGCCTCAAACATATGCGAATAATTAAATTAATCTGTCATATATCATATGTTGATGTATTTATTAAAATTAATAGTAATAATAATAATAATAATTACTAGTATTGCTGTTGCGTGTACTCATGTATATATGTAGGTGTGGATGTATGTTATTTATTACCAAAGAAATTGAAGCCAGTTATTTACACACACGCACGCACGCACGCACGCACGCACGCACGCACGCATGCACGCACGCACGCACGCACGCACGCACGCATACATACAGGTTGCATTTAAACCTGCACCTTAACACGGACGCGTGCTTGCATACACGCTTTCATGGATACGCACGCACACACGAAAAGATGTACACGTATGCGCGCTCATACACACATGTCGACTTTGTTCATAGCGCGTGCGCCTCGTCTTCGAACGTTTCAACCTCACACAGTGCAAAGACTGCAACACTTGCGACCATGTCAGGATTTACGACGGAAAAGACGCCTCGGCTCCATTAATCGGGACATTCTGTGGCAACGATCTGCCGGGAAACGTCACGTCCATTTGGAATGAGCTGTTCGTTCACTTCGAGTCTGATAGCTCAAAGATACCTCATGGTTTTCGGATCCGACACCTGCCTATTGGTAATGCTAAGATTCTCTCTTGGTACTTGTCATTTGCAAATTCACAGCAAACCATATGAATAATACATCATCACTCGTTTACACGTATACGTACATACACGCATGTTTTCTCACGACGGACAAACGACAAATGCACAGACCTGTTTGCCGGTCTATGACAGGTAACATGTGCGTATGCGTGCTTATTTCGAGTGTTTGTTCTCGGTGTGTGTGCACGCGCGTGAGTGTGTGAGTGTGTGCATGTGTGCATGCGTGCGTGCGAGCATCCATCGTGTTAAACACTACTTGAACAATAGTTATAATTATTGTGTTAGTTCCTTCTTGAGCGTGAACTGGTGTGACGGCCATATAAGTTGATTGAAACACGAGCACAGTTTGTATGTGTATACTATGACAATGATTGTTGTGAATGTGCATGCAGATGCATGTAGCGATAAGACAACGGTATTGACGAATTCACGGGGACTGTTTGGAAACAATTACCTATTCAACGAAAGTTGCAAGTGGAACATTCAAGTCAACCAAGACCAGGTAAAGATTTCCGGCATTTTGTACTTCTCTTTTAGCCTAAAGAGCAATGCGCAGGATAATGAGAGACACATATTAATTACATTTACAGATTGTGTTATCGTGGGATTCTTAGGCAGTAACGAGTAAGAAAAAAGTGTTTTGTTTTACACGTATTTGTTTTGTGCATTTTAAGAATAAGGCAAGCAAGTTATTTTTTGTCGGTCCTCTTAAAGAGATACTTAACAATGCTGTCAAGAATCGGTCCCTATCGTGACGCTAGTATTATAACATGGCAACGCTGCCATTATAATTGGAATGAAATGTAAATGTAATAAAACATCGTGTTGTTGTTGCTTTGGTACCGTTCTGGTGCACACCAATGATATGTGAAATTATTGTCAATTATTATATAATTGTCACATGATTTGTATAGATACAGTGTAAAGATATTACCAGTGCCAATTAAAATTACCGAATTACTTATCCAATATATGTCATCCCAAATATTCCGACATGGACGCCTCAAACTTACGTGAATAATTAAAATAATCATCATTTATCATACGTTGATGTATTTATTAAGATTAATAATAAGAATAATTACTATTATTGCTGTTGCGTGTACTCATGTGTTCATGTAGGTATGAATATGTGTTACTTATTAACAAAGGCATTGAAGCCAGTTATTTAGTTATTATTGCGTTTGCCATGACTGGACTTTCTTGTATGCTCTATCCATCTGAATCGGTGCATTATCACGGTTTTCCGATGGCTACATTCTCGAATGTAGAATAACCATAGCAACACACACACGCATGCACGCACGCACGCACGCACGCACGCACGCATACAAGTTGCATCTAAACCCGCACCTCACCACTGACGCATGCTTGCACTTACGCTTTGATGGACACGCACGCACACACGAAAAGATGTACACGTATGCGCGCTCATACACACATGTCGTGTTCGTTTATAGCGCGTGCGTCTGGTCTTCGAAAGCTTCAAGCTCCAAGATTCCAAAGACTGCAGTCGCGATCATGTCAAGATTTATGACGGAAAAGACGCCTCGGCTCGATTGATCCGGACCCTCTGTGGCAGCGGTCTGCAGGGAAACGTCACCTCCACTGGGAATGAATTGTTTGTTCACTTCGCGTCTGATAGCTCAAAGACACCTCGTGGTTTTCGGATCCGCCACCTGCCTATTGGTAAGGCTAAGATTCTCTCTTGATATTTGTCATTTGCAAACCCACAGCAAGCGACAAGGATCATACAACATAACTCTTAAACACGTATACGTACATATACGCATGTTTACTCACAACGAACAAACGACAAAGGCACTGACGTGTTTGCCGGTGTATGACAGGTAAAATGTGCGTGTGCGTGTTTGCTTCGCGTATTTGTTCTCGTATGTGTGTTTACGCGTGTGCGTGTGTGTGCGGAGCGTGCGTGAGAGCAGCCATCGTATAAAATAATTACCTGAACAATAATTATAATTATTGTGTTAATTCCTTCGTGAGCGTGATCTGGTGTGTCGGCTGTAAATATTGACTGAAGCATGAGCAGGGTATTATACATTACGACAATAATTGCTATGAATTTTTTTGCAGTTACGTGTAACGATGAGACCTTGGTGTTGACTGGAAGAAGTGGCGAATTTGGAGACTATTACGCATTCAACGAAAGTTGCAAGTGGGGAATGCAGGTCGACGATGACCAGGTAAACATAGCCGTAATGTACACAGGTTTCATTTACTGACTGTATTACCATAATGTTCTTACCCAGTTACAAGGTGGAAAATAATTGTTTGCATTAAGATAGTACACGTAATTGGTTTATGCATTTCGGGAATATTATAAAATGGGGACGTTGGTATACAATTGGGATTCGCTGTACTTTAAATGTAATTACAAATAGAGTTGTTTTTGGATTGGTATCGTTCTAATGCGCAACAGTAATGCCACTGTTTTATTTAAACCGGTGCCGATCAAAACTAACTATATTAGTTATGCAATGTATATTATCCAGCTGACTGGCATATGAACATCTGAAACATATGTGACTAATGAAAACAATATGTTATTTACCAACTAATTATGTAATTGTTTAAAGACAATTATATAAGTATTGTATTTCCTTATGTGTACATCAAGATGTGAATGCGTGTTATTAACAAAGAAATGGAACCAAGTTATTCAGTGTTGGCATTCGCATAGTCGCTGTTACGTTGGAGTTAACTCGGTTCCTTCTAGATGTTATTTCAAGTATATCAAGACATTTCTTCTGCTCCGCCCATACACTTTGTTCCGTTATCAACGATATCCAAAATTCACAAATGTAGAAAAATTATATGAACAGACACGCACATTTTATTTACAATTATGTGCCGTGTTGTGTCTTTTAATTTAATTTAACTAGTAGTTAGTTATAGTTATTCACTTGTAACTCATTAAAATAAAATGGTGTGCGTCATGGCGATTGGGAAGTGGGAAGACATGACAAAAGCGATAATGTTTTTCTTTATTTTATTGCCTAATTTGCAGTGATTTCTTGATTTTTGTGGGTGTCCCATTTACACACACCACACGCTCGCACGCAAACACGCACGCACGCACACACGCACACACGCGCGCGCGCACACACACACACACGCACACACACACACACACATATATATATATATATATATATATATATATATATATATATATATATATATATATATATATATATATATACGACACATGCTGCACGAAACGAACATACACACTTCCACACATACACATCGTGTTTGTTTACAGCGCGTTCGCCTGGACTTCATCAGCCTCAACCTCCCAGAATGCAAGGGTTGTAGCGACAAAGTCAAGATTTATGACGGAAGAAACGCTTCAGGTCACCTGATCAAGACACTCAATGGCAGCAATCTGCAGGGAAACGTCACAACCAGCTGGAATAAGTTGTTTGTTCACTTCGAGTCTGACGGCACGGAGATCTCTCGTAGTTTTCGGATCCAATACACGATTATTGGTAAATATTTTGTTGATGTAGATCACTTCAGTGTTACTGTGGTTGTGTTTCTTGTGCAACGCGTGCATATATGTGTGGCACGTTTTCCTTCATAATTTGATTTTCACTCAGCCCCTCGTTTTGCACAGATGCCCAAAGAGTGGAGTGAAAAGCAGGCGAGGAATACCGATATTGCGATAGGAGGACTGCGTGAAGAAAGTCGGTGAACAAGAGCAAACGTTAGAGGGACAGGAAAACTGTAAATAGAGAAGATGAAAAAATACGACGACTAACGGAAGTCAATGCCACCCTCACCCTTGACGACAGAGGCCAAGGGAAGAAACAACCTTGTTATTACTTTCATCGGTCCCAGTCGTGCCGCCATTCCATAGCGATTTCAGGGCGTATTCTACATCTGTCGATATCACAGGATCCCCACTGGTCTCGGCGGTCCAGCGAAGGAGGCTGGTGGACCTTCCGTGGGGTCTCTGGACTGTTATTCAAACCATGTCATATGGTCTCGGCTTTACCATGATTACTGCTGACATTGTGCTCCGATGTATCGCGCATGCGCAGAGGAGGGAGGTAGTTACGACAGAATCCTGCATACGTTGCGCATGGCTTTTGGTTGTGTTCTTTCCTACTACTTATGACGTAGCTGCATTTTGGTACGATATCTTGTTGTCTGTACTTCTGCGAATCTGTCCTGGAAGCCTTATTTGTAGGCAAGCCGTGTTCTCTGTATGTAGAATGTTTGTACTTCGTCCAACACCACCGGTAATATTGCGGGTTTAACTACCGTAATTCCTCCCTTGGTTCCGATTCTAACCAATTAGAGCAAGGAATGCTTCCACTCAGAGACCGATTTTCTAACCATTGAGCCACGGCGGCCCCCATTGTAACACTGCACCCCGCTGTCAAAATAATCGCGCGGCTCAAGGTTAAGGAAACCTTTAGACACAAATGGGTTAATATTGCATTCGATATTGACCATTTTTGCAATCGTTGTAACGTCATTAACAAGCTGTGATCGTATAATAAAAGTTGTTTGTAATTTATTTATAATTATTATGAGCAGTACATTATTAATATTCATTATAGGACCGTGCTATCACGGATTAGCGGCAATGAACAGACCAAGTGGAGTGCTTACTACCAAAGGAACCTATTATGACCGTAACGAGAGGTGCCGCTGGACGATTGAAATCGACAAACGAAAGGTGAGCTCTCTCCTGAAGTACGTCTTCTCTGCCACCCGAAGATATATACACATAGTGAAGCCATTTGCAAAATGACCTGGACATGTCGGATGAAAGCAACAAATATTGTTTTGACAATCTCTGTGCCGTAATATGTATTACCTTTATAAGAACCAAGTCTGAATTTGTTATGGACGCCCTTGGCAGCCATTACATTCGTAGTCCGTAGTTAGAGAAATAGTTAATAGTTTACACATGATCTTGTCCGACATTTACATCCACTATTGTATTTAAAGGCGGCAGTCAAGGCTGATGTTCCTA
>OZ024857.1:24991154-25031154 GCA_964017155.1 Oasisia sp. SBJ-2009 | reverse complement strand
GTTGTGAAGTATGTCTTCGCTTCTACCAGAAGACGACGTCGGCCATTTTGATGTTTTGCAATACACTTCTACTTTATTTTCACTGATGGTCCTAAGAGCTCCGTCTTGGAAAACAAAAAAGGCTACGTTTTCTGGACGAACACATGTCAATACGCACTCAGTTTGTCGTACGCACACATACACATATGCACAGACACGCACGTACGCATATACACACTTCATATAATGGAGGAATTTATACAGCGCCCGATCCACTTAAGATCAAATGTTCTAGGACGCTTCACATAGATAGTGTATATTAATTGTGATGTTATGTATATAAAATTATACATGATTGCTAAATGTACGTTTGCTAACATTTTCTGTATTCTATGTTTATAGTTCAGGAATCACAAATAGAACTGACATACTTATTTAGTTATGAAATAATCATATCGCAAAACTATCTTTACAATTATATAAAAATACATTAACGTCAAGGGATTGTTCTTCACGTATAGGTTTCATGAAATATTTTGATATAGCAATAGTAATAGTTATTATTGTCATAGTAATTGTAACACTTCCACAGCGCCTATATCCGTGAAAACTCAAGCGCAAAGGTGCAACAAAAACAATTATTTGGCGTAACTGTAAACGGGAAGAGACAATATTCGTCATTGGAGCATGGGTCCGCCGAAAATGTATTGTGGAAAAGCAATTATAAACAAATATGTTTCGAGTTTGTTTTTGCGAAAATTGGCTATAGTTGCAGAAGTTTTAATTGTTGGTTCCAGATTGTTGGCGCTGCAACAAAGGAAGCATGCATGTACTGAACTTGCGCTCACCAGGACTATTTATGCCACAGGCTAGGTTTTCGTTTAGTTTTGAACGTGATCTCTGGGATACACTGAAACGATATAATGCAATTTGCAAACCTTTTAGCGCGGGTGTTAGATGTTGTCCCCATGCATCGCTGAGTAACTCTGCTAGTTATATTTAGTTTTGTCAATAATATGACATATGGCCTTATTATTTAACGTATTGCTTTATTTACAGCGTGTTCAGCTGCATTTCACCAGTTTCGACATCCCAGACAGCGGTGATGATACCTGTGACCTCGAGACAGTGTATATATATGATGGAAGTGACGCAACAGCACCACGGATACACTACATGTGTTCCCAGAAATTCTTAGTTGAAACTATCACTTCCAGCGGAAACACGATTTTCGTTGATTTTAAATCGGATGATCGATATAGGAGACGTGGATTTGAGATACAGTATTCGTCTACTAAAGGTAAGACAGGCTGCTATAGTAAGTATATATAACTTGTAATGTGATGTAACGTACCGTTGGACAAAGTACCCTATGTAGTATGTAGATGGTTCTTTTTGACACATTTTACTCGTGAAATAATGTAGTAATTTATGTATGTCACATTTGATATTCGCAGAAACAGCATGGCTAACGAATGAACCAGTTTGAATTGGTTATCGTATTCCTCAAACCTTTAGAAATATATTACTGCTGAGAGCCATAGTTTATTACATAACACTTTGTAATATGTGTGTGTGTGTGTGTGTGTGTGTGTGTGCGTGCGTGCGTGCGTGCGTGCGTGCGTGTGTGTGTGCGTGTGTGTGACTGTGTGTATAGTTAATTAGCTTTGTGATTATATTGCAAATGTTCCCACAGGAGCGTGTGATGGTAATCCGGCTGTTCTGACCAATCCAATGGGAGAGTTTGGCACCGATTATAATAAGAATGAGAGTTGCCGATGGAGAATTAAAGTTGATGAAGCCCATGTGAGTATAAATTATATTAGAGCCTGTTAATTCCAGCTACGTGTTTGATATTATTTTGCACAAGAGTAAGTTCTAAGATTTGCAGGTACTATCGCACGTAGCACAGGTGGACGGCTGATAAGTTAGTTCACCTGAAGTGGTCCAGTATGAGAATATTATTTGTATCACACACATACGGTACCTTGTACCAGCGGAGTCCACGCTGAAACTAAGTTGTGTATCTATTAATTGTTTCATTAAATAGTCATTAACACCAGTAGCATGATTCTATCTGTGTGTCTAGCTGTGCGCGTGTGTGTATGTGTGTCTAAGAGTATGCATGTGAGTGTATGTAAATATGTATAAAAAATACTTGTGTATGCATATTTGTGCTATGTATGTAGTTACATACAAACGGGCATACGTAAATGATATATTACATAGTATAAACATGCATATGTATGTAGTTACGTAGTAAATGCATGTATGCATGAAAGTGCCTAGCTCTGTCTGTGCATAGCAAATATATGTAGCATCACCTAAAGAATGACTACTTATGGCGGCATATACCTTTCTGCATTATATATTCAGTTAAATAATTAGTTTGTTGCTTAATGGAAACAACTGAGAAAAAATATCACTGGAGATTGTTGTAGAATAACTTACTGGTTCGATTGTATCAACTGTTGAATGGTTTTTTAAGTAATTATTTAGGAGTTTCTCAGCAAACTGGGAATTATTTTGTCCGCATATTGCTAAATACTCGACATGATGTACAAAACACATTCTTCTTTTGGTAGGACACACATTTTATCTATCAGTTTCGCCTAAAAAGTAAATATTTGCTTACAGCGTGTGCGCCTGAACTTCCTCAATGTCACGCTTCCAAATTGCAATGACTACATTAAAATTTACGACGGAAGAGACGACACCGCTAAGTTGATCGACACACTCTGTGGCAGCGATCTGCCGGAAAACGTCACGTCCAGTGGGAATGAGTTGTTCGTTCATTTCAAGTCTGACAGCGCAGACAGAACTCGTGGTTTTCGAATCCGATACTCGTCTGTTGGTAAATAATTGTTCAACTCTTTGTATTTTGAAAATGCAAACCCGCAGAAAACAGCAATGATCAATTATGTTTGTAAGTTCCCCGTGACGATATCCATTATACCACGGAACGACGGTCATGATTATCCTTCCTGTCGTCACCATGGCTGTTTTCGAAACTTGGTAAAAGACCTTGGTTACCGACAAGACCGATGGACATGGATACCTTCCCGATGTGCCATGGCCATCGTTCCGGGGTACCATTTATACCACTCTTTCACCATTCCTCTACTTATCCAGACCGTTTCAACGTCAAATGTAGGTGTCAGTTTTGAAACATGTTCAATTAGAAAAAAACATATTTGTCAAATGTGGCGATGTCCTTGTTGTAACTTTCGCCACTTCCGATGTATTCGTTTTATGTGCCTCTTTGTATGGCAAATTTGTTAGAAACTGTGCATGTTACTAGTAGATTGGATTATTGTAATTCACTAATACACAATATTGTCATTAAGGATGTAGCACAATTGCATCATGTAAACCATTGCTTGACAACTACTGTGACCACTGAGTCTCCACGTTTTCCTCAAGCTATGCTACTTATAAAGTCTCTGCATTGGCTTCCTGTTCGATATCGTAACATTTATTGAGTAAACAGGTCCGTCTTCGAGCATCATGTTCTGGTTGGTTATTATTATTAAATAACCCACACCATCACACGTATACACATGCGCGTGTGCACGAAAATTCACTCACCTAGTAACTCATTCACTCACTCACTCAGTCACTCATTCACTCAGTCACTCACTCACACACTCACTCTGATATTCACATATTCAGTCAAGCACACACGAAAACACGTGGGCACACACATACACTCCACATAGACACACATACACACACCATATGCATAAACACAAACACACATTGCAGTGTATGCAGGCACGCACGCATGCACGCACGCATATCAGCATACGCGAAATGTTCCTTGTTCATCAATAAATGGAGTACTGCTTTATTTGTTTTGACAGTATACGTACTAATTCCTAATTGTAAATCAGAACGCGTTTACATTTTATTTAAGATCTAGCTTTGTAATGAAAATATGCATTGTTTTACTGTTCATTGCAGGTGCATGCTATGGTGGATTGTCCGTTGTGACACGACCAACAGGAATGGTTTCGACCAAGCAAGAATACTATGACAATAACGACAGGTGCCACTGGATGATTCAAGTCGAAAAAAGAAAGGTAAAATCATGTCGTGGTGTATAGTTTTCCAACATAAATATATTTGATGATTCTCATTTGTCAGCTTATTTCTTACTATACCTATTATAAGCATAACTGAATCGATAATGATATTGCCATTATATACCGTTACCATATTTTCCACATTTTGAGTCGTTATTAATTTGTCTATCCAAATCTATTTAATCTATCCCAAAGAATTTGTACCACTTATACAGAATGCGTTATATAACAATAAAAAGGCATTATATACCTAGAAATATACATGTTCTTATGTAATGTCTGTTATATACCTTACGCATATCGCCTAAATCGTATACGACTCTTGCCCGACATATCGGTACTGGTAAATGGAAACTAGTTTGAAATCGTACGTCCCGAATGAATTTTTTTATTAAGCCGTTATACACCTTACGCGTGTGAACCTGCCGCTACTGGATATGGTTTTAGAATTACAAAATCATCGCATGCAAGGCCGGACGCTTTCTATTTATTTCACCTGCTTTTCTTTAGTTTCCGTCTTCCTATCATTGTCTTCATCCATTTGTGGCTGATCTTTCTCTTCGTCGCTTGCCATCAGCCTCAGTACCTCTCTCTCACACACATACATACATACATGCATACATACATACATACATACATACATACATGCATACATACATACATACGTACGTACGTACGTACGTACGTATGTACGCACACATACACACACACGCACGCACGCACGCACACACACAAAAATACATATGTTGGCGTGACAACATAGAGCGTTGAGGTAATTTCGCTAATAGTATTTTCATTGTATGGAAGTACGAAAACAATATTGAACACTTCTTTCATTTACAGCGTGTTCAGCTAAAATTCATGAGATTCGACCTACAGACATGCGGAGAAAGTTGTACGTGCGAAAAACTCAATATCTACGATGGAGATAGCGACGGGTCAATACTGATCTACTCATTCTGTGATTACGAATCACTCAGGAATTTCACATGCAGCGGAAACATGGTTTTCATGTATTTTGAATCTGATTCAACCTACAGACACCACGGATTTCAGATAAAATATTCAACTGTTGAAGGTAAGACACATTTTTGGTGTTAGTATATTGCATCACTTTTGACCACAACGTCATGTGGACATGTTTCGCTGACCAATAGAAATTACAAAGTAAATGTAGTAATTCTATTTAATGTACGTTACTTTTTTACAAAAAGCAAACAATTTACTTTACTCCTGCCAAGCTTAAATACTGGTGTGGTGTGTGTTTGTGTGTGTGTGTGTGTGTGTGTGTGTGTGTGTTTGTTTGTGTGTTTGTGTGTGTCTGTGTGTGTGTTGGTGTATGTATGTATTTATGCATATATGTAAGCATGTATATGTATATAGCTATGTACATAGTTGTGTGCGTAAATATGTACGTGTAGATGTGTTTGAATGAATACTTGTTTTTAAATGTATTAAATAAGAATGTATACGTGCACATATGAACGTTTTATGTATGTATGAATAGGTTTATGTTTCTATGCCTGTATATTTGTGTGTGTGTATACGCTGGTAATTAGGCGGGAAACATGCATCGACGTTATCTACTTAGGAGTGTCCACCAATTATATTGTTAATACTGTTCCTTCAGAAACATCCAGCAGTGAAAATCATTAGTATTCCTTCAGAAGCGACACAATCATGAGAGTATTATGACTATTACTTCAGAAGCGTATAATGGTGAGACTGTTATGACTGTTTCTTCAGGAGCTTGCAACGGTACAGTGGCTGTACTTGATTTGCCAAGAGGAGAATTTGGGTCCAACTATGACAAGGATGAGAGCTGTCAGTGGCGAATTAAAGTTGGTGACCACCAGGTGAGAACATATGTTATTTGACAAGAATGTCTTAGACTAGACAATCATGACATGTGTATAGCTGGATTTTGTTAGATAAAATATTTAGTCAAAGTAACTGATTTATATAAAATAGCTGAATAGGTTAATTCAGTTAGAATGGCTGAATAGGTTAATTTAATTAGAGTAGCTATATAGGTTAGTTCAATTATTTACTGAATTAATTGACGATCCGGTGTAATGGCTACTCATACTGAGCACATTTGTACTTGATAATACAATTTATTTATACGTAATTATATCCAAAACCTGTTTACAATAATAAGTTACATGAACTACAAGATGCAGTGCAAAGGCAAAACAAGTTCAATTGCTTCGGTTGTGAAAACACACGTCTGGTATATATCTGGGAAGTGTGAGTACACAGTAAACACATTTTCGTGTGCATACACACTCACACACACACATATACACACACTCACACACACACACACACACACACACACACACACACACAGACACACACACAAACACACACACACACCCACACCCACACACACACACACACACACACACACACACACACACACACACACACACACACACACACACACATACACTTACTCACATACGCAGGCGCACACTCTTACACAACAAAACACACACACACACACACACACACACACACACACCTACAGAAACTCATACAAACACATACCCTATCTCACACACACACATCGTGTTTGTTTATAGCATGTGCGGCTGGACTTCATCAGCTTCGCACTCGAAAAATGCAACAACGACTGCAGTTGCGACAAACTCGAGATTCGCGACGGAAAAGACGCCATGGCTCCGTTGGTCCGTACACTCTGTGGCAGCGATCTGCCGGGAAACGTCGAATCCAATGGGAAAGAATTGTTCGTTTACTTCAAATCTGATCAGGCAGACAGAAATCGTCGTTTTCGGATCCAGTACAGGCCTATCGGTAAATAATTGTGGTTTTCTCTTAATACTGGCGAGTCCAACAATTTACATTTATATATAACTTGCCCACGCCAGATAACTGCGAATGGTATTTTGAACATATTCATACAGCTGCCGTTATTACAATCGTCACTTTATTTGTCCAGCTATTTATTGTTATCTGAGAGAACATTATATTTTCTCATAGCCAATCTGCACTTTTCCTGGAATAATGTTGGATTGTGCCTCTAATAAGCATTTCTACTAATTTGTATATAACTGTTGTTAAGCTCACTGGACCATAATGATATGTCTTGCCTCTCGATCCTTTTTAAATAATGGTGTACTGTTTTTTCTATTCTAGTGGAACAATTCGCAAATTAATTGACAAACTAAAAATATAGCAAATGGTGTATTGGTTTGGTCTACAATTTCCTTAAGTAGCATTGGTGGTATCTCGTCAACTCCAACCATCGTATGTATATCCATTGCATATTCCCAACGAAAACATATACAGTTTCGATCATACTTAAGATTTAACAAGATTGCTACATAGATAATCAATTCTAGATAGCACGTGAACAAGGAAGCTCTTTGGCTTATCGAGAGTCCAAACTATCTATCTATGTGTGTCCCGCCCTTCTGAGATATATGTCGATTTTTATGTTTAAATATATTAGCACTACTAGTACCCACCCAATCAGCTGGTAATAATATGTTCAATTCATTTACTGTTCTTTGTGAAAATGATACTTTTTCTAATATCTAATCTATTCTGCGTCTTTGTTTATGTAACTTAATGTCCTCTGGTTGTTCTCTCTTCCTTAATCGAGAAAAAATAGTTCTCTCAACATTTTCATGTCCATTCAATCTTTTAAATCTTCTATCTGATCTCCTCTCTATCGCCTGGTCTCTATTGGTGTTAAACCAAATTATTTTAGACACATTTCATCATTAATATATCCCTGATTTTGTGTATCATTCTGTTTGCTCTCCTTTGTTCTCTTTGTAGCATATCAATATCCTTCTTTCGATATGGTCTCCATGCCTGTATGCAATATTCTAAATGAGGCATAACTATTGTTTTGTAAAGCGGTATTATTAACCACCGGTAGTTCGTTTTCTTTGTATACTATATTTCGCCAAAATAAGGCAAATATTTGGTTTCCCTTCGATGCTGCTATTCCACATTGCTCTGCGAAGATTCACTCACCCATTTACTAATTTAAGCAATCCCTCACTCATTTCCTCTCTCACACGTTCAGTCACGCTCGTATGCACTAACGCGCACACATACGCTCACATGCAAGTATACACACATAAACAAACAACATACACACATTCAACATGAACACACCAACGCATATAGACACTGATATGCTACACACACATAAATACAAGCATTAATTCACCGCAGTGCATGCCCGAGCAAACGCACGCACAAACGCTAGCATATAAACCCAGATAACCTGTTCTTTGTTTTTCAAGTCGGTGAGTACGATGTGTTTAGCATGACAAATTTACAAAGTAATTATAAATTACAAAGCAAATATATTTATATAATAGAAATAAGCGCCATTATTAATGTCCATTGCAGAAGCATGCCATGGCGGATTGCTGGCTTATACTCTACCAAGTGGAGTGTTTTCGACCAAGGGAAACAAATATGAAAATAACGAGAGGTGTAGCTGGAAGATTGAAGTCGAAAAAAGAAAGGTGAGAACATGTCACAACTGTTGTGATATATATTTTGTCTTCGCCCCGAAGTCTACATAAGCATGTGTGATGACGCTGTTACGAACCATTCTTCAGCACTGTTTGGCGATTTCATAATATGCCAAGTCAACGCATAACTTAATCGATTAATATAGTGGTATTATACATCCTTGTCACAATATATGATGTTAAAACAGGGTTCCGTTTTTGGGTGCTGCTTATCACTATCTAACACCACGAAGCTATGTTATCAAAAGTAGCAACTTGAACCACCACCTTTAGGCAGATGACACGCAAATCCACGTTTCATTTCTTTGGCCACACCAGATGCATGTCGCTCCCTAAACCAGGTCAGGGATTGTTTACAAGAAGTCTCCCTTTGGCTGAAGAATAAAAGGTAAATGCGGATAAGACCAGCTTTATTATCATTGGTTACCCCTACGCAGCGTAGAAAACGTGATGGCTCTTTTGCAATAGGTATCTTGTGTCAGGGTATCACACCAGCCGCCCTAGTCTTGAATCTCGGAATAATGTTTGATGAAAACTTCAATTTGAAACAACGTATGCTGCTGTTTTTACCATGCCCAAAACTTCAACGTGTCCAAATTGTATGTAAATGGTAGTCACGCCTTCTCCTCGCTGGTCTCGTTCGGGAGCCCTACTGAAATCACTGCATTAACTCCCTATGTTTTATCATATTGTTTTTTAAAGATTTTACAATTGCCTATCAAACCCTTTCATATATATATTTTGCATATCTGATTTCGATGATCACTCCAGCACGAATTCCCAGACAGCTTCGGTCAACGAGTAGTGACCTTCTTTGCAGTCCTCGGGTGAAATACTGAAACAAAACTGAAACCCACCCTTTCTCAGTTGCCACACAAATTGTGGGGAATTCGCTTCCTGCACTGTGAAAATAAGAAGGAAATACAGTTTGACTTCGTTGGCGTCTAATGTAAAGGAACGTTTCGTCGTCTTCAGAATTCGGCACAAGTAATGTTTCATCAATGTATTCAGGCAATTGCGGCGATGTCGGCTGTGATGAAACATACGACTAGTTGAATGCCATTCAGTTCAGCAGTTGTTCTCCGTGCTCAACCGCAACGTACATCGAAAGCGCAATTCCAATGTGTTTTCCAAATCGAACTAATCGTTCGCGAATGTCTTAACTGTCAAGCAGATGGAGAAGACCTATGCATGGCTGGAAGGAAACCTTATGTAATGTTATGCTTATTGGACAACTGTAGCAACACATACCCACACGCAAGTCCACGCACGCACGGACGCATACGTAAGTACACACGAACACACAGTGGTGTGGTAAGTTTCATAATACAGTAACGGAAAACAACGCATGCAGTAATTGTGTGGTGGCATTTGGACTATTGCTTATGCAAAGCTCACACGATGCATCAGCTCTATTGTTCATGTATAGTTCAGCAGCTGATATAAAGGGGCCCATGCAGAAACGTTGTTTCCGGTTCCGTAGACATATTCAGTGTATGGAAGTATGAAAGCATTATGGAACACTCTTTTACTTACAGCGTGTTCAACTGAACTTCACCAAATTCCACATACAAACATGCGGAGAACGTTGCACATGCGATAAACTCAATATCTACGATGGAAGCAGCGACAGGTCAACATTAATCAGGTCATTCTGTGGGGACGGATCACTCAAGACTATAACACCCAGCGGAAACGCGGTTTTCCTTTACTTCGAATCTAATGATCGTGACACATACCGCGGATTTGAGGTGCATTATACAACTGTTGAAGGTAAGACAGGTTTTTGATGTATGTTACTTGGATTACTTTGTGATAATTGTGGTTATGGTAGTGTTATCATAGGTGAAATCATGTTCGTTTCACCGACCAATATGTATTAAAACAATACAGGTAACATATGCAACGCATATTTTATTCTATGATTCTTGTATGTACATATACTACAAATTGCCAGACAATAATTAGGTTTTTGCAAGAAAGTCATCTTTGATAAACTTATTTAAATGAAATCCTGAGGAAAGAATCCATTCCGTGTAAAGGTGTCCAGTCTAAGTAAATTAAGCTAGCGTCTAAAGTAATACTGTTCTAGAAGGAATGCACATAGAACGCTAAATTATCAAGGATTAACGTACGATCCAATGAAAGAAAGGTAACGCTTTTATTTCAGTGACATACTTTTACGGTTGCTAGATTGTGTATGGTAAATCAATTATTTGCAAAGTAAGATGTGAGCAGCAGCAATAAACAAATCCGCGCACCAGGAACTAGATTTACAAGTTCTGCCCCAGCTCATGCACACGGAAAGTTCCGTAGTATATATGCGTGTTTTGTATCTAAGAGAGTTAGAATTGAACAGAAACAATTGTTATTATAATACTACCTATAGTAGACTGCAATGGCCATATTGTTATGCATGTACCTTAAGGAGAGACTGATAGTGAGATTGTAATGACTGATCCTTTAGGATAATGCTACAGTGAGACTGTTGTGACAGTTTCTTTAAGAGGGCGAAGTTGTGAGATTGTCATGGCTATTCCTTCCGGAGCGCATAGCAGTTAGATTGTTGTGATGTCTCCTTCAAGAACGTGTAGTAGCGATACTGCGATTATTATACAGCGGTGAGACTGTTTTGAGTGTTCCTTCGAGATCGTGTAGCGGTGAGACTGACTTGACTCCTTAAGGATAATTTAACAGTTATACTGTTATGACTGTTCTTTTAGGAGCGTGTAATGGCAAAGTCGCTGTTCTTGATTTGCTACGAGGAGAATTTGGATCCGATTATTACAAGGACGAAAACTGCCAATGGCGAATTGAAGTTGGTGACGATCAGGTGGGGAGCTTATGTTATGAAAGAAGGATGTTGTAGAACAAAACATGTGTTCCTATGTCTGAAGTTTGTCAGAATAAATGATTAACCAAAATTATAAGTTTTTCCAGATTAAATATTTTTCACATAAAATGAGTTACTGAGTAATTATCTGGTTTTGCCAGACTGCCTGAAATGGCCAACACAAGTAGGCTTCGCATTAAACAGTTCAACAAATAAAATGCTTAGCTTTAAGCATAATAAACATGTTACGTAAACAATACAGCTATCCATCAGGACTTACGTCATAATACTTATGATAGCTTACACCACGTGTATGTTAGGACATGTTTCTTATTTCAGGGAAATTACGACTTGATGAAGGCAATGAATGACACTAATATATATAAACCGACGTGATTTTATAATTACTCCACAATCTAACATATAATGTATGGATACAAAATTATACCCAGACACTATCTACTGTAATATGGCACATGAGTTAATTTATATTGCGTAATTTAGAAAACGTCTATATTGTTTTGTCATAAAGGTAGGACGGTGCAGTTTATTTGATATAAGACTTGGCTATGTTGTCATAGCCTTGTTTTGTATGAAATAAGCAAATTAAGTTGTAGAAATGTCGCTTATTAGTTCCATTCGTTTTGAAAATACACACATACACACATGCACACATGCACACATGCACACATGCACACAGGCACACATGCACACATGCAAACATGCACACATGCACACATGCACACATGCACACATGCACACATGCACACATACACACATACACACATAGACACATACACACATACACACATGCACACATACACACACATGCACATATATACACATACACACGCATTCACACATATACACATATACACATAAACACATATACAATCATACACACAAACACATACTCATACACAAATATACATACACACATAAACACACACATGCACACACACACACACGCACGCGCGCGCGCACGCACGCACGCACGCACGCACGCACACACACACACACACACACACACACACATGGAATATCCTCGGGAAGTGCCCAGGGAACACATACACACGTATACATACGCGCACATACTGAGAAACAGCTTAGCCACATCCACACATTCATATACACATATATGCACACACTCACACATGTGAAGACACGCACACAGACATACATACACGCACATATATACTTATTGTCTGATTACAGCATGTGCGCCTGGACTTCCTCAATTTCAATCTCACAGAATGCAGCAGTCATTGTTGCGACAACTTCGGCATTTACAACGGAAGAGACGCCAGTGCTCCATTGGTCCAGACACTCTGTGGCAGTGATCAGCCGGGATCCATCGAATCCAGTGGGGATGAGTTGTTCATTCACTTCAAAGCTGATGGCGAAGACAGACCTCGTGCTTTTCGGATCCAGTTCACGGCTATTGGTAAATAATTCAAGTTATCTTGTTACTCGGAATATGCAAGCCTGTCTGTCTGTCTGTCTGTCTGTCTGTCTGTCTGTCTGTCTGACTGTCTGACTGTCTGACTGTCTGTCTGCCTGCCTGCCTGCCTGCCTGCCTGCCTGCCTGCCTGCCTGCCTGCCTGCCTGCCTGCCTGCCTGCCTGCCTGCCTGCCTGCCTGCCTGCCTGCCTGCCTGCCTGCCTGCCTGCCTGCCTGCCTGCCTGCCTGCCTGCCTGCCTGCCTGCCTGCCTGCCTGCCTGCCTGCCTGCCTGCCTGCCTGCCTGCCTGCCTGCCTGCCTGCCTGCCTGCCTGCCTGCCTGCCTGCCTGCCTGCCTGCCTGCCTGCCTGCCTGCCTGCCTGCCTGCCTGCCTGCCTGCCTGCCTGCCTGCCTGCCTGCCTGCCTGCCTGCCTGCCTGCCTGCCTGCCTGCCTGCCTGCCTGCCTGCCTGCCTGCCTGCCTGCCTGCCTGCCTGCCTGCCTGCCTGCCTGCCTGCCTGCCTGCCTGCCTGCCTGCCTGCCTGCCTGCCTGCCTGCCTGTCTCTCTGTCTGTCTGTATGTCTGTATGTCTGTATGTCTGTATGTCTGTATGTCTGTATGTCTGTATGTCTGTATGTCTGTATGTCTGTATGTCTGTATGTCTGTATGTCTGTATGTCTGTATGTCTGTATGTCTGTATGTCTGTATGTCTGTATGTCTGTATGTCTGTATGTCTGTATGTCTGTATGTCTGTATGTCTGTATGTCTGTATGTCTGTATGTCTGTATGTCTGTATGTCTGTATGTCTGTATGTCTGTATGTCTGTATGTCTGTATGTCTGTATGTCTGTATGTCTGTATGTCTGTATGTCTGTATGTCTGTCTGTCTGTCTGTCTGTCTGTCTGTCTGATCCCGTTTCAAAACATACCTTGGGTGTTATATTAATCAAATAGCCTGCGTAATACACTGCAATCTTCATACAAGCAATTCTACGGTTATTTCTCTTTTCTATGTGCGTAATGATAACACTTTTAAGTGTGGATAAAGGTAAAAAGGTTACTGTTCGGTGCTTGTTTTTCCGCCTGCCTTTGTTTTTGTTGACCGTACCATTCTCATAAATCGTTTACTTTTATTGCATCGTGTACCTGCTATTGAATTTAGTCGATGTTTGCAAAAACTAACCGATAGATTTGAAAGAATAAACATTCCGATTGGGTTTTATCAGCCCTATCTCTTTCATATGGTGTCGCTCAAATGTCTCTTCTTGAATTATGAAATTTCACAATATATTCTCGTCACAACTCCATACAGATGAATTATAGTCATATCATCATAACTGTAGTCACTACCATTCGGATTTACATGTTTTGGCTAGTTCTGATGCATATCTGTTGCTTGACCAACTTAGCAAGTATCCTAATGACATTTATAACTGGTGACTGAGGGTGCATTCACTTAAATGAATATAAGACAGAGTTTCTTAGTATTGGAACAGAGAAGCATTGGGAACCTTTCTTCCACCCCTCAACTTACATATGCACTTCCAGTCAGAAATGCAGGTGCAATTTTTACGACAGCATTTCAGAAAGCACATTTCGCAGTCTTGTCGAAGTTGTTATTATCACATTCACGATATAAGACATATTTAAAAAAGACAATAAGCCTTTTTACTAAATTAATATTAATGATCATTGCAGAAGCATGCGGTGGCGGAATGTTGGTTTTGACTAGACCAAGTGGGGTGTTTTCGACCAAAGGAACGACCTATGCAAACTATGAGAGGTGCCGCTGGAAGATTGAAGTTGAAAAGAGAAAGGTAAGAACAATGTCACCACTGTTGTTTCAACTCGGCATCATCATCACTGTGCACCCATAATGTTTCGTGGTTAAGCGAAGGCCTCAGCATGCTGCTTCCACATCTGCCTATTTTGCGCTATCCTCTGCCAGATGGTACCTTTCCAGTAGTCGTCTAGTTCATGTCGCCACCGTATCACCGGCCTTCCTCTAGCGCTTTTCCTTTCCTAAGGTGTCTAAGTGGGGATACGCAGTGTCCACTTGTTATCTCGTATCCTGCTGACGTGCCCTGCCCAGGGCCACTTCCGTCTCCGTATAGATGAGCACAATTCTGGCAACCTTCCATTATACCGTCTTTGAACAGGCTGACGTTTTATATAATAAAATGCATATAAAATAAGTAATCCTCGCACTTCATTTGAAAATGTTCCTAAGTTTGGTGGCGATGTAAAATAGTGTGTATCTTGTGTTGGAGTAGTCGCTATGACGTAACATCGTCGGATGAATAGAAGAGGAGCTGTGGTACCCTCAAGTAGTGTCTGACGCGTATTTTCAGTTCCTGCAGAGTTCCAGGTGGACACTAGGAGTTCAGGACACGTGCACTGTGTGCACTGTGTTTTGCAAATCTTCAACATGATGGATAAACCCTATTTTTGACCAAGCCAAACATGATCAGGAGCATAGGTCACACAACTTATAAACTGTATACGTGTATTCAATAAATGTATGATAGGAACCGTGAAAACAAATAGTGGTGTGTTATTATTAAGTTGGATTTCATTATTTTTAATATGACATATACCCAGGAGATGTGATCATGTTTATATTGGTGCAAAATGTGATGTATCCATTTTTTTATTGAAGATGTGCAATGTACACATAGTGAAACAATCCTGATTTAATAGCAACTAAACCTCTATGTGAAATGAAAATATCCATCAACGCTATTGTTTGTTACGTGTTCAGGTAAATTGTCCCTTGCAGATATGAGCCAGAATAAACTTTCTTTTCACCAGGCATTAGAAATCATGGCAGACACTAGAAATTATGACGTATTCATTTAGTCTGTATACAAGATGCCTGCCCCTGTGTTAAATATTAACACATTCACACATGCATTAGTCCCTGAATATCCTATCTGAACTCGTCACGACAATTCTGATAAATTATATCTACGACAACATTTAGAAAATAGTCAAATGATGCTTATATTTTCATAATTAGCTAATTGTGTATACAGTGTATACGAACCAGCCAATTCTAAGATGCTGTGGTTGAAGCCATTTGTTCATCTGACACGGACATATCCAATATAAAGGATAGCAATTAAACAAGTTTAAAAATAACTTAAGCGTTTTTCTAAATGTTAGTACTTCGGCCTTGACCTGGCTTTGACTTCCATCGTCGGGCAGACTCCCTCCGAAACGTCTTGTATATTTCTAAGGTACAAATAACAACACATTTTGTTTGGGGCCATGCAATAATTGCCCTCATTAAAAGAAGACTTTATCAATTTTGTAATAAGTTATTTGGTGAATATCTAAGTTGTGTAAATTAATAAATTTGCGGTGAGAAGGTTTTTCAAATTATAAAGCTGTTCAAGTATTAAAACAATTTAATTTTAGTGTCAACATGTATGACACCTGGTATACATATTCCCCTAATCCACTCAACCACTAAGGCCCTAAACCACTCCGTCACAAAACCACCGGTCTTGTTGCGGCGCGACTGATGGAAGAACATTGTGGCACCAAAGCTACGCGCTCTTTGGTCGGACAATCTGGTGATTCATACATTGTGAAGGACACTTTCGACGTTGACAGAGTTCAGCACAACAAGAATGTTTGATCACGGTATCTGAATAAGTATGACGCAGTCGGATGTGATGAAGGATTTAATGATAATATACATCCGTCTACCAAAGTCTACCACCAACTGAAGGTCACATGTTCGAATGTTGGTCGCCATGCACAGGAAAAACGGTACACAGACTGCGCACTCGGAAGGTGTCTTCTTTCATAAATCTAACTGATGACCTATTCATGTCTGCTTGCAAGGAAACCTCGTATAATAATAATGGGGAGATAAAAATGCAAGTTGTTATATAATGCAGTATTCCATCCTTTCAACTGTAAACAAAGACACTTTACACTATATTCAACGGCAGACAAGTTCAGTCAAAGGTTATATCAATTCTGAATTTCTCTTGGAAGATAACAGCCGTGCTGCAACTGACGCTTCGCAACTATTCGTGTACAAATATCCTACACTGTCTATAGTCAGCCATACAATTGAACTGGTGCAACGTAGGATGAACGAACTTGCTAAAGGTTCGACACGACGGCGGACGATACGAACCCGGGTTCTTTAGATTTGTGGTATGTTGGCCTCGTTACTGAACTACTGCACACTAATGATAGACAGTTATGTCACACATGTATTGTAATTTCACACACAGATACACACATACACTTTTCCCCACACTCACGGGCACGCACGTAGTAAAACATTATTGTTGTCGCAATATAGGATGCTTCATAATTTATCAAATAAAGATGTTCAGTATAGGGATGTTGTAGCTTTGTCTAACACGTTTTCATTTACAGCGTATTCAGATGAACTTCACCAGATTCGACATAGAGGACTGCGGAACAAGTTGTACATGCGACAAACTCAATATCTACGATGGAAGTAGCGATAAATCAACATTGATCAAGTCATTCTGTGGACACGAAACACTCACGAGTATCACACCCAGCGGAAACATGGTTTTCCTTGATTTTCAATCTAATTATCATAACAGATACGAGGGATTTGAAGTACAGTATACAACTGTCGAAGGTAAGACATGAAGCATGTTCCTTTTGCTGACCAAGCCAATAATCCCAAAACAAGTAAAATAATTATATGTAACGTACGTTGATGTGAACAGTAATTACTGCTGTATGTACATATAGTTTTATATGACTACAGCATACACAACTAAAATATTCTCTCATACCTAAATTAGTTGCTATAAGAAATCGATCTTAGACAAGGTACTATCAAAGGAAGGAATCCATACCATATAAAGGTATGCAATCTAATTAAATTGAGCTTATTTTTATGTAGTCTTATTAGCGTTGTTATCCTAAATGGATTGATATCGTATGTTACACTGTCAAGGATTATTTTATAATCCACTGGAAGAACGTTAGCGCTTTTTTTTAGATAACATTCTTTCAGCGTTCTTGCATTGTTTAGGGTAAATCATTGATATGCAACGTAAGATGTGACTAGTAACAACGAACGCCACGAACCCATATCACATTTCCGCCCCAGCTCATGCGCACTGACGCTGCCACAGGTGCATGTACATCCTGCAAAATGTCGGCTAAACCTGTCATTATAAATCCCATGTTCTCGCAAAGTGACGCATCCTGTCTAAATATATTGTGATTAATGCAAGTGTCTGTATGCATGCATGCTGATGTGCATTTATATGGGTATTATATATATATATATATATATATATATATATATATATATATATATATATATATATATATATATATATATATATATATATATATATATATATATACATACATATATATGTATATGTATAATTATTATATAAATAAATAAATATATATATATATATTGTATGTAGGATAATTCGAATAATTCGATAATTCGAGTGGCAATAATGACTGGTATGATTATGGTACGGTGAGACTGTTATGCCAGGTCTTTCAGCCGATGGTAACGGTGAGTTTGTTATGACCGTCATAAGTATGTCAGGAGTAGTGGTGAGAGTGTTATAACTGTGCTTTCAGGAGCTTGTAACGGTGAAGTGGCTCTACTTGATTTGCCAAGAGGAGAATTTGGATCCGACTATGACAAGGGTGAAAGTTGTCAGTGGCGAATTGAAGTGAATGACGACCAGGTGGGGAATTTATGTTATTAAACATGTATGCCCTAGACTTGACAATTTTAGATAGAATGTCTTGTGTTTTGCCATAATAATTGACTTAGCCAAATTAATAATGTTATCCGGATCAACTACTAAGTTAAATACGGGTCGTTTGTTTAATACTATTAATTATGACATTCAAAGACATGTTAATCCTATTCAATGGGATACAAGTAGCCTTTCTAAATACACTATTACTCGAAAGGATACTAGCTGTAACAAACATAGCGCTATATCTCACGGACAAACTGTTCAATATCCTGAAAGAGTTGGTGGAACAACGAATTGCTAGGGAAATAAATTTGTATTCACTTATGACGCACCTGTATATATATTATGGCAATATGCTGTAAGTAGCTTGTATTCTACAGCTGTAGAGCAGAAACTTATTTCAGCGTATTATATTACTCTTCGCATACAGAAAATTTGACTTTCCTTTGAATGCGACACACACTCACCCGACAAGTCATTAGAAATGACATGTCGAAAAGATTTACAAGACGTGGCAGAGGTTAACTTAACACCTCTTAATGTTATTTCCCTAGACAGATTTGACTTTCAAGGTTCAACGCACATGCCCAGGGTTATATCAGCATTGTATTGCACGTCATCCATATTCATGAGTAACATATCTCTAGCAGAGTTAGTAATCCTTTGGCAGAAAACAACAGCTTATTTAAGGAGTTTACCAACACTACAACAATTTGTTGTGTGCAGTTGTATACTTAGATTAACCGTATAAATGTAAACATCAATAGATAAATTCCCAACTTGCTTCACACCATTGCTGTGTGTGTGCGCACACAGGGAAGGCATTGTTAGATGCGAGTAACACACACACACACACACACACACACACACACACACACACACACACACACACACACACACACACACACACACACATACACACACACACATACTCATACACATACACACACATACACACACATACACACACATACATACACACACACATACACACACATACACACACATAAACACACATACACACACAAACACACACAAACACACATACACACACACTCACTTACTCACATAATCATACACTCACACACTCACACTGTTACACACACATACATATGACATATACACACACTCACACACCCATATACTCACACACACACACACACACACACACACACACACACACACACACACACACACACACACACACACACATGTCTAGGGTTCGAACCGAGGACTTACGTTCCAACCTCCCAAACCGAGGACGTCGTTAATAATGTCAATTGGTGTGGGAATTTGTCAAAGATGCTTTATTTGCATTCTAAATAACTACACAATTGTAACAAAATATAGTTTAAAGCAATTTAACTAAATTTAATACTTTTGACGCATTCCTATCTAATAGAGGACACTCTGGTAACACACTTGGTAACACATCGTTCGTTCTTCTTTATACAATCGAGGACTTACAACCGAGGACGCACATACGTGTATACACTGTATGATCTGGACCATACAATTGAGGACACTTTTTTTATCTATTCCAAGAGACACGTTTACACTTTCACGATTTGAGCCATACAATGGAGGACTAACAACCGAGGACACACATACAAATATATGTACACACACACGCATATTACATAGGCTAAATTATGTGTCCTCTGTTTGGCAATACACACATCCTCAGTTGTAAGTCTTACATATGCATATTACCAAACAGAAGACACACATAATTTAACATACAGCATGATCTGGCCCGTACGATCGAGGACTTTCAATTGAGGAAACACGTTTGTAACCGAGGACTCACAATTCTTTACGCATTATAAGCGTCCTGTTTGCAAATGGAACCTTCAACACATTGATATTACGTTTCGCCTGGAAATTGTTTTACCATTCATTGGCTGGTGTAAGGACGAGTTAGGATATGGCAACAGCTGCCCTGAAGAACTTAAAACAATACATTTTAGGGGATAAAAATGTAGAATGACATCGGAATAATGAAGATATTAACATTCGTATATGTTAGATGCTTTATTCGCATTCCAAATACCTACATCAATGTAACAAAATATAATGTCATGAAATGTAACTACAAATTAATGCTTAATAATTAATACGCTTTCCTGTCTAATAGAGGATACTCTGGTAACAGTCATCGTCCATTCGTCATTATTCATTGAAGAATTTATAACCGAGGACACACATATGTTTATACACTTTACGATCTGGACAATACGAGTGAGGACACATTTTGTTTATCTAGTCGACACGTTTTCACTCCAACGAGTTCAGTAATACAATGAAGGATTAACAACCAAGGGCACACTGATCTAACCGAGGACACTCACACATAAAAAATGTATGTATATATATATACATATAATATATATATATATATATATATATATATATATATATATATATATATATATATATATATAACACTGTCTGGACTGTACGATCGAAGACTTACAACCGAGGATATGCATACACTGTATTACCAAACAGCAGACACAGATAATTTAACATACAGCATGATCTGGACCGTACGTTTGAGGACTTTCAATTGATGAAACACATCTGAAATTTATTTACGTATTATATGCGTTCAATTTGGCAAATAGAGCCATCGATATATAGTTATTATATCCGTTGCAATATTATGTCTTCACCTGTACATTCTTTTTCATAATTCAATGGCTAATGTAAGGGCGAATTATGACGTGGCAACAGCTGCCCTCAAGAACTTAAAACAACACACTTTTAGGGGAGAAAAAGATAGAATAACATCGCAATAATGAAGATATTAACATTCATAAATGTCTGAGTATGTGTAACATTCCACCCCCGACAAGCGTCTTGGTTGCAACACCGCCTGGTTGCACTACAGCTTTAACATCTTGGAACGATTATTTCTTAAATAGTCTTTGATGTTGTTCCAGCTGCGAGATTGCAAAACAGCATGACGCCGTTGCAAATTAGTAATGTCCGTTTTCCCCGGAAGTCGGAAGTACAGTATGTTGTTTAAACCTGCAACAGCCGCAATTTCATCTTTGGTCCAGGCTTTTCGCTTCCTTGCTCTCTTCATTCCTGGAACAGTTTTAGTTTCAATTTTGTATTGTAATTTCAAATTTTCAAGTACAGTTTCAATTAACCGAAATAGTATGTCCCTTGTAGACATATAACACCGATATATCATACTAATGAAGCTACGATTTATCTAAACGCATCTTAATTAATTGCATCATTGTCCATGTTAGGTAACGGAATGATAATACAATTAAACAAATGCACATCATTGAGTATTATAACAAAACATGGTACAACTGTTCTTATTACAGTATGTTTTTTCAAATAAAATATGAAGTGAGCTTATCAACACAAATAAAACATACTTAACATTTTCAAAATAAATCTACAGTGTATTTGTTTTCACGACATATTTCTGACATGATAAGTCACCTTCAGCGTGGCTTGTCTCGGGTGTTTCTTCGTTTTTGTCCCTGTTTTCTTCCATGGCGCACTCTACCAAATGTAAGGAAGTGTCACACACATAAACAAGATCATAATTCATTATTGTAAAAACAATCCTATCGTATGTTTAGCACATTTGATTGTTTAGCTCTATGTTTTAACCAATCTAATTAATAATATAGCTATACATGAACTGTAATTGATATAAAGTGTTCAATTAATACCAAAGCATCACAAATAGTGTAAGACAATAACTAATTACTTTCTTTAACAGTGGAATATTTCATTATTGCTATTCCAAAAAATCGTCTAATTTTGGATTACGTATATTTGTTCTCCGTTATCCCATCATACGTTACCTTCAGTATGGTCCGTCTCAGATGTTCCGTCATCTTCTTCCGTGTCTTCTTCTAAGTCGCCATCTATAAATTTACATTACATGTCACACATATAAACAAAAAATACGACAAACGAAAACGGCAATATACTTACCACATGCCTGTATATGCAACCTTTCAAACAGAAATTCTTTAACATCAGAATAATGAGCAATTCGTTATTATAATATCAACAATTCTGTATAATGGACGAAGGAATATTGAACACTTAAACTGATTATAAGGAGGCCATCAAATATATATGTATATATATATATATATATATATATATATATATATATATATATATATATATATATATATATATATATATATATATATATATATATATATATATATATATATATACATATATATATATATATATATATATATATATATATATATATATATATATAAAGACTGCCATAAACACTTACGTTCACTGACATGTTCTGTGTCTTTCGTGGTCATCTCGTCGAGTGACCTTCCGTGTTGTGAAGATAAGCTGCCTCTTTCAAGATGAAGAAACAACTTGGACAGCTTAGCAACACGCAGCACGGTGTCAGGAAGACGGTAGTACTGACGATGAACCCGGATATCGTGCCCCATATATCCTGCCAGCAGATCTAGCTCATTTTCTTTAAGCGCCAACATCTGAGACGATGTTGCAACTTGCTTTCTTAGTTTTAAGGATCGCATGGATTGTGGATCTGATACGCCAGACAATTCGGCGTGTTTCTTCATACAATCAGAACCTCTGATATGTTCCATGCTGTCATAGCTCGACCGTGCAAACACATGTTTGTTTCCAGCGGCAACACCGGCCTCTCCTCTTTTTTCAGTAAGGGTTGTCATCTGTGTAATTATGTCACTGCTCAGAATGACAGGCACAGTACGCCCCCTCTTCCCTACAACTTCGACAACCTCAAAAAGACGACACAACTGCTGTTCTAATTTGCTGAGACCATAGTCACTGCTGGTGCTCGCTGTGTGCCTTTTGTGAAAATCCTGTAGTTTCATCTTGGAGACTTCGCCCTGTCTTCTTCTGTTGAATAAGATGACCTGCGTAAGAGTAACCTCGTTGAGGAGATTCCATGCGTTCTTGGCGCTTTCTCCTGTCGCTGCTGTCAGGATATCGACTTGCGTCTTCGCAGTGTCTCGAAGATACTCAGTCATCTTCACAACGTTCGCACTTGTCGGGAGTGCTTGAGGCTTGTTACGCTTTCCGTCGTGTAGTGTTCTTTGTGCAGGTCCAGCAATTTCCTCCTTCCACTTAATATCAAGCAGTCCAGCGAAGTTGTCGGCGATCTCGACAGTCTGCTTGTCTCCAGATTCCAACGCAGTAGCTTTCACTAGGGTCGCACATTTCTTTATGGAATGGCCGATTTTCAATGCCAATGATGGCACCTTGAAGATATTCTGACTAGGGGTGAATCCGGCAATATCTTGAACAGCTCTGACTATGTCAGCTAGTTTGCCAGCATGAATGAAGTCTTGCAGTGACGCATTTGGCTGATTGGCGTTTCGCCGTAGCTGCATAAGTAGTCGCCCAAGTTCACGGAGTTTGTTTCTGATATGATTGTGCTGGTCTTTGTCGTGACCAATTCTAAGAAACTCCCTTCGAGCCAGTTCCAGGATCAAACTATCACTCTTCACTATCCTGCTAACCGTATCTGAATTCATGGGCACGAGCAATGCTTGCAGTTCATGTCTGACACCTACAGGAGGCGGCATCAGTAACTTGCTTTTGGTCATCATGCGTTCATGCAACTGTTTCGACCCCGTGCTCTGAGAAGAACTCGCTGCCGCTGCATCATGTGTAGATCTGCTTGGTTTCAACGGGCACCGATGTTTCCATAAGTCCTTCATTACATAATACCCGTAGCAATATGGACATGGTCCATAATCTTCGGCATTTACGTGTCCACTGGGTATTTAGCCAACGATAAGAGTTCCTCTGTTGTCTCTCTTTACCTCGCAGTTGTGTAGGTGGTTGCCTAGGTTTCGTAGTTTGCACAACAGTTTCTGTCTAGCTGCTTTGTCTTTTTCTTGTATAAATCCACACACATCGGATTCGTCAGGGCGACAGGTTTGTAAATGTCTTGGTAACTTTGACTGTGGCTGAAGACAATAACAGCAGTAATGCTTCTTATCCCATTTTCTAGCTTTACTGTTGTTGGTGGTCATGACCACAATCTCATTAGAACGTGACTCTGTCATTCCCGTCTCCACTTCTGCATCATCTTTGCTATCGTCCTTCTGCAATTCCCTGGCTCCGTCACGGTGAGTTATGTTCTCTTCCATATCACGTCTTCTCCCAGTCTCCTGTTTTTCGAATTCTTCTGAATCATCTGAATTGGGTACATAGTCACTATCTGAAGATCCTTCGTAGATAAATGGATCATTTTCTAAGACATCCTCCCTGTGACTTTTCAATCCCTTCAGATCAGAATATTTTCGCATCTCCCGTCTTCCTGTAGGGGATTCATATTCTTCGGATTCCTCTGAGTCTGAGTCCGGTACATAGTCACCACTCGAAGATTCTTCTGAGCTCCATCGATCAGTCTCGCTATCCAATATATTGTTCACTTCACGCATGCTACTTCCTGCTACGTCTCCATCTCTCTGCTTCTGTCCCTCTTCCACACTTCCATCTCTCTGCTTCTGTCCCTCTATCAGACCTCCATCTCCCTGCGTCTGTCCCTCTTCCACACTTCCATCTCTCTGCTTCTGTCCCTCTTCCGCACTTCCATCTATCTGCTTCTGTCCCTCTTCCACACTTCCATCTCTCTGCTTCTGTCCCTCTTCTACACCTCCATCTCTCTGCTTCCGTCCCTCTTCCACACCTCCATCTCCCTGCGTCTGTCCTTCTTCCTCCCTGGTTCTCTTAGTTGAGAGTCCGATGTTCGTCATGAGTGTTCTACTTTTGCAGTGACCTTGCTTTCTCACCTGGTGTGGATAGAGTTCTCTCCTAATGCCATCTGTGTATCTGACGTGATATTTTCCTGCAATATATCACACCAGTATATATATATATATATATATATATATATATATATATATATATATATATATATATAAATATATACGTATATATATATATTAAATTATATATGTAGTATATACATGTGTGTGAGTATATATATATATATATATATATATATATATATATATATATATATATATATATACATATATATATATATATATATATATATATATATATATATTATATATATATATATATATATATATATATATATATATATACATATATACTATTTATTGTGCAGATGTATAATATTACTTCTATAAGTATTCTCTATGCAACACATAATTTGTCTTTAAGTGAATGAGTGGCGACAGTTCCTATGATAAAAAAAAATTATACATTAACACCAAATTTAATGTAATTATTCTTTATTGAAATTGAAAGTATGCTTACCTCCTATGATTTTTGAAATGTTTGCCTTATACCAGTTCCCGTCTGGTGGCCACAGAGCGAGAACAGTTTCGTTTAAGTCAAACTGCAAGAAATGCCATTATTATATATTATTCTAATATAATTGTTGCACCATAAATATACTCATTCAATTGGTGGGAAACCTTTTAATAAAAATATTAGTTCTGTATAATAAAATTTTATTACTAATGTAACCCTCTATATAAACAAATCTAAACATAATGCTACATATTTGTGGGTTTGCATTATAGTGACACACATATTTCAGGAGAGAAAAGGCGATAATGACTTTGTCTGTATTTCTGTAAACACTTTATTTTCTGTTGATTGCTTGTACTTGCCAAAATGTTCACTTCATCATCTGCTCTTCTTTTTCTTCTGGGCATGATGCTGCAATAACTTGTACACAGTGTTAAATGGATAGCCATATATATATATATATATATATATATATATATATATATATATATATATATATATATATATATATATATATATATATATATATATATATATATATATATATATATATATATATATATATATATAATATATGATATAATATATAATATATATATTTCTATATATATATATATAAAACAGTTTGAAACTTATTTACCAACATCACAGGGTTTATATATATATATATATATATATATATATATATATATATATATATATATATATATAAACCCTGTTTGTTTATATATATATATATATATATATATATGCCTATAATTTTGCGCGAATTTATTTTGAGAATTTATTTCGTTTAAGTAATGTTAGTAATTGTATACTGTAACTAAATGCGTATAAATGTATATAAGATAAGCAAACATATTATTAATTGTATATGACAGGTCAGAGAATGTTTGACAGCAGCTGAGTGTAGGCTGTAGCGTGTGGGCAAGCTTGACCATGACCTGGCTAAGCTTGGCAATCTTCCAGTTAACTGGCCTAAATTATTACTATTAAGGCCTTTTCAAAACGGTTTGGCGAACTTTTTTCGATGCGTATGTGCTCGGAATGTCATTCTACATAATTTCCAGTAGAAAGAAGTAAGATGTTTTTTTCAAATTATGTTTTAGATCAATTTAATGCCGTAAATTTAATGCCGACGTAAATAAGCCGATGTCACATGGCGCGAGCAGTAAGGGCATGCCACGTGTACACGCAGCACGGCCGCAAAACCTAAGGCGACGTCTTGCGTGTGCATTTCGAAGTCGAAACAAAAACAATTAGCAATATTTTATAAATGCATGCTTAAAACAGATGATGTAGCCTTAGTTTTGGGGATATATTCGCAAATAGCAATACATCGGTCATCGCCTTAGCGGTAGTGATGCGTCTTGGACTTGGTCTGGACTGGGGTGTTACGTGCTGTGACATCGTCATCGGTTAGTTTGCTTCGACTCGACGGCATTACATTGATTTAAAATACACTTTTAAAATATCATCTTACTTCTTTGTTCTTTGTTTTCACCACGTCTCACCTTGATTAGTTGTCTCTGCTTCAATTTCTGTAGTTCTGATCTGATCGACGCTGTGTATCGCGCTCCGACTTCGCCATGGTGTGTTTTTGCATGAGCGTGAAATAATGATATCCCAAAGAAGCCACAACCATGTGATCGTCCGGTCACGTGATTTGTCCCGCATTTCGCTGAATAATCGAGGACGCGGTAAACCGTCCAAATACACACGGCTGTAAAAGTTAGCTCCCAGTGGCGCAGCGGTGTGTACACACGGTCCGCACTGTTATATATGATCGAGGTCTGGCGCGGATTTTCGTAAAATGTGAATATTTTCCACTTCCCGAATGTCGACAATGCGCTCACGTTCTTAATACCAACCGAGGACGTCCTCGGTTCAACCGAGGACGTCCTCGGTTGGGACCCTGTCCTCGGTTAGAAGGTGTGTATTCATGTGTAAGTCCTCGGTTGTCACCATACACACGAGCACACACACACACACACACACACACACACACACACACACACACACACACACACACACACACACACACACACACACACACACACACACACACACACACACACACACACACACACACACACACACACACACACACACACACACACACACATACATACATACATACATATACATATACACTTCGTGTTTATTTTCAGCATGTCCAACTAGACTTCCTCAATTTCAAGCTACCAGAATGCAGCAGTTGTAGCTGTGGCAAAGTCAACATTCACGACGGACGAGACGCCACCGCTAAACTGATCCAAACACTCTGTGGCAGCGATCTGCCGGGAAACGTCGAATCCAGTGGGGATAAGTTGTTCGTTCACTTCGAATCTGGCAGCTCCGAAAGAAATCGTACTTTTCTTATCAAATATTCAGCTATAGGTAAATATTGGAGGTTCTTTCTTGGTATCGAGACTACGCAAATCCTCACACACACACACACACACACACACACACACACACACACACACACACACACACACACACACACACACACACACACACACAAACACACACACATACTCACTCTTACACACACACACACACACACACACGCTCACGCACACTCACGCACACGCACACGCACACGCCCACGCACACGCACGCACGCACACACACACACACCAACAACAACAACACGACGATAGTCAGTGTCCACCGGAACGAACTCCGCACCCATGACTGTTTTCCTTTTTGTCGTTATCGCTAAGACCACACATTGAAGCTTAGCCTTTAGTATCATTAGGATTAATATTACTAGGTGCTCATATTTACATGTACATATACACATCCATATGTTCATGAACATTCACTCTCACATTCAGTCACGCATGTACACACGAACCATGAATATACAGGTGTTTTGCCAATTTGCGTGGTTATTTGTAATTATAAAGCAAAACGTCATTTTTATTATTGTTCTTTGCAGAAGCTTGCCAGGGCGGACAATTGCATTTGACTAAACCAAAAGGAATCCTTTCTACCAAGGGAACCTACTATGAAAGCAACGAGAGGTGCCGCTGGAAGATTGAAGTCGAAAAGGGAAAGGTGAGCGCGCGTTACAAGTGTTGTTTCAATTCGGAGATTACATCAGTATTCTTATTATTATTCTTACCATACTAAAACAATGCATAACTAAACTGATACTTACATCGTCACACAGTATTCACATATAGCCCTTTACAAAGTTGTCATACTTTCACCTGTCGACACGCCACACCAGTCCTTGTTTCCGTTCCTAATATAGTCATGATATCTTTATCCTGGGTTGATTGTTGGTTATTAACATTCAATTGAACACGGTCTCAATTTGCCTGGGACATTTTTATCACACTGAATTTATCATGCGAAGACTAATCATGCGGAAATATCCCCGCAATCTTGACCAGTTAATCGGTCATACAGTTGAGTTAACTGGAACAACGTAAGATAGAAGAACGTGCTCTAGTGTCGACATGACAACTCACTATTCAAACCCACGTTCTCTACACTAGATATTCGAGGCTCTAGTCAAAGACTTGCTGTGCGGTATGGAAATATATAAGCTGGTAGACACCTACATTACACACAAACAAACATACACATACACAAACATACACAGTCACACACAGTACACGCAAGTTGTGTTGTACACACACTCACACAAATCAACCACGCATATGGGCTAAAAAAAATCTGTGTTAACATTCCAGAAAAATCCATTGAGAGGAAAAGACTTCTCAACGCACCCAATGTTTAGTAGTATCCATTTCTTATGTTACAATTTCAGTTCAAGGTCAAGATTAGATGCTGAAGGCTAGCTAAATGTCATAATTGACCACTTGGCGGAAAAAAATAGAAACTTCTAAAATAAATTAATTTAGTTTATTCATGAATATAAATGGATAATCTTACAATATTTGACATATTTGTTCATGAGAAAAGAGTATTCAGTCAAAAAATTATTATTTGAAACACGTCATCAGACATGTTACATAGTGTACAGTAGTATAGTACAAGTATCGTTAATAACATTGGCATCAGTAATTATGTGTGAAATTCATCGCAGATATGCTACAACGAATGATCCTATTTTATTAATATTATTGTGTGACATAAAAAGAATAATAATATAGCTTAATACATTCCATTTTAGTAAACAGATTTATTCCCATTTTCGGGCAGAACATTCGTAATCAGATAAACATACACACAATACGTATATCATGAAGAGCAAGAACAATAAGCAAACCCTGGCGCATATGTGTCTACGTTCAATGTATGAGAAATCTTGATGATGGAGACTCGTGACGATGAAGCATGTTGTAATGTATTCACCGTGATCTTTTATCTCATCGATGTAACCAACTCTGGCAAAAACATGATCCGTTTACTTAGCGAAGACACAGACGTGTTTGTTTTACTGGTTTGTTGAGTGTATCGGGAGGAGATGGAGTGCAAGGTGCAAATGGAGCAGTGGGATATGATAATGCAGGACAACAGTGTCTGCAGGAACATGACTGCACGCCCTCAGCAATTGGGATGTGACGTTTAAAAACCTTGTCGCTGAAGATTTCCTAGGATAATTCACTGAAGCAATGGAAACGGGGGAAACCTGTTGACACCACACTGCATGGTCAGCCACCGAGGACAGCCGTGGAGTCTGCCCGCTTCATACTCTTCACCAAGAAGAAGAGAAGTCCCAAAGTCAAAGCCCTGCCTCCAGCTTCAATCAACCTGTCCCTGCATATGCTGTGGGCCAATCTTTAGATCATGCTATAGATATTGCCGTACCCTTCCTGATTGATGAAGAAGAAGACGAACTGTCGGTAATTGTAGAATGCAAGACGGGGAGAACATGTGCACGTATAAACGCATTTATATTTATGACGTCATGTCCACACACACTCGCGCACGCATCGAGATATATTAACGACACTGTGACATAACTCAGACTCTCAGTTATAAAATGTCACCCCGCCTGAACCAAGTAAATTAATTTAGTCACCATACACGGACACCCCATCAGTTGCCAACCATGCACTGTGAACACTCATAACACAAACCTTGCTCACTCTAAGTGTTTATGCGGTCGTTTAAACAACGGATGCACGCTCGGTTGTAAAGGAACAAAACCACACAATGGTGACGTCCTGCATGTAGATTGTTGTGAAGTTTCCACAATGTCGTAAAAAAACAGAACCGTCTGAGTCTATTCCAATGTTGTCGCCACCCAGCGGAGTTACAGAGAACGGTGACTATCACATCAGAATAGCCGCTAGGTGGCCTAGTTGATCATCGCTGCATCTCCTTAAGTAAACACAGCGAAAGTCGAAAGTTTGAAACATCGATAACTCGAGTTGAGGGACGAAAATCAAAAACGACGATTTTGCGTATTCGAGGCTTGCTCTGGGCTTTCCAAGATGGTATAACACATATCTGTACCTATTCCCAATCGCTGGATCAATTCGGATTCACCTTAGTGTTTAGGAAACTCTTAGCCATTCATATTAGGAAGTGCCGTACCCTTCCTGATTATCCATTTACACACACATGAATAAACTAAAATACAATTTCATGGAAGTTTCCATTTGTTGAATTGCTCATATTTGCTGTTTGGACAATCAAGCAGAAATTTGAAAATATTCTAGCACCTGATGAGTCCAAACAAAACGCTCATACGATACAACATGTATAGGTTCACTATTGAACACATAGGACGACGGTCAAATGTCAAACTTCTTACATCTATCATTATGCGATAACAAGTGGGTGCGTTTAGAGGTCTTTTCCTCTTAATGGATTTGTCTGAACATTTAAAGCAGTTGTTTTCTTAACCAACCTGATCTTTTACCCCGTATGTGTGGTTGACTTCAAAAATAATTTGTTCACCGTGGAGACTCACCACTCTACCATAATTTTATTATACGCACGCACACACACACACACACACACACACACACACACACACACACACACACACACACACACACACACACACACACACATTCCATTACATTGCCGAGTTGGTTCTGTATCCACATCACTCAATAATCCAATAGCGTCTTATACTTTTCTTATCAGTTGTTTCTATCTCTCTGTTTCTACAATTTGTTTATAGTTGTGAAAGCGCCAACCCTCCACAGGTTCCGTTCCATGTTCCGTTTCTCAGCCTTCGTCTTCTTCTTGTTTCTTTCCCAGTCCCTTCTTCTTTCCTCACACCCTCTAGTACGCTCACACCTCCACAAGATTGTGGTAATTTACCAAATCAAGTTTACTGAAATAGGAGGTCTTCTTTATTTTACAGCGTGTTCAGTTGAACTTCACCAGATTCGACATAGAGGAATGCACAAGGTATTGCGCGTGCGCCAAGCTCAACATCTACGACGGAAGAAGCGACTCATCAACATTAATCAATTCATTCTGTAATTATGACTCACCCGGAAATATCACATCCAGCGGAAACATGGTTTACATTGACTTTGAATCTAATTCGTATAGCAACTACAAAGGATTTGAGATACGTTATTCAACAGTTGAAGGTAAGCAGATTGCTACGAATACTTACGCTAGGATCCTTTTTGTTGATTTTAGCTCTGCTTTTAACACGATTATCCCATCAAAACTTTTCGATAAGATACAGAGTATCGGTGTTCCTCAATCCATGTGTCTGTGGATCCTCGATTTTCTTTTAAATAAAAAATAGGCGACAACTTATCATCATCAGTTACGTTATCTACTGGCACGCCTCAGGGCTGTGTTCTGTCACCAATGTTATACTCTCTTTTTACACATGATTGTTTATCTTGTCACGTAGGTACTAAAATACTGAAATTTGCCGATGACACTACAGTGATAGGGCTTATAACAAATTCTGATGAATCTGAATATCGGGACCAAGTAAACAAACTCATCAGTTGGTGCAGCGATAACAATTTGGAACTTAATGTAAATAAAACGAAAGAAATGATTGTGGATTTTAGGAGAAAGAAATCTTCTCCACCCTCGCCTCTAGTGATCGATGGCAGGACAGTTGAAATCGTCCAACATTTCAAATTTCTCGGTTCAACAATCTCCAGTAATCTTAAATGGGAACTAAATGTTGTAAATATTGTCAAAAAGGCCCAGCAGCGGCTGTACTTTTTAAGAAGGTTAAGATCGTTTGGTTTGACCACACAGGTCATGCTCAACTTTTACAGAGCTGTAATCGAGAGTGTTCTGACATTTTCTATCTCAGTATGGTTTGGATCGATTACACAGAAGGAAACGCTCAGATTAAACAGAGTTGTGAAAACTGCTTCCCAAATCATTGGCAGAGACCTTCCCAGTCTTGAAATACTGTATCAGCAGCGTCTGTTAGGAAGAGCGACTCTCATCTCTCAAGATACATCCCATCCTGCCCATGACCTATTTGAACCTCTCCCATCTAGTCGCCGATTCAGATCCATAAAAACCAGGACCAACCGCTTTAGTACTAGCTTTTTCCCCTTAGCCGTTCAAGCCCTGTCAAAACAGAAGTGATTTTCTCCCACCCGCAGCAAACACATAGTCCACTTTCCGATGAGTTTTAGTATGTATATTTTATCATAATTTATTATATTTTATATTTTTATTTTTTTATTTCATATATTACATTTTAAGCTACTATATTTCTACTAGATCGTATCAATTATTTATCGATGTTATAATGAGCAATTTTTTATTCGGACCTTTTTATGTGATTGTTCTTATTTATTTTATTTAATGTAGTAGTATATTTTAACATCATTGTTTGGTGCATGTGAATGTATTGTCATGTGAATGTACTATTACGACGACCAATATCATTACACATTCCAATGTTTTATTGTAACTACAATGTGAACACATGACAATAAAGCTATCTTATCTTATCTTATCTTATCTTATCTAATGTATCTCACATAGATAATTTTGTGGTAGTGTGATCACATGTTGACTGTGATCCACATGAAGTTTATTCTGGAAGGTGTTGCGACTGTTCCTTTAGGAGTATGAACCGGAAAGAATTGTGTGACTGTTCTTTCTGGAGTGTGTGGCGATGATATTGTTATAGCGGTTCCTTCAGGATCATGTTGCGGCGAGACTATTATGACTGTTACTTTAGCAGCATTGTTACAATGGTGAGACTGCTATCACATTCACTGTGATCTTTAGGAGCATGAAGTGGTGACATTTATAACTTTGCCTTCAGGAGCTTGCAACGGTGAAGTCGCTCTTCTTGATTTGCGACGAGGACAATTTGGATCCGACTACGACAAGGATGAAAGCTGCCAGTGGCGAATTGAAGTTGATGACGATCAGGTGGGCATGTTTTTGCTTATACTAATATATACGAATTCCCTGCTCTGATTAAACGGGTTAATAAATAAGTACCAGTTTTGCTAGAATAAGTTATTTAGCCATAATAACTATTGTTCACATAAACCATGTCAAACAGAAGAAAATAACACGCATATATATACACACATATATATATATATATATATATATATATATATATATATATATATATATCACTTTAAGTAAACAAGTTATGTAAACAATTAATAAAATATTTAAATATATTATTGATATTTGTATACGAATAGTTTTCACGGACTAATTTCGGCGTATCTGAAGTCGAGATAGTATTCGATTGAACAGTTCTGCGATGGAGTAATGTAAAATGTAAAGCGTTCTAAGCAATCTTGAGTATTGGATACTCTGCTATATTAAAAACCTCTTTTTTTAATATATGTTATTTGTTAGGACTTGTTTCATCTATGTTTACCCGGTGTACTTCTGATTTCAAGAAAACTACATCTTGGTGAAAGCAACGAATGGCAATCATGTCAACCGAAATAAATGTATACGTATCGTACATATTTAATTATTTTTTGAACGAATTTACGATCCTGTTTCTTTGTTATTGATTTTGCATATCTGGGTACATGAAAAATAACTGTTATGTTGAGGCGTAATGACATATAAGTCACGTCAATTCATGTATGCTATGTACAAGTATACAGGCGTTGTAGAAATCCTTAAAAAATGTGTTGTTCTCGTGGTTAGAGAGAACATTACAAATGTATTTAATTTAAAATGTTCATTTCGGTCATAGATTTTTTTTTAATAAAAGATTAATAAATTCCGTTTCTGTAGAAATGTCGCTAATTGGTTCATGTGCACGTAACATACACATGCACGCACGCGCGTGCCCACACATGCGCGCCTACGCACTGCATGTCATGTTTGTTTACAGCATGTGCGCCTGGACTTCGATAGCTTCACGCTGCAAGCTTGCAGCAATTGTAGTTGCGACAAAGTGAACATTTACGACGGAAAAGACGCCACGGCTCCATTGATCCAAACACTCTGTGACAGCGACCTGCCGGGAAGCGTCGAATCTACCGGGAAACGGTTGTTTGTCCACTTTGAGTCTGATGGTGCAAGCATACCTCGTGGTTTTCGGATCCGATACTCGGCTGTAGGTAAGGTATTATACTAGTGGATCGAAACTTTTTTCAAAAGGAGCTGTACTTTTATAAGCCCAAAGAATAATGATTACTAACTTAATTATACTTGTTGTCAATGTTGAGGATTCCACTGCAATTTGAAAATGTGGTAAGCTACTTCTCTACACATATATTTACTCTAACAGAATGATGTTTTCGTCAGTATTGAACTGATTCAATTATATTCACATTCACACATACACACATATACACGGGCATACCTGTGTGTGTGTGTGTGTGTGTGTGTGTGTGTGTGTGTGTGTGTGTGTGTATGTGTGTGTGTGTGTGTGTGTGTGTGTGTGTGTGTGGGTGTGGGTGTGGGTGTGGGTGTGGGGTGTGGGTGTGGGTGTGGGTGTGGGTGTGTGGGTGTGGGTGTGGGTGTGGGTGTGGGTGTGGGTGTGGGTGTGGGTGTGGGTGTGGGTGTGGGTGTGGGTGTGGGTGTGGGTGTGGGTGTGGGTGTGTGTGTGTGTGTGTGTGTGTGTGTGTGTGTGTGTGTGTGTGTGTGTGTGTGTGTATGTGTGTGTGTGTTGTGTGTGTTCTTCATTGTTCGATTTCAACGGTATTTCGTTACACCGAGCACACCAGACTTTGCAATGGAGAACCATACTAGGCGCTACGGGGATCGGAGCTAATTTCCGATATTGTTTGTCTTTCGTTATTTGAATAACTCCGTGGATTTTGGAATAGAAATCACTTAGTACGTTTACACAAGGTTGCTCGCATTTTATAGATTAGCAAAGCGACACCACTTTTGCAAAACGACTATGATCAATTTGTGCTATACCAAACAACTACACAAATATCGCTGAATATTCGCTTTTTTATTTCACATAAATGTGATGAATTAGTAGATTTCTAGACGGATTCATGAATTCCATGTATGGGTAATCCATCTAGGATACCAGATGTTTCCCTTAAAATGTATGTTCTTGCATAGCGCCGTGTCCAATCCTTAGCATTGTTCAAAGTGCTTTACACTTTACTCCCTTGACAAACCTGTTCAATCAGACACCATCTCAACTTCTCCGGGAAGCATCCAGCCATATGCTACAATTAATGCATGAAGGATGCGTGTACAAATACCCACCACTGTCTATAGGCAGGTACTCATTTATACAGCTGATTGAACTGGAGCAATGTAGAGTGAAAAAAACTTGCCCAAGGTGTTAACACCGCAGCACAGATTCCGAACCGGGTCCTCTTAGTCGATAGTCCGAAATTCTACCCCTGAGCTACTGCGCTCTCGTAAAATCGAACCACGTAGGTATCGCGCCTTGTTAAGCTAAAACACCAATATGTTTCTTTATATTTCTTTGCTATGACTTCATTCCCGATCACGCTGTCGCCGACGCATGGCTGCAGTCGTGGATGTGTATATTTGGTCTTTAGTATATCCCATTAAAACTTACCAAAGTGATGTTTAATTTCAGCCTGTTAAATTATACCAAGACGGCTTCCTCGACAACAGGTACACTGAATGTAGTGAAATTGTGTTGCTGTTGTTGTATGCGTGAATGTATATAACACTGTTGTTCAGCTATTTCAAAGATCTCTTAAGGACGTTTCCAATGTTGTCTATGCAGGAGCATGTGCCGGCGGAGTGCACGTGCTGCATAGCCCAGGAGGACTCATAGCATCGAAGGGAAGCCTTTACAAAGATGACGAGAGGTGTCAGTGGAGGATTGAATTGCATACAAGTAAGGTGAGAAGGTGCAGCATTTGTCTCCAGTGCAAAACACTAAACAAGCAACGCCAAATCAGGGCTTTCAACAAAACTGTATCATTAGTTGCGTTGTTTATGCATACAATATATCAAGGACTAGTGAAGCTCCTTATTGGGCAACAAGCTGGCCCAGACGCTCACTAATGGGTTCGATCCAACTAATTTTAACAGCAAATAAAGTAGCTACCCAAGTACCCAAGTATATGCCTTGTATGCGATTTCGCTCGACAAAGTCATGTTTAATTTCAGCGTGTTAAGTTTCATTTCACCAAATTTGATACCGAAACGTGCTGCGATTACGTCTACATCTACGATGGAAGCAGTGCCACTGCGCGGTTGATAACAACATTGAGTGGGACTGCTCTACCTGACAACATCATATCCAGTGGTAACAATGCTTTTGTGTCGTTTACGACAAACAAATCGGGCAGACGAACTGGGTTTACGATCCAATATTCAGGTAAGCTCATCATAGTCATAAGTGTGACCTTCCTGATTTATCAAGATTTAAGAAAACAAAAGGGTCACCCACATAGTCAGGTTGCTAGTATTCACGCAAACATACTCATACACACACGTATTACATTATTTAATTTCTGAAATATGAAATACAGCTATGCCACTTCTGACCATAGACGTGTCGCTGACAGAACTCATTACTGTAGCTGGGGTACGGAAAGCAATCAATCTGCTCTCCACTGGCAAATACCCCGAAACTGACGCTATCCTAGAATAGGTTTGTAAAACAGCAAGCCCACGCCTTGTTGAAAAATTCAGTGCACATTTTGCCATTCCATGTGGTCTACAGAGATGACCCTACAAGAGCTGCCAATATGGCTCCAGAACAAGCAGAGGCACAGTTGACATGATATCTACCTCTCTCCATGGCCAAACTGCGATCTCTCCACAAATTACATCGACCTGACCAATGTCGTTGACAGAATGAGCCACGATAGTGTCTGCAAAATGATGACAAATTTGGATTGTGCTGACATGTTCATCAGCATGGTCAGTCAGTTTCATGAGGGCAATGAAGTTCACATTTTGGACGATGGAGATATTTACGCAGTCCTCAATTCCAGTTAGCAATGGCATCAATCAGGGGTGTATATTCTGTTTGATATAACTGTATTATCTGAGACCTGTGTCAGTCATCCTGTTAATCTCCAGTTAAACCACATTCTATAAAGGATATTTCGTAGCTTAGATATCAACATTTTGGAAACAACTTAGGAACATGCCCATACAGACAAGTTATAGACTATCCACTCTATGTGACATTTGATTTATATAACCGTATAGTTCTTGTTACTAAACGTTTCTATTCCTAATTAACATACTGATTACATATTTCCTATTGTACCTGCCACCCCAAAGTGCTAGTACACTATTAATACTATCGTCATGATATTTGCGTCGTAGTTATACAGTTATTTATTCACTCATTTTTCATTTATCATACATATATATATATATAAATATATGTATATATATATATATATATATATATATATATATATATATATATATATATATATATATATATATATATATATATATATATATATATATATATATATATATATATATATATATATATATATATATATATATGCATTCGCAGGTACTTACTTAGAAGAGTATATCTCTATCTAGTATGCATTTTCTTCTTCATACTTTGTATGGATGCAATTATATTTTTCTTAGATCATCTGATCAACTTGTCTTGATCGTGCATGCATGGATACGTACATGCACGCACGCACGCATACACGCATGCACACACGTATGTACACTCGCACATACATACATACATACATACATACATACATACATACATACATACATACATACATACATACATACATAAATGCATACACACACGCATATATATATATATATATACCGCTTCTTGAATCAATGTAATTTTGTTTACAGATTTCTCCGTATGTGACAGCCATCCGTGTTTAAATGGTGGTTCATGTCACAAAGCAGGTTTGGGGTTTACGTGCAGCTGCCTAGCAGATTTATACAGTGGACTAATATGTGAATCTTGTGAGTAACTGACAGGTGCAAACACTAATGCACTCACGCACGCACAAATTATTATGGAAGTGGCATATAAGAGTAATTGTGACATGCATGGGCAATGTAACTCATTTGGCACACTTAATAATAATACTTATGATTATGCCAGTATGCATACATGTATGTATGTATGTATGTATGTATGTATGTATGTATGTATGTATGTATGTATGTATGTATGTATGTATGTATGTATGTATGTATGTATGTATGCATGTATGTGCGTATGTATGTGTGAAAGTATGTGTTTATGTATATATGTATGCATATATGCATGTATGTATGCATGCATGTATATGGTGTATATATGTATGTGTTTATGACTTTTAATATGTTACTTTATGTAGACAAATATTTCTAAAAATGACATAGATTAATGTAAGGAAGGGTTCGTCGTCACATAATAATATTACATTATAAACGTTGTCTATGACATGAATTATCGGCGATATGTCATTAACATTTACAGCCTAGTCAAATGAGATATGTATAACTAATCGTAGAAGTAATCAAGTGATAATTTGACATCCCAATATTCCATTCGTAACCTACCGGAAACATTCACCTGTATTGCAGAACACTTTTTTACTTGAACCCAAACGGAACTTTTAACAGATAAGCAGAGAGAATAAAAGCGTATTATTTATTTGCTTTTTTAATTAATGAAGTTCAGTAAAAATATTCCGAAACTTCACAAATGTTTTAATTACTTTCAAAATATGTGTCCGACAGCGTTTATACATTTCATTTCTCCAGCGCATACATGGGGTATTAATTAATTAA
>OZ024857.1:24971154-24986154 GCA_964017155.1 Oasisia sp. SBJ-2009 | reverse complement strand
GTTCTACTAAATGTAGAAGAACTTTTTTACTTAAAAAATGTAAATAGTTATTTCAAAGCAACACAAATGTTTCGTTTTAGAATATTCAGTATGAACTGACAAGAAATCGGATTTTTGATCAGTTTTCATCCATCCATGATCCCACAAAACAAGTGCTGCAGTTGACTTAGTTTCTACTTTCGCCAGTTATTGCATACTAAACGGTGATTCGTGCTAAACTGATATTTACTAAAACAAAAGTAGTGCAACAGAGGCCCCCACAAGAGAGCGACTCATCGGCTGTTACCATTTCTGATATGTAGAGGAGTATAGTTGATATGGTAAATCGTTCTAATTAACTATCTCTGTTTTAAAAATGCATTTCATGAAGGTAGAAAGAGGCATGTGAACCTCAACGCTTCTACAAAAATATCACTCTGCCCACAATTTTAGTTAGCGAGTTATATACCGAGTAATTTATTAAGAAATGTTGGGCTACCAGATATGGGTATGGGCTACTAGAAATGTCAAGCTGGTAGCCCGGACGGCTACCTAGATTTTGGAGTTATTTCTACCCCTGCGCACCGCACTGCACAACTCCTGTGTTAGTCCCATAAGGGGCTGTGTGGAGTTCACATATCAAATAACCACAGGACCAGTCAGAAAAAAGAATTACTCGCTCCCACGTGAAGCTAGAAGGTGTTATAATTGCGCGAATGAAATAGAAAGTGAGTTTCACATATTACTAAATGCAATCTATGCTTAAACGAACTGTTTCCCCACATTTGCTTGTATCTATGACCAAGATAAATTTGCATATTTATTGACTCATAACAAAATAATAAGTACCCTTGTCGTACACTTTTCAACATAATTCATACAAGATTCCAACAAAATAGTTTTCTTGTGCCAGGAGTGTTGCTATTCGTCGATGACCGGTTCCCTCATCAAAAAGAAGGACGGCTCTGGCGGTCACACGTCCTTATACAATGAACAACACTTTTGGGTCCGACATAACAATTCCGATCTTCAGCCCAAAGAGTGGTGCTGCAAACGTTCGGACAAATGCAAATACTTCTACAAGGTCCGTCCCATGGATGAATGCAAAGGCTACGAGCCGTTGACCACAGGTCAGTGACAAAGACAATATATGTCTGTGTCTTCAGGAATGAGAGAGGATTACAGAATGGTATACTATTATTTATTAAACAATTTGCATGACATAGGCTGCAGTGTCCATGCTGATTAAGCGACCCATTTGACGTTCTAAGAGTATACTTAATATGCGTAGGTTCTCATAACTAAACGCAGTCAAACAATGTTTTATGATAGTGAACTATTTCGGAATGATAATGCACGACTTTTTTTATGACAATGCACTGTGTTAGACACTACTGCTATTACTGCAATCATATCCGTTTTGTAGGTTACGTAACATCTATGACGCCAGGGAATACATGTAATATGGCTATTTGCTACAGTTCACCACACGAGATATATAACTTTGATTAAGAATTGTCAAAGTTATGCCAACCGTTTCCACCTGATCGCTGCACGACTAATTTAAGAAAATAAGTACAGCCATGCGACAAGCTATATATTCTCCAAATATATATGAGAAATAAGTGGGCGTAAAAGGTACAACTCCAAACACGTTCGAAAATACTCAGTTCAGGTGACTGCTTCCATCACTTGACTGTTGCTCTCCATTTATCTCTCTGCTGTGAGAGTTATGTCCATGAGTCGATGTTTATGAACCTGCTTTGGTAGCCTGTCTGGTGACATCCTCATGAGGTGTCCAGTCCACCGGAGATTCTTTCTAATCAGAAGGTCTTCCATAGATGGCAGCCCTGTCCGATCGAGTATTTCCTTGTTTCTCACTTGGTCCATTCAGGGAGCCTCATGATCGAACGCAGATGTCACATCATGAAGGCATGCAGATTTTTCACCTGGCGTCTGGAGGGTGAAGAGCACGATTGTACGTTATATCTTGCCTTTAACCCGCAAGGACACATGGTGGTTGTTCCAGAGTGTCTGGTGTAGTCGGCCGAAAGATGCACTAGTATTGGCAATCCTCCTCTGTATTTCATCGTCAATGCAGCCATTACTTGATATAGTGCTTCCGAGGTAGGTGAATTCCAGAAGAGAGTTCAGCTTGTTTCCACCAACCATGATATCCTCCTCTCGGGTTCTTGTAGAGTTGGGTTGGTACAGCACCTCGGTCTTCTTGACGTTAATCTTCAGGCCGAACCTCTTTGACGCATTGGAAAAACCATCCACTATATTATGCATCTCTTCAGCAGAGTGTGCAACCAGTGCACTGTCATCTGCGAATAGCAGCCCTCTCATCAGTATCCGAGTGGTTTTGGTCTTCACTCTGAAGTGTGTGACGTTGAATAAGTCAGCGCTCTGACTGGACTTATGTAGACGCCATCCCTCATATCTCGGAAAGCCCCGTCGAGCGTTGCTGATAGGAAGATGGAGAAGAACGTGGGGGCCAGTACACAACCTTGCTCGACCCCATTTGTGACAATGAACGACTCCGATACTTCCCCTCCAACACTAACATTCGCCATCATTCCGGTATGTAGTGCCTCGATCATTGTTGTGAACCATACTTCATCAGTAGCTGCCATAGCCCGGTCCTCCCAACTGTATCGAACGCCTTACAGAAGTCGACAAATACCATGTACAGTTGTCGGTCCTGCTCAATGCACTTTTCTTGTAGTTGTCGGAAACAAAATATCGTATCCACGGTGCTCCGGTTTCCTCTGAAGCCACATTGTGTCTCCGGAACTATCTCTGGTGTTATGTGGGTAGATAGTCTGTTGAAGAGGATACTGGCGAAGATCTAGCCTCTATGGAAAGAAGAGAGATTCCACTGTAGTTCCCAGAGTCTGTTTGATCACCTTTCTTGTAGATGGTTACAATGCTGGCATCCTTCCATGCTTGTGGTACAGAACCCACCTCCCAGGCATTGGTGATTAGTTGGTGCAGAGTGCTGACCAGATTGTCTCCTCCGTGCTGCCATACTTCTGCAGGAATTCCACCTCCTCCAGGTGCTTTGCCATCTTTCAGGCCGGCGATTGCTCTAGCCATCTCATCCATAGTTGGAATCTCGTCGAGGCTTGTCTTGGTAATGCGATGCGGGATGTTGTCCAGAGCTTCGTGATCTATGTCGCCAGGGACGTTGAGTAGCTTCTGGAGGTGTTCTTTTTGGGTCCCCACACTTCCTTCAGTCCATTGTAGAAGCCCTTCATGTTGTTACTGTCAGCAACTCTCTGCAGATCCACTGCCCGCCTTTCCCACCAATCTTACTTCAGTGCACGGGTGCGTTTTTGTAGCAGTCTGTATGCATGTTTATATGCTGCAGTGGTGGATCTCGTGCTCCTGGTTTGCAACACTCTCTGGTGGGCTTGGTCTCTTCTGCTCACAAGAGCCTAAAGCTCCTGGTCGTTGAGGTCGAACCAGTACTGGTTTTTTCTGTCTGGCTTACCAATATATGTCTTGGCTGTGTTATACACGACCTGCTGCAGAGTTGCCCATTCCTCGTCTGGTGTTAAGTTTTCCTTCTCCTCCCATTGGGCGAGAGCACTGTCCATCTCCTGCTCAAAACTCTCCCTGTGGCTGTTGGTACTTAGTTTTGCAGTGTTGAGCTTGGTCGGCTTACTTGTCCCTTGCCTGTTGTGCTTTTGTCGTATTATGAAAGCCGCTTTTGATCTCAGCATCTGGTGATCGGTCCAGCAGTTTGATCCACGCATGGCTCGAGTACTGTGGGTGTCAATCTTATCCCGACACCTCGTGATGATGAAGTCGATCATATGCCAGTGTCTGGAACGAGGGTACATCCAAGTGGTCTTGCGTTCATCCTTCTGCTTGAACATGGTGTTCGTCACTATCAGTTCGAACTCAGAGCACAGAGCCAGTAGAAGCTCGCATTTGTAGTTGCATTTCCCAATCCCATGTTTGCACATCACCAAGGGCCACTTGTCATTTTCTCTTCGTATCCTCGCATTGAAGTCTCCTGTCAGCGGTAGCTTATATGTACGTACGAGGGATGCCACTGAACACACTTGCCAGCTGGTTGTAGAAGGCCTCCTTGTTTTCATCTGGGTTTGTCATTGTTGGAGCGTTCACGCTGATAATTGTAGCAAACTTGTCCTTGCTCACAGGTAGTCTCATCGTCATGATTCTGTCACTTACTGGCAGTGGCATTTTTGTCAGCTTTGTGACGATATCCTTTTTGATAGCAAAGCCCACTCCGGTCCCACTTCTTTCTCCTTTGGGTTTGCCACTCCAGAATAAAGAGTATTCCAAGTCGTTGAGACTACCAGACTCTGAGAACCTTGTTTCACATAGGGCGGCGATGTCGATGTTGTATTTGGCAAGTTCCATTGCTACTAGTGCCGTACGTCTTTCTGGTCGGCCAGCTCCTTCTCGGTCGAGGAGAGTCCTGGCGTTCCATTGTCGAATTGTCAGCAGTTGTCTTCTTTGTCTTCTTCTTCCTAGCTGATTTTCCGCTGTCGACGGAAGATGAGGTCGAGCAACGCGGTCCTTGGTCAACCGGGCGACGGCCGATCCGATATGGAGTTTCGTGCAGTTGTACATTTCATGGAAGCTGCTAGCAAAAAGTGTTGAAGTGCCGCTGGCTTTTGCAAGTTATTAGCGACACTCTCTCGGGGAACAAATAGAGGTCTCACACCGGAAAGAACATGTCAAGACAGGCGCAAACTATTTGTCCCTGCAGTGGCTGGTCGAGAGGTGTTGGGAGTTCCATACATCAACCATCCTTGATGCTGCCAGAGTGACATGGTTTTCTGGTTAGAGTTTGCTCCCTTAGCCTTCGGTTTTGTCAAGAACCTGTACCACAAGGCAGTGGTTTACAACTCTGCATGGCAGGGGCGTCAAACTCCCTGAGGTATTGCAATAGTACTGCAATACCTGCATGCCATTTCTCCTGTCATGATTTCAACGTTATTTGAGGATACAGACAGTTTATCGGTGATAATACCCAAAACATGCTGATATTGCAAAGTAATCTTCAGGAGATGATAGATCAACAAGTCTATATATTATTTATATAGATCAACCTGCTTTGGGCAAACTAGCTATCTTAAACGCCCGCTGTGCAAACGGATGGCATTAAGACAAGTTATATTATACACACTTTCTCCTGTCATGATTTCAGCGTTAATTGTTAATGTGGCCAAGCGGTATATTACTTAGAACGAGACCGACTTGAATATAACATTTACATTGTCGCAATACTGTTTAAAAGTTTATACTGTTGTTGTCTAACCTAGGTTGGTTCTACGGTGACCCACACATCCGGACGCTGGACGGCTTCCAGTACACCTTCAACGGCCTGGGCGAGTACACACTCATAGAGACGACACACGGCAACTTCACGCTGCAGGGCCGCACGGCGAAGGCTCGCGACGACAACGGGACAGAGACGGACGCGACCGTGTTCAGTGCGTTCGTGGCCAAAGACGTCACCTCGGACAAGGTACACGTTCAGATGACAAAGAAACGAGACGGTGAGTAAAACCAGGATATAGGTGGTGCTCAGCGACTGTCGCTCCTCAAACTAACATCATTCAAATTAATCAAATACTGTTGCTATGGTACTGCTTTATGGATTTTGCAATATAAAATTTAAACCGATTTCAGCAAAACATATAAAGTAGAACTATGAAATAGATACATATTAAGTCGGCTTAAAATATGTCTTGCTTTCTTATGCAAGTAATAGTAGCAGTAGTAGTAGTAGTAGTAGTAGTAGTAGTAGCAGTAGTAGTAGTAGTAGTAGTAGTAGTAGTAGTAGTAGCAGTAGCAGTAGCAGTAGCAGTAGCAGTAGCAGTAGCAGTAGCAGTAGCAGTAGCAGTAGCAGTAGCAGTAACAGTAGTAATAAAATGGTATGTCCGGCGATTTCAACAAAACCATAAATCACATATTAACATTTTATGCAAACGAGCTTGCATCTCATAATTGAAACTAATAATACTAGATTTGTTTACCATATTCTGAGGTGAGCTAAACGAACATAAACATTTTGTTTTAGTAAAGTAATCAATACTAACCATTGCTAAGATTTTTAATAATATAAATTACAAATTCATAATGCAATAATGTTAATACATATTACAGACCGACGACCATATACGTTGTTAAGAATTGTTTCGTAAAGGTAACGATCGAAGGACCTAGAGTTGAACTTAGTTAATGCGGCTGTCTAGGTCTGGCCGTGTTTGTCGAATACGAGGACGTCACGGAGTGGCTGACTTCAGCCACCGTGGCAGACTTCAAAGACTACGAAGGTGTCAGTCTGACAAAAACAAACAACACTCAAGTGGCACTAACGTATAGATCAGGTTTGTAGTTCGTTTTACAGCGCCGTCCGTTAGGAAATCTGTGTCTTTTATCATGATGTCACCCACTCACTCACTCACCCACACACTCGCTCACTCAGTCAGAGTTCCATTCCAATTAGAGAGAATCCAATTTCAAATATTCGGCAAGATCGCTCACTCTAAGTTGCTTCAATTGAGTTCACTTAGCTGTATGGAAGAGTTCCTGGCAAAACACAATATTCGTATTGTCTTCGCATGGACATGGTGATTGCAACGTAGCTGAAGGCTTCATATATAGTAGTCGAGATAGTGTTTATTTGAACAAGTCTGGGTATACAGCATAAAGATATGTATTTATATATCGTATATATATATATATATATATCATATATATTTATATATACATATATATATATATATATGTATATATGATATATACGTATATATATACATAGTATTGGTATATATATATATAATATATTTATATATATATATATCTATATATATATATTATATTTATACTATATGTATATATATATATATATATATATATATATATATACATTATATACACACATATATATATATATATATATATATATATATATAGTGCATATATATGTATAAATGTAGATATATGTAATATATATATTTATACATTATGTATAATATATATATATATATATATATATATATATATATATATATATATATATATATATATATATGACTCACATATGTTCACTGCTGTCGTCGCTGCAGGGTTTTCGTTGACAATTGGCGTCAATGCAGAGCAACTTGATATCACCGTTGGAGCACCGAGCAGTTTTAAGGGCAAAACAAAAGGCCTAATGGGCGTGTTCAATGACGATCCTACGGACGACTTGCTACCGCCAGGGGATAACGTCGTGGCGCTGTCAAACACATCATCGGAGAAGACCATATTCAAAGAGTTTGGTGAACTATGTACGTTGTAAAACCGTTGTCGTTTGAGTATATGCACGCGCAGGTGCTTGCGAACTTGCATGCATGCTTGTGTGCGTGCAGCTTTGTTTGTGTTCGTGAAGTCATTATTTATGGATTGTCTTATATCGACTGCACTTCAGTTGATCGAAACAGAGTAAATAATTGCTTATTGTCGTATTCGATCATGTTTGTCAATGGTCGGTTTACTATGTTGTATGGTGTCCACGAGAGTACGGCTTGGCTCTGCGTCAAACCACAGCAGCGCAAATAGTACAGGCGAAGTATGAAACCGTTACCAAGTCTAATATAATGGTATACCAAACAGGTCGTTTGTTTTGGCATAGCGACTGAATAGGACTGATCAGTACATGGACACAGTATTTAATCACATAACTTTTAATACAACAAATGGTCTGTCTGGTCAGGGAGAATAGCGGAGCACGATTCGCTGTTTTACTACCCGCTGGGCGAGAGTTACTTCACGTACAAACACGTGGAGTTCACGCCACGGTTCCTTGAAGATGTGCTGGCGGATATGACGCCATCGCAGCAGAAGACGGCGCGAATCACATGCGGTGACAACAAGGAATGTCTTTTCGACTTCGCCGTTACAGGTTCATCCGTCTTGTTCATTTATAATACTCCAATTATATATAAGTCACGACTTTGTCAATGTTGTTATTAGAAATAATTCACTTGTAGAGCATACTGTAAATCTGATATCGATAATGTACCTTCGTCTACCTCATTTCCAGGCAAAGAAGATGTAGCTGAAGCAACTCTGGTGACAAATTCGAAGAATGAAGATAATGCGAAGATCATGGGTAAGTGACAGCATAGCTCCAGTAATACAGTATTACAGCGTTACTCGAAAATCAACAGATTGCCATAATTCGTAGAGCAGATAACATATTTCTTGAGTTAAATACAACAGTTTCTCTAATTTATAGGTCAAATTGGTTTAATGTTGGACATGTAAAACGGTTTTTGAAGAGACACTTTAATATAGTTAATAAATTGTTTGTATAGTTTTGTTAGTAGACCCTACCCAATTTTACTGTTTGCATAAGTCAACGTTTATGAGAAATAATAGTTAACTGTGCCGTCTATGTCAAAGCGAGGGTGCCAGCTGATAGGTTTCATTATTTTCATTCAAAATTACGTTCTTATGACTATAATAATCATGTTGAAAGGTTATTGCTTTCAATTGTGAATGGTTGGCGCCTACATGGCTGCACCAGTACAAGTTCTGTATGTGGTGTGCATTATTTACGCCAATTCACAAAACTCGAATTTGTATATAGGTGTTTTATTAATGCACCAGGAAGCTATTAGATGACGTGGTTTTAGCATGTTAGTTTGACCTTTTAGTATTTTACGGATTTATATTTCATTATTTCACATTGCACCTGTGTCTCACTGACAACTGGTGATCGGTCATGTGTAAAACAGACAAAGAAAACATTGTTACCTCTTCAACCCTGACCAGTGAATATTGGTTACGGACCACCACACACGTCAGTCTCAACCATGCTGCGTGACATCTGCCTGTAACACGGGGGTGGCACTGCGTCGACCCACTCATCGTGGATGCCGGGGGATGGCACCAACAAACAACGACCAGTACGAGTGCATATCTTTCAGTGCGGTGAACTACATCAGTCAAGCCTACTGACACCATAAATGGGACATTTACCAGGCAGGATACCAAGCATCTAATTCGTATTCCAATAAACACGATTCCTCCCATGTCGCCTTCAGATAATACGGGTGCGGTCAGCCATGTCGTGGTACCGGACGGGACATCACCATTAGCAATAACCAACGATGGAGGTTGCGACAGTAGTGCCACCAGCAGTGACAGCAGAGGAGACACGTATTGTTTTGATGATTGCGTAGAGTGTGAGAAACAATACGATGCTGATTAACGAATATATTCGTGACGATGCAATTGATATTCCTGCAATCACCGAGACGTGGCTGAAGCGAGGCGGTGATTCAGCTATTATCACTGAACTTGCTCCTGACGGCTACAGTTTCGTCCATGTGCCAAGGCAGCGCGGCAGAGGCAGTGGTGTCGGTCTACTTCATCGTGAAACATGCATGTGCTACTCTCATCGCCATGTTTTAAACACATGGAGCTGCAGGCGGGCTCGCCTTACAGAAACAAACGTACGCCCTCTCGATGTTTACGTTGTGTACATCCACCTGTGTCAACCAGGAACTCGGGCACAGTCACCAACTTTATGACTGCATTAGAAACTTTATTTAGGGACATTACCCTCTCCTCTCTGTTGTGCCAGCAGTAGTTGTCGGTGATTTCAATATTCATTACGATGACCATTCAAAGGCTGACAAACTAATTGATCTATTAGACACATTTGGTTTAATTCAACATGTTGAAACTCCGACACATATACACGGACACATTCTCGACCTCGTGATCAGTCGGGCTGTTGACCAGTCAGTGGCGTCAGTTAGAATGAAGCCTATATGTCAATTGCTTATTATCACTGCATTGACTGTGTGCTAGCAATGAGCAGACCGTTCATGCCCCTCCCCCCCCCCCCCCCCCCCCCGTTAATGTTACTGTCAGAGACTTTCGCCAGCTGCAAATCGAACATTTCAAATATGTGATAGACCACTCTCATCCTACGGGCGTCACTACTTTCAAATAAGTTCAATACAAATAACTTGTTACGTGTAAAATAACACGGTTATGCCATTTTGGTAATTTATGAACAAAATGGTATAAACATTACTATTATTGATTGTATAGAAATGTAGCCCTTCATATTCGGCGCATCATTCAAATGGAAAAGTGTGTTTCATTGCATTTCATGTGTTGCTTACCCATTAACCCACCCATTCACTCACACTGTTTAGCCAACGCGAGCCCGAATATTACGGTGGATGGCGTGTTCAACGTGACTGCGGGGAAGGTCAACACACTGACCTTGACAACGGACGATCCTGATGGGGACCCTGTCAACGTCACACTGACGTCAACTCTTCCAGTTGGCGCCACGTTTGAGAATAACGTCTACACATGGACACCGACCAGCATGGAGCTGGCAAATATATCGTACGTGAACGTATTAGTGTGATACGTTCCAATATATGTCGCTTTGAGATCTTGACAATTAAGAGCAATTCTCTCAAACAAATGAACCGTGCTTATGGTCCACCTCACGCTCTCATGCATCATTTTGTAAATTTAACGCATATATATGCCTTAACATAATATAAACAGCCTGATCATACAATGTCGGTATCGTTGACGCGTTTACATTAATGCGGGTGTTAAATAATATATTTCAGCTCATGCGCGATAAATGTAAATTCATTAATGTGCAGCAAAATGCAAAACATTTATAGTATGAATGCAACGGGCTGTTCGTTAACGTTCCTCTGGCGATTGGTTTGACGAGATGCTTAACATCGATAAATTAGAATAATTGTTATGTTTGTTTGCATCACTGTCACGGATTATGGCGCACTGAAGTCACATTATTTGCACTTGATCTCAAAACATGCCGCAAAACCTCTTGCGTCGTGTTAATTTGAGACAAATAACTGCTGATAGGTTATATAAGTTCATATGTTCATAGTGACCGATATATATCAGACTAAACAGGTATTTACTATAATATTAAGTGGGAAGCGTTAACGCCACCCAGCTATTTGTATTTAACGCCCGGGAAAATGTAAACGCTATAGGCATCATTGGACCACCTCTATTGAGTCTATGCCAGAAACAGCGCGCGTGCAGTTCTCCGGACATATACGTGCTATGGCCAATACCCGATAATCTAGCTGTTGTTTTATCACTGCAAACTGTTTAACCAATAGGCCTTGTTCGTAATTATCAAAATTTTATGTATCTGACTCTCACTGATGTTAGGTTCTCGGCTTCTGACGGCAAGGAAGGTGTTGCGGCCACTGATGTCACCGTGAACCTGTGCAACTGTTCCGGCCACGGAGAGTGTCTGTTTGATCTGCTCGCCGACGGCTACGAGCTGAAGCAGACATTCAGGATCGTCCAGTGCAAATGCTCCATTGGGTGGGAAGGTAAAACACACGAGTTTCATATTCTGCAAACACTAGTGAATCAGAAACACACTGATTCAGAATGTTGCGCTTGTGGCAATAATGTAAAAGGTTCTTGTAATGTCGTATACCTTTCTGACTGTATATTATTTTCGTCAAACGTTTGTTCCAGCAAACACACTTAAAACGTTTTGCGTCATCATTCAAATTAATTGTCGTAAGCGGGTATGAAGATCTAGCAACCTTTATTTCATTATGAAACACATCTAACAGAAGTTAAATCATGAAAATTACAAAACATATGTTCACATGTGTTTTCATAATCTAGTTATCGTTAGTATTGGGATAACCATATGTTTGCAATAGGGTTTATGTTTACACGTACTATTAAATAGTGCGTGATTTATGCGATTCAAAAAGTAATTTATCTGTCTATTTATTTATCTATTTAACATTACCGTTTTAAGCTGCATTGTTATAAATGTATATTGTGAACTTGTTTTTACATTTTTTCGTTATGCGTTGTTCTGTTAATATATAACTTTCTTCACCGATGTTAGTATTTACGACCACTTCATATATAAATCAAATAACAAGACACACCTACACACACGCACGCACACACGCACGCATGCATGCACGCACGCACCCACGCACGCACACACACCCCACACACACACCCTCACACACACACACACACACACACACACACACACACACACACACACACACACACACACACTCATAAAATATTGGATCGCGTTTCTCGCAGGTGACCACTGCGAGTCAGACTTCGACGGCTGCCAGGACAACCCGTGCACCGAAGGAACCAACTGCACCGACCTCTCCCCGATACAACACGTCGCCAGCGGCTTGGCGTTCAACTGCAGCGAGTGTCCGCCTGACACAGAAGAGAACGAAGGAATATGTCTACGTAAGCATTCAACCATGTTATTGAAAGTATATACAACCGGCAAAACATCGTCATGGGAACAGTAAGGAAAACTGACACTGACATGTTTACATGTGCTGAGCAACTTTATAGATTTCTGTTTGCGTGTAGGTAAATTATTTATATACAGACACATAATTATGTCTTGTTATGTATATAGTACAAGAAAAATTGTGTAACACTGTTCCCACTGCAGTGTTGCATACTAATTGAAATGGAGCATAAACATATTTCACACAGCGATCAACGAATGCGACCCTGCTAATCCACGTCACGAGTGTGAACACATTTGCATTGACCAAATCGTCGACTACTCGTGTATGTGCCGGGATGGATACAGACTGCACAAGAACAAGAAAAACTGCACAGGTATGACTAATATGTTTGCCATTACCTGTAGTCATATTAATAATTAGCTGGGGTGCAGTGTTGGTATTAGCTACTAGCATCCAGTTCACCGAATAAGTATTACCATTTATGTTGTAAATACTTTGCAGCGCCTCATGCAGCAGTAGTCTTGAATCGATTTAAATATTCCTGCTACTATTTGTATTGAGCTGTTCAGCTATCTACAATGCAGCCGCATTTACTTAGTTCGCTTATTTGTGTAAGTTTATCCGGACCAGAATGTCGACAGATATACGTTGGAATGTCAAAACACACCACGTGTTCGGCTTCCATTTTTCTCGCGCCCTGTGGTTGGTTTTGCGAGGCAACAGGACACCCGATGGACAGGTCAATTAATGATGACAACCATTGACTCGTCCTTTGGTTGTTGCAGACATTGACGAGTGTGAGGAACACACGTCCGGTTGTGAGCAGATCTGCACGAACTCAGTCGGCAGCTTCCAGTGTTCCTGCTTCGACGACTACACACTCAAGCCGGACAACGTATCGTGTCTGATCAGTACGTCACGTTTGTCATATATATATATATATATATATATATATATATATATATATATATATATATATATATATATATATATATATATATATATATATATATATATATATATATATATATATATATATATATATATATATATATATATATATATATATATATATTATAGCGCACTTTTCATGCGATAGAGTTTGCTCATAGAGTTCGCTGTACATTACTAAATCAATACAGTTAGTCTAAGTCACTAGTTAGCATGCACGCACGCACTCACATACGAAACACATACACACATACACACGCGAACACACACATATACACACAAACATACACACACGCGAACACACATACACATACGCGAACACGCACACACACACACACACACACACACACACACACACACACACACACACACACACACACACGAACACATACACACACTCGAATACACACACTCACACACACTATATATATATATATATATATATATATATATATATATATAATTATTATATATATATATATATATATATATATATATATATATATATATATATATATATATATATATATATATACGTGCGCGCATTATATATGTATGTATGTATGTATATATATATATATATATATATATATATATATATATATATATATATATAGTGCGCGCACTTGTTGCAATATCACAGAGAATCAGTCCAAACAGTGCTCTTCTTTTAGGTGACAGTCTACGACATGAATGCAACATAAGGAGCTGCGGGCATAGCTGCAGGAAGAACGAGTCAAGCTATGTGTGTTTTTGCCGGGCCGGTTACTATCTTTTGGGCAACGGAAAAACATGCAAAGGTAATCCGAAAGATTATTTTGTGTGAAATTAATTCTCGACATCAAATGTCCAATCGAATTTTATATGCACCTTTACTGTGGTTTGACTAGCATATGGTGTATGCGTATTGAACGTGCTGCTGTAATCTTAATTATAATGTGCATAAGCAAAATTTAGGCATACATATAATGGCGTCGTTGTCATGTAACTATTCTCGCATAAACGACTTTCACTCGGCTGTGTAACTTCGCCGAGAAAATATTCAGGTGAAACATGCTTTACTTGTGCAACCCATATGTAGTGTCTCGAAGCCTTAGATGGCATCGCTGTTTTGGATTAATTCACATGTTTACGTGTACGCTAATAATTAATGTACATATGCTATGTATTCTTTCAATAGCGAGACTAAAATATTTAAAATATCTATGCACAAAATATAAAGTGCAAAATAATAAAAAAGGATGAAAACGGACAACGAAACCAAATCATTTATGTTTAGCTTGTATGCGATAGGTTTAGCTTTTATGCGATATGTTTCGGTATAAGCTTAATTTTGAATAATATAGTATTATTTGATAAAAAAAAGGTATCCTTATTAAATACAGTATGTGAGAAAACCAGCATCTCTACTCTATTCTAGGGTATATTCTGGGATCACAAACGCAGAGCATAACTGTTTCTAGGCGGCAGTGAGGTTCAAAGTGCAGCTGTCTCACGAGCCTGTGTAACTGATACTACTATGATATTTGGTCTTTAATTTAAGTTCACTTCAACAATGGTTTTACTGTCACTGTTTTACGGGCAGACGTTAACGAATGTGCCAAGGAGAACGGAGGTTGTTCTCACGTCTGCTCGAACTTTGTCGGTGGCTTCAGCTGTAGCTGCAACGACGGCTTCCAGTTGATGAACGACAAGAAAGGCTGCAAACGTAAGCACTGAATGAAACAATAAGTAGAAAGCTGTGATACAGTAC
>OZ024857.1:24948654-24966154 GCA_964017155.1 Oasisia sp. SBJ-2009 | reverse complement strand
ACATCATCTGGAGTGGGAAAGATCCTCCTGGGTTTTATTCCCGGGTTGTTGATCATGTCATAGGTAAGTCTTACAAATCACATACGCTGTATTGTCATAAAAGTGTGAAGCATGCATTCATAATTAAGATTTGTATGATCTTCAGGTTATGGTTAATCAAATAAATATATACTACTGATAAGTGTTTAAAATAACTACAGTAATCAGTTGTAGGAAAGGGGGTCATTACTTAAAATTTAGTTGTATCTTCTTGTGTTTTCGTACACCATTTATTCTCGCTGATGCACAGGAATTATATGTTTTGTTTTGGTACCAAACGCAAGACAATATGAAATAGTTCAAAACAGTTCAGAACGTAATATTTTAACAGGTTTTATGTCATGTATAGATGTATGTAATCATTACATTAAGCTCAACATTAATGCTGTTTATTTTTTTTCCTTGTTTTATTGTAATGACATTCCAACTTTAACACGCAAAGGAGTATTTGCTGGAAAAAAACAATTATCCGTGGAGATGAACTGTTGGAGTACAAAGGATGACACATTCGTCTATTAGCTGGAACATAAAGGAAAAACATACTGGTATGTCTCAAATTAGGGACTACAAGTTAACATTTAGAGCGATCTGACACACGAGACTGGCTCAACAGAAGGACAAGACGAGGCAGAGAGAGAGAGCGATACACGAGACTGGCTCAACAGAAGGACAAGAGGAGGCAGAGAGAGCGACACACGAGACTGGCTCAACAGAACGACAAGAGAAGGCAGAGCGAGCGACACACGAGACAGACTCAACATAAGGACAAGAGGAGACAGAGAGAGCGACACACGAAACTGGCTCAACAGACGGACAAGAGGAGGCAGAGCGAGCGACACACGAGACAGACTCAACATAAGGACAAGAGGAGACAGAGAGAGCGACACACGAAACTGGCTCAACAGACGGACAAGAGGACACAGAGAGAGAGCGACACACGAGACTGGCTCAACAGACGGACAAGAGGAGGCAGAGCGAGCGACACACGAGACAGACTCAACATAAGGACAAGAGGAGGCAGAGAGAGCGACACACGAGACTGGCTCAACATAAGGACAAGAGGAGGCAGAGAGAGCGACACACGAGACTGGCTCAACAGACGGACAAGAGGAAGCAGAGAGAGCGACACACGAGACTGGCTCAACATAAGGACAAGAGGAGGCAGAGAGAGCGACACACGAGACTGGCTCAACAGACGGACAAGAGGAAGCAGAGAGAGCGACACACGAGACTGGCTCAACAGACGGACAAGAGGAGGCAGAGAGAGAGAGAGCGACACACGAGACTGGCTCAACAGACGGACAAGAGGAAGCAGAGAGAGCGACACACGAGACTGGCTCAACAGACGGACAAGAGGAAGCAGAGAGAGCGACACACGAGACTGGCTCAACAGACGGACAAGAGGAAGCAGAGAGAGAGAGCGACACACGAGACTGGCTCAACAGACGGACAAGAGGAAGCAGAGAGAGCGACACACGAGACTGGCTCAACAGACGGACAAGAGGAAGCAGAGAGAGAGAGCGACACACGAGACTGGCTCAACAGACGGACAAGAGGAAGCAGAGAGAGCGACACACGAGACTGGCTCAACATAAGGACAAGAGGAGGCAGAGAGAGCGACACACGAGACTGGCTCAACAGACGGACAAGAGGAAGCAGAGAGAGCGACACACGAGACTGGCTCAACAGACGGACAAGAGGAGGCAGAGAGAGAGAGAGCGACACACGAGACTGGCTCAACAGACGGACAAGAGGAAGCAGAGAGAGCGACACACGAGACTGGCTCAACAGACGGACAAGAGGAAGCAGAGAGAGCGACACACGAGACTGGCTCAACAGACGGACAAGAGGAGGCAGAGAGAGAGAGCGACACACGAGACTGGCTCAACAGACGGACAAGAGGAAGCAGAGAGAGCGACACACGAGACTGGCTCAACAGACGGACAAGAGGAGGCAGAGAGAGCGACACACGAGACTGGCTCAACAGACGGACAAGAGGAAGCAGAGAGAGCGACACACGAGACTGGCTCAACAGACGGACAAGAGGAGGCAGAGAGAGAGAGCGACACACGAGACTGGCTCAACAGACGGACAAGAGGAAGCAGAGAGAGAGAGCGACACACGAGACTGGCTCAACAGACGGACAAGAGGAAGCAGAGAGAGAGCGACACACGAGACTGGCTCAACAGACGGACAAGAGGAGGCAGAGACAGCGACACACGAGACTGGCTCAACAGACGGACAAGAGGAGGCAGAGAGAGCGACACACGAGACTGGCTCAACAGACGGACAAGAGGAGGCAGAGAGAGCGACACACGAGACTGGCTCAACAGACGGACAAGAGGAAGCAGAGAGAGCGACACACGAGACTGGCTCAACAGACGGACAAGAGGAGGCAGAGAGAGAGAGCGACACACGAGACTGGCTCAACAGACGGACAAGAGGAAGCAGAGAGAGAGCGACACACGAGACTGGCTCAACAGACGGACAAGAGGACACAGAGAGAGAGCGACACACGAGACTGGCTCAACAGACGGACAAGAGGAGGCAGAGAGAGCGACACACGAGACAGGCTCAACACAAGGACAAGAGGAGGCAGAGAGAGCGACACACGAGACTGGCTCAACAGACGGACAAGAGGAAGCAGAGAGAGCGACACACGAGACTGGCTCAACAGACGGACAAGAGGAAGCAGAGAGAGCGACACACGAGACTGGCTCAACAGACGGACAAGAGGAGGCAGAGAGAGAGAGCGACACACGAGACTGGCTCAACAGACGGACAAGAGGAAGCAGAGAGAGCGACACACGAGACTGGCTCAACAGACGGACAAGAGGAGGCAGAGAGAGAGAGCGACACACGAGACTGGCTCAACAGACGGACAAGAGGAAGCAGAGAGAGCGACACACGAGACTGGCTCAACAGACGGACAAGAGGAAGCAGAGAGAGCGACACACGAGACTGGCTCAATAGACGGACAAGAGGAGGCAGAGACAGCGACACACGAGAATGGCTCAACAGACGGACAAGAGGAGGCAGAGAGAGCGACACACGAGACTGGCTCAACAGACGGACAAGAGGAAGCAGAGAGGGAGAGCGACACACGAGACTGGCTCAACAGACGGACAAGAGGAGGCAGAGAGAGCGACACACGAGACTGGCTCAACAGACGGACAAGAGGAAGCAGAGAGAGCGACACACGAGACTGGCTCAACAGACGGACAAGAGGAGGCAGAGAGAGCGACACACGAGACTGGCTCAACAGACGGACAAGAGGAGGCAGAGAGAGCGACACACGAGACTGGCTCAACAGACGGACAAGAGGAGGCAGAGAGAGCGACACACGAGACTGGCTCAACAGACGGACAAGAGGAGGCAGAGAGAGCGACACACGAGACTGGCTCAACAGACGGACAAGAGGAGGCAGAGACAGCGACACACGAGAATGGCTCAACAGACGGACAAGAGGAGGCAGAGAGAGCGACACACGAGACTGGCTCAACAGACGGACAAGAGGAGGCAGAGAGAGCGACACACGAGACTGGCTCAACAGACGGACAAGAGGAAGCAGAGAGGGAGAGCGACACACGAGACTGGCTCAACAGACGGACAAGAGGAGGCAGAGAGAGCGACACACGAGACTGGCTCAACAGACGGACAAGAGGAAGCAGAGAGAGCGACACACGAGACTGGCTCAACAGAAGGACAAGAGGAAGCAGAGAGAGCGACACACGAGACTGGCTCAACAGACGGACAAGAGGAGGCAGAGAGAGCGACACACGAGACTGGCTCAACAGAAGGACAAGAGGAGGCAGCTTGCTTATCTTGACCCTTGTCTTAAAATAAAATGGTAACTGAAAACTGTATAATATCGTGCCGTAATGATATACATGTAATCAGCATATTAAGAGAAAACTTATGCTATTGTGAACAGTATGAACTACCAAGTAACAACCGTTGTGCAGGGTAGAGCAATTGTAAATGCTCCGCTCGATAGGTATACTGTAAAGGCTTATGCTTGTTTATATATCTATTGCAGTTGGAATTAAACATGGTGAAAATAGTGGCGTCCTTCCTCCCAAAAGACAACAGAAACGAAGTAAGAAATAATTATTTGTTTGTCAGGATTTGTAGGAACTTCGGGTGGAAAATGCAAATTATATCACAAGCTCGGAAGTGGGACTTATTTGAATGATATATTTACAGTAGTTATGCGTATGTATATAGTACTCTTTAGTACTATGTTAAAATTAATTATGCTAAATATGACCACCATTCATTTTAATAAGCGAAACAGAATGATTGCATTTTACTCTCTACTTTACAGTGGGATAAACTGTTCATAATGCATTGTCTCTCATATTCCCCTTTCATGTTTTAGTTGAAAGTGACGATGTTGCTGATGATGAAGATTATGATGATGATAGTGATGATGACATCCCTCTTCCAAGTGCAAGACGAAAGAAACGTGCGTTTCTTATTTCCCTGTATTAGAAAGTTTTTTTTTTGGCAGAACTCGCATTTTTATGATATGGTGCAAAATAACGCAAACTGCTGGTATAAAGTTGTATTTTTTTTTTTTTGAACCACATCATGTTTGCCACATTGACGTATTCTGCTGCATAATAACGCTGTCTAATAGAATTTAGTTAATGGCGTCAATGAAGCAGTGGGGCATCTCATTGATGTATTTCTTTCAAAAACATTGTAAATATCAAAAACAACAACGCATCAATAGAGATATTTAAATTTACCTCCATGAAACAAAAATATTTAGATGGTCTCAGCTGGGTAACTATTGACCGTTCTTGTGGTAAGATTTGGAGATAAACTTCGTAAACTTTTAAACATGAAAACGTATTGCAGTGCACTATGTTCAATTTATCTGTATGTCTTACTCGTTCTTTAGATAACACCGATAATGATGACATCTCTCCAACCATAAGACGAAGAAAGCATGGTTGGTATTTTTCTGAGTATATCGAAGCGGTATAATATACCATGTTCCAATTGCTTAGTAGAATTCACTATTTATTTTATATATAATGCTTCGTTGAACTACCCGGCACGTATGTTTAAAACACATAAAATTAAATTGAACGGTTACTGCCATGCTTCAAATGGCCGCAGACACAGAAATATGAAGGTTGTGTAGTTTTGTTTTATTTTACAAACACATATATTCGTAGGAAGCACTTGCTGCTCATTTTTACCAGTATTTCGTATAAGTAAGATTATAAAACAAAGATATGTTAACCATGATGAATTACGTTCTTTTCATTTATATGAAACACCATCATATAATTTGGATGAACTATATTGAATCATAATTATACAAATTTATTTTAGGACCTCGAATACCATGGACGAAAGAGTCACTGCAGTTACGGGCGACAACTTTCTGCAAGGAAATAAAAGATGGCGTGTTCCCTGGATACAGACGAATAAGACGACTGAAAGACAACCATCTGGCGATACTAAACGGACGAACCGAGTCACAGATCACCGCTCGACTGCAGAGTTTCATGAAAAAATAAACTAGTTGTATGGTGGATCAGCATGTATAAGAGGGGAAAGATAAAGTTGACATTCGACTGTTTTACAGCATTGAACCTTTTATTGCATTAACTAATATTGGGGGGTTGGTATGATGTATACATTTTCATACAACACTAAACATTTAATTAAAGAAAACAATATTTGAGGCTTAATTTACCAAGATAATGGGTTTGTGACATTGAGTTCACATTTGTTTGTATCCAGCTGCTTTATTTACAGGTATACATTAGGGGATAATTGGTTTATGACATGAGCGTTACACTGTGCAAGATAGATCGAGTTAGTTGTTCTACTTATGTATGGACATGTGTATAGTATATTTTCACATATATCTGCACTCTTGATGTGTTTATGTTTTGGACATGTAGGGGTAATGAAAAATACAATCGACTCCATTTTCCCCTGCCGAATTTGTATTTTGTCAATTCCGTGGTCGTAATTTGTGTTCGAAATAAATACAATGTATGTAACGGTATTGAATTTCAAGAACTATATTGATGTATGTTAATAATCTAATGCTAATGACGCCAACCCTAAAGTCCTCTCCGTGTTACATTTTGCGGAGTTTGTTAATCCAATATTACTAAAATATAAATGGATTGTGGGATGTTATATATATATGTATTATACACACAATTGTGATGTGGGACTGGTAGGGCTCGAGGGCAAACGTCCCACAATGGAATGAACATCCCACAATGTATAATTTATATTAAGTTAATTATTAACGTAATGCATTTGTCAGTGCCATGATATATTGATTTATAAAGAGATGTTCAGGTTTTACCAAAAACATATTACATACATAATGTACCATAATCCATTTTTTAAATATAAGTGGATTGTGGGATGTTATATATATATATATTATACACACAACTGTGTTGTGGGACTTTGGTAGGGCTCAAGGACAAACGTCCCACATTGAAACATCCCACAATGTATATATATATATATATATATTAAGTTAATTCAAAACGTTTTATCTAAATCGTAGTATATTATAATTCCCAATCTAAACGAAGCAAATGAACCAAAATGAAAACATGAACAACGCCATAGATGACGTCTCACAAAACCACTGTATACTTGCACCATTTAAAAACACATAATTATTTATTAACGTAATACTTTTGACAGTGCCATTAAATACTGATTTATAAAGAGATGTTCATGGTTTTGCCAAACACGTACACAAACATGTTACCACAATCAATAGCTATCCATGATAGATATGTATTGTGGGATGTTATATATATATATAACTGCGTTGTGGGACTTTAGAAGGGGTCAAGGTCAAGGCCACTCCAAACGTCCCACAATGTAACATCCCACAGTGTAAATATATATTAAGTTAATTAAACAATTTTTTTTATAATTCAAAGTATATTTATAATTCTCGACTCAAACGAAGCAAATCTACTAAATATGAATCTTGTTAGACAACGGGAAAGACGACGTCCCACAAACCACTGTATATATGTAAGTCCCACAAACCACCTTAAGTGTGTATATATATATATATATATATATATATATATATATATATATATTGTGTTCGCTAGTTAACACGTGCATATGCGTGTACGTTCTTTCGCGCATGTACCTAAATAGCTCTTAGCATGTGTTGTTCGTCTACAGATATGTGCGGAAGTAATCCATGCAAGAACGGCGGGACATGTCGACGAGAATTCGACAAGTACGTTTGTCAGTGTGTACCGGGAGCCACTGGAATCAACTGTGAGACAGGTTCGTATAATGCTTCAGCTGTGTCGTCATTCACAGACGTACGCCTTCGCCTTTTGGAAACCATTTTTTATACCAATAAGTATTTTGCTGTTGTGACTACAACAACCTGTATTGCAAGTATGACGCATTGCACGTGACATGTAAATTGACAAACCTGTTTTTTAACAAAATCATCATTGCATTGTATCAATTGTTGTGTTATTATTTTGCCAGTGCATCATTGCTACAACTGATCAGAATCGTGTGTGCGCATATCTTGTGCAAACACCTTTTGTGCCAATTTTAGACAACAATGCTACCTATTGTTAACCAATCGCATATATCTACATGTTTTATTTTCATGTGCATGATTTCGCCACGTCAAAGTGGCGTAAACAAATTGATGAATACGTCTATACACTTCATGTCTATCAACTTGTCGTTATTTCAGTGGAACACCGTACTTCACACTGCATCATACTTCACCATGCGAAAGTTATTTGTGCAAGTACATCTAAACATAACGTAATTTTATTTTTATATCGTTTTACAGCAATGAAAATATTCAGTGGCTTGTTGAGAAGTACTTTGAAATTGTCTTGACTTGTGCTCCTAAGAAATGTGTTTATTTATTTCTCGTCATAGACATCGACGAATGTGTCAGCCACCCATGCCGGAATGGTGGAACGTGCGTGAATCATATCGACAAGTACACGTGTCAATGTGCAAATGGATGGACTGGAAATATCTGCAACAACGGTTGGTTAATGTGAAAGAAATGTCCAAGTCAGTGCATTGACGACAAATATGAAACTATTGCTATTGCGTATTTACTCCGTGATTGCGTGTGCGCATGTGCTTGCATGCTGTGTGTTGGCGTGTATGCATGTGTAATTTGGTACGTGGTCGGGATTATATTTCACAATGGGCAATGTAGTAACAGTGAATATAAATACAAACAGCTACAGGAAGTATACGTATTTAAACATAACATCCCTAAACAGCTGCTTTGCCGTCATCAATATATAATATACAGAGTTTCAGCCTGTGCTGTATTTTACAATGCCAAATATTGTGCACTGATAGTCTCGAAAACAGCACAATTACAGCAAGTGAAACATGGAGTGGCTTATTGAAAGTATTTTGAAATGACTTACGCTTCCAAAGAAATATGTTTATTTATTTATCACTACAGAAATTGACGAGTGTGCCAGCCAACCGTGTCTCAATGGTGGAACGTGTCATGATCACATCGCCGGGTTCACGTGTCAGTGTGTAGATGGATTCATAGGAGTTACCTGCAACATGGGTTGGTTGATTTGAAATCCCTAAAAAATTATTTATTCGAATTGTTTTTATTAGTTCATGTTAGCTAGTAAAATAATAATAATAATTATTATTATTATTATATTATTATTATTATTATTATGTAAACATAGATCAGGACTATGTGAAAGTGATTCATGAGCAAATGACGGAGTTTGTGAGAGCTAAGAAACTGCTTACTCTCCCACGAGAGAAACGGTTTGCTCTACCAAAACGAAATTGCTAACTCTCCCACGAAGGAGGCGTACGTTGATTTGATTTGTTGCATTTTTAAGCTTAAGTTCTAAAGCAGTATAAGGGTTTTAGACAAATCGGCGGCCATTTTGGCGACCATTTTAGATTCTGAAAAAGCCAAGCCGGTGTAAAGACCGCCTCCAGTGAATTATGTTATCAGATGACATGAGCTAATAGTATGCACAAACATGAATTTAGTGTACCATCATAAGGTGCTTTGGTTGACTCACTGGCCTATTACAATAGCATAGAAGCCTACCTATAATTCATGGTCTAGTTCATGTTATTTCTCAAGCATAAAACATATAAAATGTTAATTGAAGTATGCATATGTTGGCCTCGTTGACAACCAATGTGTCTACGCCAGTTGTTAATAAGTAATGTTTTCCAGAGTCAGCTTATCATGTGAACTGCGCGTTTCGCTTTTCAGAGACGATGTGCCACAAGAGACCATGCAAGAACGGAGGCACATGCGAGGGGGACGTCGACACCCGCACATGTCACTGCGTAGTCGGAGCCACTGGCAACGACTGTGAAACTGGTACGATTGTTCATTTGTGTTGGGAAAACACGTGTTCATTGGTGAGAGTGTACGCGATAGTATAAATAATTATTTTAAAGGTAATACTGGAGAATATTCATCCATTTGTAAACACGGAAAAGGATGTTCTGAATAGTGAATATAGCATGAATGGACAATTTAATGTAAATAAACTGCGTTTCGACACAACATTACCAAATAGATATTTACAAATAAAATAAATTCATTTGGGATGAATAGCTAATATATAATAAAATTAATTATCTTAAAATCCTGGTGATAATACTAATAACTGCATAGCATATGGGGAAAAGCATTTGATGGAAGTCCACGTCCACATGATAATGCCACAGAAACGCTAATCTAAAGTCTTCGAACGTGCCATCTTAAAAATATTTTGTAACGTGCAAGTAAAAGATGTTAACAAAAATGGATATAGTTGGTGTTTTTATGAATTGCCACTGAACTGTTAATTATGTAGTTTGAGCTAAATAAGTAGAGTGTAGTGTTTTTGTAAGTTTATGTCCTACCATCGTTGATATCAGATAAACAAACAATGTTGTATGACAGTCAGCATCAAACATTGTTCTCAACTTACGGTGGTACGTTTCGAAACAATGCGAGTACTGGCGTGAAGATATTTGTTTGTGTTGCCACGTTCAACCCTAGACACAACCAACGCATTGTATTATTTGCCGCATTTTTGGGATGTTTTGAAATTTGTGTAGTTTGCAACTTTTGCAACATTTTGTCTGTGCAAAGATGCTATTACGTTTTTTTATTGTTGCAAGAAGGCGGCGCACACTATGCTTCATCTTATATCGGGACAAGTTTGTTTTTGCGTAAAGACAAAGATTATACATTACAGGTTGTAATGACGCAAAATACACTGGTACAAGAGATTGAGATGAAACAACCAGTGTACCGTAATAAATGCCTTGGTAATGGCATATATATATATATATATATATATATATATATATATATATATATATATATATATATATATATATATATATATATATATATATATATATATATATATATATATATATATATAACGCACATGTTTGCAGAATCGTTGGCAAGCTCTTCATGGTGTCAACACCGAGTAACATGCATCTTGTTGTGTTGATTTATTTCCCATTACAGACATCGACGAGTGCACGAGCCACCCGTGCCTGAATGGTGGAACGTGCGTTGATCATCTGGGCGGATTCACGTGCCAATGTGCAGGTGGATACACCGGACGTATCTGCAGCATCGGTTAGTTGATGAAACAATTGCATGTGGTGTTTCCTTTCATTTTGAATAACATAGAAGACAATATTACGACTGAAAAATTGTCCACTTCGACCACCGTGCGCCCCGACTAAGGTTACGTTGCTACGTTTCTACCTACGTAAATTTGGAAGGGAGTGACGTAGGTTTTATTTAAGAATCTAATAGTACATTATGTATTTTTATTTGTGTTATTCCTTTTACAGATGATTGTAACAATATGCCAAAATCGCGTCAACAAAGATCTTTATCTTTGTTGTATAATTAACCTGTACGGTAGAACGTTTGTGGATAGACTCGACGGGTTCACATGCCAAAGTAAGGGCAGCTTCGATGTTGCCATTGTCATTTATATGACAATTGGAAATAATACACCGGCTCTTTTTATTGATGCTGTGTGAGATGTCACGTAGAAGACACGAGTGTAATACGTTTCATTGTACACTGAGTATATCAATTGTGCATTTTGTACGTGGAATGTTACTTCGTATAGACAGTATAGAATTAAGACATATATATGTTTATAATGTTTATCATAACCGTACCCGTGCAGGCAGGATGCACAATGGTACCCCACGCTGCTCTATAGCAACATCTGAAACATATGACACAAGTAGTTCAATCGTAACTTTGTTAGATGCATGTGTGTATGTATATATATATATATGTATATATATATATATATATATATATATATATATATATATATATATATATATATATATATATATATACAAATATATATATTTATATATATACATATACATGTATGTATATATATATACATGTATATAATAGATATTATGTATGTATGTAATATATATATATATACATGCATAATTTATAATGTGTGTGTGTGTGTGTGTGTGTGTGTGTGCGCGTGCGTGCGTGTGTGTGTGTGGGTTTGGGTGTGTGTGTGTATGCTGTGCATATGTGTCTATTTGGTCACACACACATTTGTTCATATCACAAATATGCACCATGTGATTCATAGTTGTTTATATATATATATATATATATATATATATATATATATATATATATATATATATATATATATATATATATATATATATATATATATATATGTATGTATATATCAATATATATATATATATATGTATGTATATATATATATATATATATATATATATATATATATATATATATATATATATATATGTATATATATATATATATATATATAATCGTCCAAACAAAATCGACCAGAAAGGGTTTACGCTAATATAACATGTATATATCTATGTTTTCATCGTGCAGACATTGACGAGTGCGAGAGCAATCCCTGCGCCAATGGAGGATCTTGTGAGCAGGGCGTGGACTGGTACAAATGCACCTGTGCTACCAGTTACTACGGCTACAGCTGCGAAACGAGTAGGCTCTTTGCAGTACTTCTACGTTACCGTTATATTATATTTAGTATGTCACGTACATGCGGGAATTCACATATTGTATAGCCTAATTAATGCAGCGATCACGCCTTTGTTTAATCAATATTGCGTATTTAGCATAGGTTTCAGTTTTCGAAGTACATGTTATTCAGTCTAGAACTATAGCTGGTTTAATACTATAATATGTTGTTGCTTAACATACATAATAGGAATAACACATAAAGACAGTTCATTATACGAAAGGTAACTGCAGTTGTATTGTATTATCTATTTACGCAGGATCTACAGAAAACTTAATCATTCACGATAACATATGAGTATCAAACGGTCACACTCTGCTCGCTGTAGTTGCCCCCGCCAAGGCTGTAATGAGAATAAAGATACAGCTGAGTCTAAAGGACGAAGAATTCTCGGAGGCTCTGCAAGATGAAACAACAGCGGCTCACCAAACGCTGAAAAGGAAAGTGCTTCATGCGGTAGGTGTCATGGTCTAGTAATGATCATGATTTTGGCGTCATCCGGAACTTGAATCGTTACGGATGCGTTATTGGTGCATGCGCAAAAAGGTGTATAGTAAGTAATTCATCGATCACGCCCTTGTTTAGTTAACATTACATATTTAATTTCAGTATTTGTATAGTTATGGGAATTACATAATTAATATAAATCGATGATCCGGCATCCGATGATGGGGATGAGTCTGATTCTACAGCAGAAAGACAAATCTTTGTAAACGATGTTATAAATAACAAATTGTCTATTAATGTTGCAAAGACAAACGAAACTATTTTGGAATCCATAAGGTATGTGTCAAACCATGAGCAAATTAGTACAAGTGAGCAAGATGTGGAGATAATATTTGGGCACAGTAGCAACAGCAGATCTGTAATGTATGCAGTTAAGAAATATCATCACCAAATGCTTTATTTTTGATGCAAATGAAAATGTATGTTTAAAGTGGAAACTACCACTATGATTTTACCAATCTGAATTGTCTTCAGAGTTCGCATCGTAGCCTGGCGTAAGAGTGTGAACTATAATAACAAGGACAGACAGATATAGGAAACCCTTCCTGCCGCATGCCATAGTAATACATAATGCAGGGTAATTGTTGTCTGCGGTGTTCTTATTTCTGTTACTATATGTTAGAATAGTGACACTAATGCGAGACATTGTGACGCATTTATATATATATATATATATATATATATATATATATATATATATATATATATATATATATATATATACATATACAGTCCTTATAATAATTACTTTTATTATTAAGGAAAAATGAATGGTTATATAAAATTATATATATATATATATATATATATATATATATATATATATATATATATATATATATATCCACCAACCTGTTTGACATTTTACATCGCTCACCAGTCATTATTTCATTATTAATAATTATTATTATAAGGATTATATATATATATATATATATATATTATATATTTATATATATAATACATATGTATGTATGTATGTATGTATATATATAATGCATATGTATGCGTATATATGTAAGTATAAAAATACGTTGTTCTTTTTTTAGTTGGAGATTATTCTGGACAAGAAACTGGGACTAAAAAACTGGAATAATTATTATTATAAGGATTATATATATATATATATATATATATTATATATTTATATATATAATACATATGTATGTATGTATGTATGTATATATATATATATAATGCATATGTATGCATATATATGTAAGTATAAAAATACGTTGTTCTTTTTTTAGTTGGAGATTATTCTGGACAAGAAACTGGGACACGGAAAGTACAAACTTGTGGATGTTACATTCAGGTGAAATACACACATACACCAATGGTGTGTGGTGTGGTTTGGTGTGTATTGTGGTGTGGTGTGGTGTGGTGTGGTGTGGTATGGTGTGGTGTGGTGTGGTGTGGTGTGGTGTGGTGTGGTGTGGTCGTGTGGTCGTGTGGTCGTGTGGTCGTGTGGTGTGGTGTGGTGTGTTGGCGTGTTGGCGTGTTGGCGTGTTGGCGTGTTGGCGTGTTGGCGTGTTGGCGTGTTGGCGTGTTGGCGTGTTGTCGTGTTGTCGTGTGGTCGTGTGGTCGTGTGGTCGTGTGGTCGTGTGGTCGTGTGGTCGTGTGGTCGTGTGGTCGTGTGGTCGTGTGGTCGTGTGGTCGTGTGGTCGTGTGGTCGTGTGGTCGTGTGGTCGTGTGGTCGTGTGGCGTGTTGGCGTGTTGGCGTGTTGGCGTGTTGGCGTGTTGGCGTGTTGGCGTGTTGGCGTGTTGGCGTGTTGGCGTGTTGGCGTGTTGGCGTGTTGGCGTGTTGGCGTGTTGGCGTGTTGGCGTGTTGGCGTGTTGGCGTGTTGGCGTGTTGGCGTGTTGGCGTGTTGGCGTGTGGGCGTGTGGGCGTGTGGGCGTGTGGGCGTGTGGGCGTGTGGGCGTGTGGGCGTGTTGTCGTGTGGTCGTGTGGTCGTGTGGTCGTGTGGTCGTGTGGTCGTGTGGTCGTGTGGTCGTGTGGTCGTGTGGTCGTGTGGTCGTGTGGTCGTGTGGTCGTGTGGTCGTGTGGTCGTGTGGTCGTGTGGTCGTGTGGTCGTGTGGTCGTGTGGTCGTGTGGTCGTGTGGTCGTGTGGTCGTGTGGTCGTGTGGTCGTGTGGCGTGTTGGCGTGTTGGCGTGTTGGCGTGTTGGCGTGTTGGCGTGTTGGCGTGTTGGCGTGTTGGCGTGTTGGCGTGTTGGCGTGTTGGCGTGTTGGCGTGTTGGCGTGTTGGCGTGTTGGCGTGTTGGCGTGTTGGCGTGTTGGCGTGTTGGCGTGTTGGCGTGTTGGCGTGTTGGCGTGTTGGCGTGTTGGCGTGTGGGCGTGTGGGCGTGTGGGCGTGTGGGCGTGTGGGCGTGTGGGCGTGTGGGCGTGTGGGCGTGTGGGCGTGTGGTCGTGTGGGCGTGTGGTCGTGTGGTCGTGTGGTCGTGTGGTCGTGTGGTCGTGTGGTCGTGTGGTCGTGTGGTCGTGTGGTCGTGTGGTCGTGTGGTCGTGTGGTCGTGTGGTCGTGTGGTCGTGTGGTCGTGTGGTCGTGTGGTCGTGTGGTCGTGTGGCGTGTGGCGTGTGGCGTGTGGCGTGTGGCGTGTGGCGTGTTGGCGTGTTGGCGTGTTGGCGTGTTGGCGTGTTGGCGTGTTGGCGTGTTGGCGTGTTGGCGTGTTGGCGTGTTGGCGTGTTGGCGTGTTGGCGTGTTGGCGTGTTGGCGTGTTGGCGTGTTGGCGTGTTGGCGTGTTGGCGTGTTGGCGTGTTGGCGTGTTGGCGTGTTGGCGTGTTGGCGTGTTGGCGTGTTGGCGTGTTGGCGTGTTGGCGTGTTGGCGTGTTGGCGTGTTGGCGTGTTGGCGTGTTGGCGTGTTGGCGTGTTGGCGTGTTGGCGTGTTGGCGTGTTGGCGTGTTGGCGTGTTGGCGTGTTGGCGTGTTGGCGTGTTGGCGTGTTGGCGTGTTGGCGTGTTGGCGTGTTGGCGTGTTGGCGTGTTGGCGTGTTGGCGTGTTGGCGTGTTGGCGTGTTGGCGTGTTGGCGTGTTGGCGTGTTGGCGTGTTGGCGTGTTGGCGTGTTGGCGTGTTGGCGTGTTGGCGTGTTGGCGTGTTGGCGTGTTGGCGTGTTGGCGTGTTGGCGTGTTGGCGTGTTGGCGTGTTGGCGTGTTGGCGTGTTGGCGTGTTGGCGTGTTGGCGTGTTGGCGTGTTGGCGTGTTGGCGTGTTGGCGTGTTGGCGTGTTGGCGTGTTGGCGTGTTGGCGTGTTGGCGTGTTGGCGTGTTGGCGTGTTGGCGTGTTGGCGTGTTGGCGTGTTGGCGTGTTGGCGTGTTGGCGTGTTGGCGTGTTGGCGTGTTGGCGTGTTGGCGTGTTGGCGTGGCGTGGCGTGGCGTGGCGTGGCAACTATCACACATTTATTGCGTTATAGATATGAACAAATCTATGTTGAATATATCAGTCTCTGATCGTCTCGGAATATCTATGCTAACGTATTTGTAATTACGTATCAGTCGAGCCTGACCAGTCCACCATGACAGTACATCCAAATTGTGCGATATGTTTCACAGTGCGGGCAGCGTTGTGGTCAACTGTTTAATGGACACTTTGACAGCCACAACCAAGGACACCACATCAGCTGTCAGCGAAGCTATTTCGGCCAACAATGGCGTGTTCGCCGGGTACAAAGTGAACATAAGTACTGTAGACGCTTCAGGTACAGCTACTTGCTTATGTGATTGTTATATTAAAATATGTAAATCTAAGTAAAGCTTCTACGTAAATGATATGCACCAAAATATACGTAGTAGTCAACATTTCGTAAGTAAACATAATTTGCAAATGTGTCAAGTAATACTATGTAAACAGTGATTATCGATTTAGATACATTGTAATTGTGTATAAATAAATGTATATGATAACTTTATCCATAATCTTCTCTTCTTCTTCTTCTCATGGTTAGCTCATCACTCTATGTTAGCCAGATATTTGTGACTAGAGTATTGTCGAGCTTGGTTTTCAGAGTTGTCCTTCTCTAGAATTACTGAGTTCACTACAGGTTACACATTTACCCCTTGTGTGGGATCTTTTACTTCCCCTGGCATAGACACCAGATAGAAGGGACCACCGGCTTTTAGTTTCTCTTCCGAAAGACACAGGCAATGTGAGGTGAACGAAATTGCCTAAGTTTCAAAACGGCGGTAGGTGGGATTGAACCACCGTCCCCTCGATTGACAGTCCGGCACTCTACCGCGCGACCACCGCTCCTCACTAATGGAGCATATATTTAGTTAATCAGACCATTTGTTACAACCGATAATGTAATAATCGCCCGGTAATGTAATAACTACCCGATAATGTAATAAAATCAACCGATAATGTAATAACCACCCTATAATGTAATAACATCAACCGATAATGTAATAAACTTGCTAACCGATAATGTAATAATTTTCAACCGATAATGTAATAAACTCCTCTTGCCTGATAATGTAATAACTTTCGCCTGATAATGTAATAACGTACACATTTCTCGTAGGACTTAGTCGTTTTCGTGGATTTCATGTTGGTTTCTTGTACTTAGTCGATTTCGTCGATTTCTTCTATTTTGCAATACCACAACTTTTGCTAGCGGAATCAATTTAGATTAAATCCAATATGCTGGTTCCAATTCGGAAGTCATATTTATCCCAGCCGGTCAAGATTTTGAGTTATACATTCTCTTTCCATTTATTAATGACGGGTTGGTGTAATACAACTGTGGGCTTCATTGATAACGAAATTGTCGGCCCAAATCCTGGAATCGATGATCTCACAAGTATTCCCTTTCCATGCTATAATGTCGGGGTATCGAATGCCCACAGGCGTGGGGTTTGCTG
>OZ024857.1:24856154-24938654 GCA_964017155.1 Oasisia sp. SBJ-2009 | reverse complement strand
GTCCAGCGTTTAGAAATAATTATTACATAACTAAGCTAATTACAGCTACAGTTCACTATATGTGCGTGTAATGTTATTATGATTACTGTTGAAGTAATGTTATATGCCATGTCTGAAGCATATCTATCATGTTCTTACAGTCGTGGACACAGGCGATGTAGTGGACCATGCCAATCCTACAAGACAATGGAGTAATCAAGATGAAGTCACAGGAACATGGGACGGCAACCAGAGGAATACAAAAATGGTGACGTCTGAATACCTACGGAAGCCGGTGAAGTCTCAACAAATAGATCTACGTTATGTATTGCGACGATCCAAAACGTCAAAACCTAATCTATATCTACTGATTGTCATGCCTTTCGAAAAGAGTGACACCATCACCCAAACGCAGTGTTGTAGAGAACATTACATGAACTACTGGCATGCAACAAGGTCCGTTAATGATTGCATTTATAATACCTATATTACTATGACAATGTTCTTCCCATGTGACCTCCACAAAGCTTTGACACAATATCAATATTTACATACATACTGTTATACACACTAGGGCAGTATAACATCTCGTAGAACAATATTTTCCTGCATGGAGTCTTGTTAAGATAATTGTTGCTTATATTTGTGTTACGGTAAAACATTTCAGATATGTGCCGGAATGTCCCATATGTTCAGCATACATTTTAGTGGTTCGACGGACATTGCTGCTTAGTGGGTTGCGGGATGACTGTTATGTCAATTACTTTACATTTAGTCTGGCTCCACCTGACTGTAACCGAGCCAGCAACCGCGGGCGTACGTGCGTGCGTGTATGGTGTGCGGCGTCTGTGTGTAGGCGTGCGTAGAGGGTACGGTTGCACATGTATTATGAGTGTGTATGTTGTGTTTGTGTGTTGTGTGTGCGTGTGTGCGTGCGTGCGTGCGTGCGTGCGTGCGTGCGAGCGAGTGAGTGAGTGTGTGCGCGTTAAAAATCTTACCAGTTAACATTCAGTAGCGCATATAGACGGACGTTGATCGATGTTTTGCAACGTCTGCTTCCAATTGTTCCGAGCTTCGTGATCTTTCGGTCAGTGAGTTGGAGACAGCTGAGATAACTGGCAACACATGTTGAGTTGATAACATGCGCACGGCTGCGAAACGTGTCCAGTATATAGTAATAACATGGGTTGTGTAAATGTTTATGCGAATTTGTGTATTTTGTAGCGCCATCCTATGATGCACAATTATGCTTTCTACTATTAATCTAACACAGTAAAAAGATGGTTTCGAATGTCTTATTGTATGTATGATCCGGGTGGGCAGCAGTTTGCTCCAGACATACAGGCTACTATTTCACTGTACCTGCGGGTGTATTGAGGTTTCGATCGCAATAATTAGTGTTTTAAGCACTTTACAGTTCTTATCGACTGTACGTTGCTAAAGTTACATTACGTTGCGTTCACACTTCTATAGTCTAGCATTTGGTTTCCCATTATAACAACATGTTTGTGTTAACGTTTGGGTATCTGTATGCATTTGTGGATGTTTGCGCATGCGTGCCCGTACGTTTGCGATATACATATATACAATTATCACTGACACGTATTCCGTAGTATAACCGGATTAACGTGCGATTGTGAACACACCACACTTCGTTGATATGATAACTATAATTACGACAGTGTACTTCATTAATAATACGTAGTCAAACATACTAAACTAATATATAATTGCGTTCGATCATTTGCTGCCAAATGGTGACCAACATGTACGGGAAGTGGTTTGTTATATTATTAGATATAAATACTAATATGCTCACACATAAGAAGTAAGTTGCCTCGATAGACAGGCTTTATGATATTGGCATTGCATGCACGAGTGTCACGTTAACAAACGGTTAAATGGTTTGTTTTGCATTATGTAGGAGTAACTTGATGTATGCTGATGTTTGGTAGGAATATTGTAATGCTAACTTCATTCGAAGTTGTATAAGCACGCATGCAAATACTAAAACGTACATGTAGGTATGGCATGTTCAGCTTAAACAGTGTTATTGAATGCACTACATATATTACATTTATATTTTGTTCAACTATAAATACGGAATTTATAACATTGACAACAAATATGTTATTAAACTAAGATATGCAATTAAACTAAGAAACTAAACTAAGATATAATTATTCGACGATTTGCTTCTAAATGGTGATGAATCTGTACGGGAACTGGTGTATTATAAAACATAAATACTAATGTACTCATATATACGATATCAGTTGCCTCGATAAATAGGCATTATAATAATGTCATTGCATATACGAGTGCCACGTTAACAAAGGCTTAACATAGTTTGTTTTGTGTTATGTGTGTGTTTCTTTTTATATGTACTGCTGCCTGGTAGGAATGTTGTGAATGGTCACTTCATTCGAAGTGATAATGAACATGTAATACAGAAACGGCAAGGTATTCAGTCATTTTGTGCAAGATACAGTGTATCAGCAGCAGTAGTATTGGTAGGCCCACTAATAATACTAACAAAACGACTTCTTTGACGCCAGTACTGTCGGAAAATCCGAGTACACTGGCTGAACAGAACCAAAGATTTTACATTCTCGTGATCATGCGCAGTGCAACAGGCGTCAACAGATGGAAGGAATTGCTAATAAAGACTTGCCAACAGATTTGTCAACAGGTGGAAGGAATTGTTCCATTGGCAACAGATTTGGCAATCGAGTACAAAGACAGTGTGTTTTAATGACAGTTGGATTAAACGACATTTGTTAGCGATTTAACGCTGACAGTAAAATGATTCCACAGAGTGCATCAACTGAGAATGTTCGAGTTGATCACCAGTTTTAACTCTGGGAACAGAAAGTAAATTAAAACGAGCAGACTGACACTGTCTGTATAGTCATGATGCAGTGAACACTGCCGGTAGCCTCGATGAAAGGCTTAGTAGGAATTCGTACAGATCATGAAAATATTGCGATATCGCGTAATGATTGTATACGTGGTACTGAGGGTTTATTATTAACTAATTAATTAAATTGCATGTAGACAAGTGTATCATGTTATATATATATATAATATATATATATATATATATATATATATATATATATATAATATATATATATTGTGTTATACTATCTTATTGATTCAATTGTGAGGGATATGGGTTATCTACTATTATTGTTTTTATGTATCATATCGTACTGATATACACTGACACTTAACTACTAATATTCATGGTGGAATGGTGTACTAGAATAAAAAGCAATTGTTGTTGCATGTTTGCGTTTGTCACATATTTCAATTGGGTGACTTCCAAACAAAACCTCTTCAGGCCGTTGAGCATAAAACATATCTGGCTTCACATTAGGCTTAGTACATATATATATATATATATATATATATATATATATATATATATATATATATATATATATATATATATATATATATATATATATATATATATATATATATATATACTAATCGAGTTGAATAACGTCAATGAATAATAGTAATAATGCGTATGTGTATGTAAAATTATATAAACTACAATAATAGTACAGCCTATAAATGAAATGCACATCATCATCATCATGCTGTCGGTCGCGAAGCGACAAAGACTGCTTCCATCACTTGACTCTTGCTCTCCATTTGACTCTCTGCTGTGAGAGTGATGTCCAGGAGTCGATCTTTATGTCTCTCAGCTTCAGGTTTCTCTTGATGGTATCCTTAAACCGGAGACGAGGGCGCCCTCTCTTTCTGTGACCAGAAGACAGTTGGGAGTAGAGAACCTGCTTCGGTAGCCTGTCTGATGACATCCTCATGAGGTGTCCAGTCCACCGGAGATTCTTTCTGATCAGAAGATCTTCCATAGATGGCAGCCCTGTCCGTTCGAGTATTTCCTTGTTTGTCACTTTATCCGTCCAGGTTATCCTCATGATCGAACGCAGATGTCGCATCATGAAGGCATGCAACTTTTTCACCTGTCGTCTGTACACTGTCCAGGCCTCGGCTCCGTATAGGAGGGTGGACAGCACAATTGCACGGTATATCTTGCCTTTAACCCGCATGGACACATGGTGGTTGTTCCAGAGTCTCTGGCGTAGTCGGCCGAAAGATGCACTAGCCTTGGCCATCCTCCTCTGTATTTCATCGTCAATGCATCCGTCACTTGATATAGTGCTTCCGAGGTAGGTGAATTCCATAACAGAGTTCAGCTTGTTTCCATCAACCATGATATCCTCCTCTCGGGTTCTTGTAGAGTTGGGTTGGTACAGCACCTCGGTCTTCTTGATGTTAATCTTCAGGCCGAACTTCTTTGACGCATTGGAAAAAGCATCCACTATTTTCTGCATCTCTTCAGCAGAGTGTGCAACCAGTGCACTGTCATCTGCGAATAGCAGCTCCCTCATCAGTATCCGTGTAGTCTTGGTCTTCGCTCTGAAGTGTGCGACGTTGAATATTTAGTATATAGATGTATATATCCACCCCACATTAAATAGAAGTATTAATAAATGCAGAAGACTCGTCACACCCAATACGTCTATTATTTTCATTAAGATGACATAAACACACGCACACACGCACAAACACACATACATGCACAAACACACAAACACATACACACGCACAAACACACATGCACAAACACTCACACACATACACGCACAGACACACCTACACGCACAAACACACACGCGCACACATGCACACACGCACGCACGCACGCACGCACGCACACACACACACACACACACAACGTATACATATCAGAGCAAAATATTCAATATGTTCTTACTAAACATTCTACCAACAAACCGTATTCTAACTTCTATCAAACTATAAACCCATAAATGTCACCCGTGACAACCCCACTACAATCTACACTCGACTATCATTACCACACAACACTCGGGTTGCAGATCGATGAATCGCAATCCAGTATACTTAGCCAGATCAGTGTCGTCGTGCTAACCAAGTTTCGTTTATTTTCAACCCCACCCTTTGCCAAATTTATCAAAAACTAGACAATCAAGAAAACACATATAGTCTAACATTCACTCATGTCTATGTACGGGTCCGTATATTTTCTGTATTTTTTTCTATAACACAGTAGTTATCTCTCGTTACAGTAGCATCAGATTACGTCATCAAATATATTTAACTCCCGTCATATGATTCATGCTGACGCTGACACCATTATAATAATGCCACCGCCACCGTATATAAGTCTTCATCATGACCTATGCATCTCCCAATTGCGATACGATAACCAGGTGGAGCTATGAATTGTTTTCCAATTTCTTATAGATGCGTTACTAGGGCCCTAAAAGGAATTCGTTTGCCTCAGCACTGAGTGGGTGGGGTTGCGTGGCGTGGTGTAGGGTAGGGTGCGGCTGATGGTGGTGCGACTGTGTCATGAGGTGCAAACTCAAACAATGTATAACGGTCCTGCCTATGTTACATTTGGCAGTGAGGGGAACCATCCGACATCCAAGCAAATTCTGTATATTCATTATATATATCGAGGGAGGGAAGAGAGCTGATAAGAGAATAGCGAAGATTTGAATGAAGGACATTTGTTACAAGAAATTGGTGAGGAGTAGGTTGAAATGGGCCGGTCATATGGAAAGGATGGAAGATGGAAAACAAAGAGAGCAGATGTGGAAAGAAAAAGCAGTTAGGAAGACCGAAATTGCAAAGGGAGAACTCCATTAATAGGGACCTGGAAAGAGTGTAAGAAGAACTAGAAACATGAGCAACACAGCGAAGGAATTGGAGACTGTTGATAGAGAACATAGTTAGAGAAAAGTGAGTTGTGGAAATCAAAGACGACGAAAACAGAAACCAAGGCTAACATCACCCCTAATGACAGCGTATATAGACATGTACCCGGTGTATATATAGATATAATTGTGTGCGCATGCTTGGTGTGTGTGCGTGGTGTGTATAATTATGTGGTGTGTTGTGTGTGTGGAACAGGGCTCCACTCGCGAGTGCGTGGACATAACCTGTGGCAGGTAGTACATACATGTGGGAACCACTAATTCTAAGGGTGCATATATTCTAAGGAAAATAATATGTTTTTTTAAACAGGTTTTGAACCGCGTCCAAATCTTCTTAGCGGAGCCAACTTACATGTATTCATCATTGATTGATTTATTTCTCAATTTACAATAACATGGTAACATTCAGTCTTTACAAGCAATACAGAGTACAAGATACAAACACATTAATTAACATTGCAAGTTAATATAAAGTTGCATATTTTGCAATAAAAATATGTATCCATTTAAGTTATAGAAACATTACAAATAGATGTGTATAACAGAGCTCTGTACACACATCCATATCTTTCAGCAGCATGATAGGAATCTTACACATGAATTCTGTTTACTCCAGAGTAAATTCCTCATCCATTTGTCTAATATTAATAATTAGCATAAACATACACTTCAATATGAAAAAGTCACAGCCGATTATTACAAAACTAACGTGTCTGTATCAGCCGTCTAAAAATAAACAATTAGTTGAGCTAGCAAATGCACATTTCACGTCCGTATTTTATCAGTATTCATAGATATATTAATATACATATATAATGCTGTGTATTTACATATCTAAGCTGCATGCGTGTTGAAACTGCCTTCAACATACATATCCAATGACAGCTTTGTAATGATGCACACCACATCATCCATGATAATTTTGATAATTACTTTACATTAGACACTTAAATTACATGCACACGCACACGATATTATGTGTTTCAAACACTCACATATTGGTGTATTCATGCAGCCAGGCAAAACAACTGCATTGGAATCGTCCAGAAGGACCATGAAAACATAATATCACACAATCGAAATAGCGGGCAACTTCAAACCGCTACTGCTAACATCGCCATTCCTGCATGCGAAAACTTCCATTTGGCATCAAAATGTTTTTTCTGCAAACATGCAAATTGCATAATCAAGTCTGTTCCAGAACAGAACATGTTTTCAGTTCCTAGAATTTCACCTACCATGGAAGACACAATAGCTCAACATTTCTTTGCTTCTTACATATTTGATTTCCTAGTACGCAACCCAACATATTTTCACTTCCTAGAATATCAAATTTGTAAGGAAGAAACAATAGGCCAACATAATATTCCACATCTCAGAATATCACATTTCTAGGATGGAACAACTGTTTACAAATAATTTCACATCCTAGAATCTCACATTTCTAGGAAGGTACAACAGGCCAACATATCATTTCACATCCTAGAACCTCATATTTCTAGGAAGGAACAATAGGCCAACATATCATTTCACATCCTAGAACCTCATATTTCTGGGAAGGAACAACAGGCCAACATATAATTTCACATCCTAGAACCTCATATTTCTGGGAAGGAACAACAGGCCAACATATAATTTCACATCCTAGAACCTCATATTTCTAGGAAGGAACAACAGGCCAACATATCATTTCACATCCTAGAACCTCATATTTCTAGGAAGGAACAACATGCCAACATATCATTTCACATCCTAGAACCTCATATTTCTGGGAAGGAACAACAGGCCAACATATCATTTCACATCCTAGAACCTCATATTTCTAGGAGGTGGCATTGATTTCGAGGCACTGGCACTGTTCACTTTCTTAGTGCGTGTCGCACTGGCGCTGGCACTACCGGCACTTCTTAAACCCCCCTTGTTGGTGCGGGGGGTGGCCGGTGCGGGGGTGCCATTGTTCTGTGTGCGCCCTGGGGTTGTCTTGGGGCGACTGGAGGGGCGAGGGGTTGATGTAGTGGGGCCAGTACCCCGGGGGGTGGAGGTGCCGGATGGCTTCGTGCCCGCTGGTTGGTGGGAGGGCGACGAGTGGAGACTTCCTGACTCTAAAACAGTCGGTAACTTGCATTAAATATACGATCTGTAGAATATTTCACTGGCATGGTTAAGTCAAGCTGGTAGGCCTGTATAAGAAGATATAATTTAGTATCAATTAAGTATTAGTATCAAATAAATACAAAGACTTGTTAGTACTTAGTACCCAGAACAAAGTTGTATTTATATCCCCAGACTCAGCGGTATTTCATATATTTATTCAGTTTGTATTATGGCTTACTCTGCTTCTCTACATAGCCATGTAAATGTAGAAAGATGTCATAAGTTACTAGTACTTCCAGACACATATTTTTTCATGTCATATAGTACTCCTGCAAAGGAAATATTTTATTAATTATAGTTGGTGACAAATTAATACAAATATGACAAGAACAATCAAATAAAGCCTGATCATCAGCATGACACATAAATTTAATGATGACTTTGCATGGTCATGTGACTGTATCATGTGACTACGTCAACTCACCTGCAGGGGAGACACTGTTGGACGAGTAGTGTGAACCGTTCGCCTGTGCGCCCCCTCGCCTGGGGGTGAAGGACGCCCTGGCCTGGCTGCTGCCTTCAGGTAGAACAAACTGTTCTCGCAGCTCTGTGTTTGTGCGACCCTTGGCTGCGAGAGAAAATAGCAACATCAATGAGAGAGAGAGAGAGAGAGAGAGAGAGAGAGAGAGAGAGAGAGAGAGAGAGAGGTGGAGAGGCAGTGTGTTGTAAGTGGACAGTGCAGTTACAGACTGGACAGTGCGGTTACAGACTAGACAGTGCGGTTACAGACTGGACAGTGCAGTTACAGACTGGACAGTGCTGTTACAGACTAGACAGTGCGGTTACAGACTGGACAGTGTGGTTACAGACTGGACAGTGCAGTTACAGACTGGACAGTGCAGTTACAGAGTGGACTGTGCAGTTACAGACTGGACAGTGCAGTTGCAGAGTGGACAGTGCAGTTACAGACTGGACAGTGCAGTTACAGACTGGACAGTGCAGTTGCAGAATGGACAGTGCAGTTGCAGACTGGACAGTGCAGTTACAGAGTATATAGTGCAGTTACAGACTGGACAGTGCAGTTACAGACTGGACAGTGCAGTTACAGACTGGACAGTGCAGTTACAGACTGGACAGTGCAGTTGCAGAATGGACAGTGCAGTTACAGACTGGACAGTGCACTAACAGACTGGACAGTGCAGTTACAGACTGGACAGTGCAGTTGCAGAACGGACAGTGCAGTTGCAGACTGGACAGTGCAGTTACAGAGTAGATAGTGCAGTTACAGACTGGACAGTGCAGTTGCAGAATGGACAGTGCAGTTACAGACTGGACAGTGCAGTTACAGAGTAGATAGTGCAGTTACAGACTGGACAGTGCAGTTACAGACTGGACAGTGCAGTTACAGACTGGACAGTGCAGTTACAGACTGGACAGTGCAGTTACAGACGGGACAGTGCAGTTACAGACTGGACAGTGCAGTTACAGACTGGACAGTGCAGTTGCAGAGTGGATAGTGCAGTTACAGACTGGACAGTGCACTAACAGACTGGACAGTGCAGTTACAGACTGGACAGTGCAGTTGCAGAATGGACAGTGCAGTTGCAGACTGGACAGTGCAGTTACAGACTGGACAGTGCAGTTACAGACTGGACAGTGCAGTTACAGACTGGACAGTGCAGTTACAAACTGGACAGTGCAGTTACAGACTGGACAGTGCAGTTACAGACTGGACAGTGCAGTTACAGACTGGACAGTGCAGTTGCAGAGTGGACAGTGCAGTTACAGACCGGACAGTGCACTAACAGACTGGACAGTGCAGTTACAGACTGGACAGTGCAGTTGCAGAATGGACAGTGCAGTTGCAGACTGGACAGTGCAGTTACAGAGTAGATAGTGCAGTTACAGACTGGACAGTGCAGTTGCAGAATGGACAGTGCAGTTACAGACTGGACAGTGCAGTTACAGAGTAGATAGTGCAGTTACAGACTGGACAGTGCAGTTGCAGAATGGACAGTGCAGTTACAGACTGGACAGTGCAGTTACAGAGTAGATAGTGCAGTTACAGACTGGACAGTGCAGTTGCAGAGTGGACAGTGCACTAACAGACTGGACAGTGCAGTTACAGACTGGACAGTGCAGTTACAGAGTAGATAGTGCAGTTACATACAGACTGGACAGTGCAGTTACAGACTGGACAGTGCAGTTACAGACTGGACAGTGCAGTTACAGACTGGACAGTGCAGTTACAGACTGGACAGTGCAGTTACAGACTGGACAGTGCAGTTGCAGAGTGGACAGTGCAGTTACAGACTGGACAGTGCAGTTACAGACTGGACAGTGCAGTTACAGACTGGACAGTGCAGTTACAGACTGGACAGTGCAGTTGCAGAGTGGACAGTGCAGTTACAGACTGGACAGTGCACTAACAGACTGGACAGTGCAGTTACAGACTGGACAGTGCAGTTACAGACTGGACAGTGCAGTTGCAGAATGGACAGTGCAGTTACAGACTGGAGAGTGCAGTTACAGACTGGACAGTGCAGTTGCAGAATGGACAGTGCAGTTACAGACTGGACAGTGCAATTATAGACTGAACAGTACGTGTCAGTGCAAACTTGATGATTTGATGTTGACTGGTAATCTGGCCACAATAAAAAGCCACATATTCAGTCCATTCAAATGGCTGTCAATTGACTTTTTTCTGGTAGAAAAACGTAGAACCAAGATAGCCATTTATTAGAAGTAGTGAAAACACCATATGTAGTAATGCATTTCAGATTCAAGGCTAACAATAAAATATTATGATTTATAACAAGGCACATTGCTGTAGATATTTCATACACATGCTGCTTGCAGGGTATACTGTAGGGTAAAGGGTAAGAGCAATCTGAGGAGTGGGGTGAACTGATGGAATCACATGAGAGGAACAATTACATGCCATATGAACAATTACATGGTGGGATTAACAAGTTATGAAGAGTTGGTAACTGATTCAGGAAAATTAGCAAGGGAGAAAAGCCAACGATGGTAGGTGGTGTTGCAGGAAATAGCTATGGGGAAAGTAATCCTAAAATGTACTTGTCTGCCAAAATGTATGCGTTGCCAAGAATTTGGCAAGGTGAAGCAAAAATATGGCAGAAAAGAAAACAGAAATAGATCATGTTTCATCAAGATCAATATCGGTAAAATTCTTGTTGTCGGGTTGCAAGCACATCGGCAGGACTTACGACAAAAGGCACACATGATCTCCTCTGTAAGTGGGGAAATACATACAAAATAAGCAGCAATTTCTGGGCTATTAATTATGTTTTTCATAACGAATATCAAAGCATACGTGTCACATGATTTGCAGCATTATATGTTACTGGTGTCTATCAAGTTTATTGTATGATTTCACTTATTTTGGAGCAAAAATGTATTGATGATTACGAAACCATTCTTGGAGCCATAAACAATATATTCAATATCGTCTAACAATTTGCTACAATGCATGTTGTTTAATGCAGATTTGGTTGCATTTTGTATCTATTAGAGAACACCCTCACTCATCAAATATACTGTATCAACAAATATATCATTCTTATTTCAGCCTTATTTCAAGGACGATGTTTATTGTATTTCGCCCTCAGACCTTTCACATGAATCTGGAATCAGCTCGACAAATCTGAGGCTACCCCATTAACTGGGTGGCAAGAAAAAGAGAAATCATCCTACCTTTGCACGGATCGTTGTTTTCGAGGAACCCAGCGAGAGTCATCCAGCCGCCTCCGACTCGAACCATCACCGTGTGGTTGAGGAACCGCACCAGGCAGATCTTCTGCTTCTCCCCAAACTACAGCAGAAGCACGTGTAGCCTTGAGGAATGGCAGTCAGAGTCAGTGTAGTGACACACTGTAATGTGTAACAATTTTTCATGCAGATGAAACTTGCGTCATTTTTTTAATTGCTCTGTTGCACAGATATTTTCTCTAGCAAACATGAAGCTGTGAAAAGTGGACGTAAGAAACAATAATAAATTAACTTCTGTTGCGCTAAAACTCCTCTGAAACCAAGCCTAGAGGACCAAACGGTTGGTCAACCTCAAAATAGATAAGTAATATACAAGTTGTATATATGCAATATTCAAGTTGCCAAGGTGGATTGATTCACCTGAGAGCCAGGTATGGTGAGTAAGCAAGGTGATAATAATATAATAACAGCGGAATGGTGTATTAGTAGTTTCAACTGATCTAAACACTCACTTCTCCTGTCCGTAAAATGTCTTCCTACAAAGTAAGTTGTTCTGCCCTCAGCGTGTATTTACCCTCCCCATCATCTGTATGCTCTCACCTTGTATTTACCCTCCCCATCTCTTGTATGCTCTCACCTTGTATTTACCCTCCCCATCTTCTGTATGCTCTCACCTTGTATTTACCCTCTCCATCTCCTGTATGCTCTCACCTTGTATTTACCCTCCCCCATCTTCTGTATGCTCTCACCTTGTATTTACCCTCTCCATCTCCTGTATGCTCTCACCTTGTATTTACCCTCTCCATCTCCTGTATGCTCTCACCTTGTATTTACCCTCTCCATCTCCTGTATGCTCTCACCTTGTATTTACCCTCTCCATCTCCTGTATGCTCTCACCTTGTATTTACCCTCCCCATCTTCTGTATGCTCTCACCTTGTATTTACCCTCCCCATCTCTTGTATGCTCTCACCTTGTATTTACCCTCCCCCATCTTCTGTATGCTCTCACCTTGTATTTACCCTCTCCATCTCCTGTATGCTCTCACCTTGTATTTACCCTCCCCCATCTTCTGTATGCTCTCACCTTGTATTTACCCTCTCCCATCTCCTGTATGCTCTCACCTTGTATTTACCCTCTCCATCTCCTGTATGCTCTCACCTTGTATTTACCCTCTCCATCTTCTGTATGCTCTCACCTTGTATTTACCCTCGCCCATCTCCTGTATGCTCTCACCTTGTATTTACCCTCGCCCATCTCCTGTATGCTCTCACCTTGTATTTACCCTCCCCATCTCCTGTATGCTCTCACCTTGTATTTACCCTCCCCCATCTCCTGTATGCTCTCACCTTGTATTTACCCTCCCCCATCTCCTGTATGCTCTCACCTTGTATTTACCCTCTCCATCTCCTGTATGCTCTCACCTTGTATTTACCCTCCCCATCTCCTGTATGCTCTCACCTTGTATTTACCCTCCCCATCTCCTGTAATCTCTTACCTTGTATTTACCCTCCCCCATCTCCTGTATGCTCTCACCTTGTATTTACCCTCTCCATCTCCTGTATGCTCTCACCTTGTATTTACCCTCTCCATCTCCTGTATGCTCTCACCTTGTATTTACCCTCTCCATCTCCTGTATGCTCTCACCTTGTATTTACCCTCCCCATCTTCTGTATGCTCTCACCTTGTATTTACCCTCCCCATCTCTTGTATGCTCTCACCTTGTATTTACCCTCCCCCATCTTCTGTATGCTCTCACCTTGTATTTACCCTCTCCATCTCCTGTATGCTCTCACCTTGTATTTACCCTCCCCCATCTTCTGTATGTTCTCACCTTGTATTTACCCTCTCCCATCTCCTGTATGCTCTCACCTTGTATTTACCCTCTCCATCTCCTGTATGCTCTCACCTTGTATTTACCCTCTCCATCTTCTGTATGCTCTCACCTTGTATTTACCCTCTCCATCTCCTGTATGCTCTCACCTTGTATTTACCCTCCCCATCTTCTGTATGCTCTCACCTTGTATTTACCCTCCCCATCTCTTGTATGCTCTCACCTTGTATTTACCCTCCCCCATCTTCTGTATGCTCTCACCTTGTATTTACCCTCTCCATCTCCTGTATGCTCTCACCTTGTATTTACCCTCCCCCATCTTCTGTATGCTCTCACCTTGTATTTACCCTCTCCCATCTCCTGTATGCTCTCACCTTGTATTTACCCTCTCCATCTCCTGTATGCTCTCACCTTGTATTTACCCTCTCCATCTTCTGTATGCTCTCACCTTGTATTTACCCTCGCCCATCTCCTGTATGCTCTCACCTTGTATTTACCCTCGCCCATCTCCTGTATGCTCTCACCTTGTATTTACCCTCCCCATCTCCTGTATGCTCTCACCTTGTATTTACCCTCCCCCATCTCCTGTATGCTCTCACCTTGTATTTACCCTCCCCCATCTCCTGTATGCTCTCACCTTGTATTTACCCTCTCCATCTCCTGTATGCTCTCACCTTGTATTTACCCTCCCCATCTCCTGTATGCTCTCACCTTGTATTTACCCTCCCCATCTCCTGTAATCTCTGACCTTGTATTTACCCTCCCCCATCTCCTGTATGCTCTCACCTTGTATTTACCCTCTCCATCTCCTGTATGCTCTCACCTTGTATTTACCCTCTCCATCTCCTGTATGCTCTCACCTTGTATTTACCCTCTCCATCTCCTGTATGCTCTCACCTTGTATTTACCCTCCCCATCTTCTGTATGCTCTCACCTTGTATTTACCCTCCCCATCTCTTGTATGCTCTCACCTTGTATTTACCCCCCCCCATCTTCTGTATGCTCTCACCTTGTATTTACCCTCTCCATCTCCTGTATGCTCTCACCTTGTATTTACCCTCCCCCATCTTCTGTATGCTCTCACCTTGTATTTACCCTCTCCCATCTCCTGTATGCTCTCACCTTGTATTTACCCTCTCCATCTCCTGTATGCTCTCACCTTGTATTTACCCTCTCCATCTTCTGTATGCTCTCACCTTGTATTTACCCTCGCCCATCTCCTGTATGCTCTCACCTTGTATTTACCCTCGCCCATCTCCTGTATGCTCTCACCTTGTATTTACCCTCCCCATCTCCTGTATGCTCTCACCTTGTATTTACCCTCCCCATCTTCTGTATGCTCTCACCTTGTATTTACCCTCTCCATCTCCTGTATGCTCTCACCTTGTATTTACCCTCTCCATCTCCTGTATGCTCTCACCTTGTATTTACCCTCTCCATCTCCTGTATGCTCTCACCTTGTATTTACCCTCCCCATCTCCTGTATGCTCTCACCTTGTATTTACCCTCCCCCATCTCCTGTATGCTCTCACCTTGTATTTACCCTCTCCATCTCCTGTATGCTCTCACCTTGTATTTACCCTCCCCCATCTCCTGTATGCTCTCACCTTGTATTTACCCTCTCCATCTCCTGTATGCTCTCACCTTGTATTTACCCTCCCCCATCTCCTGTATGCTCTCACCTTGTATTTACCCTCCCCCATCTCCTGTATGCTCTCACCTTGTATTTACCCTCTCCATCTCCTGTATGCTCTCACCTTGTATTTACCCTCCCCATCTCCTGTATGCTCTCACCTTGTATTTACCCTCCCCATCTTCTGTATGCTCTCACCTTGTATTTACCCTCCCCATCCCTTGTATGCTCTCACCTTGTATTTACCTCCCCCATCTTCTGTATGCTCTCACCTTGTATTTACCCTCTCCATCTCCTGTATGCTCTCACCTTGTATTTACCCTCCCCCATCTTCTGTATGCTCTCACCTTGTATTTACCCTCCCCCATTTCCTGTATGCTCTCACCTTGTATTTACCCTCTCCATCTCCTGTATGCTCTCACCTTGTATTTACCCTCTCCATCTTCTGTATGCTCTCACCTTGTATTTACCCTCCCCATCTCCTGTATGCTCTCACCTTGTATTTACCCTCGCCCATCTCCTGTATGCTCTCACCTTGTATTTACCCTCCCCATCTCCTGTATGCTCTCACCTTGTATTTACCCTCCCCATCTCCTGTATGCTCTCACCTTGTATTTACCCTCCCCATCTTCTGTATGCTCTCACCTTGTATTTACCCTCTCCATCTCCTGTATGCTCTCACCTTGTATTTACCCTCCCCCATCTCCTGTATGCTCTCACCTTGTATTTACCCTCTCCATCTCCTGTATGCTCTCACCTTGTATTTACCCTCCCCCATCTCCTGTATGCTCTCACCTTGTATTTACCCTCCCCATCTCCTGTATGCTCTCACCTTGTATTTACCCTCCCCATCTCCTGTATGCTCTCACCTTGTATTTACCCTCCCCATCTTCTGTATGCTCTCACCTTGTATTTACCCTCGCCCATCTTCTGTATGCAGAACTGATGCCGACACTGACACTCTGACACCTGGTTCTCAATCTCGTCATGAATGAGTTCTCCGTCTGTCGCTGGTCGCTTGCCTGCTCGCGTCCTCACGTGACGCTGCAAGAACACGTGTCATCATTAAACGGTTCTTTGAAACAGTTCCCTCAAAATTTAAACACCTTGCTTCCGTTTCTTGTATGCTGTTTTCCACCATTTGGCACCAGTAAAAACGCTGGCTGTTTGCATTTGAAACATGTATTTATTTTAAAGCGGGGGTGCCACTTTCTAGAGGTTTTATTTCTGCATTTTATATTATGTTCTTATGACTACAACAAGGTTTACTGTCTGCAAAATTTGTGTTTAGTTCTTTATTAAATTCTGAAAACCTTCTGCAATTTGAAAGATTCTGCCTGCAACATTTTCCAATGATAAACAATATGCTGAGGCAAACAGAGTTAATAATAATCTTTGATGTTTAACTTTCCAATCGTATATACAGCAGACTTCCCGTTACAAATTACTGCTCTGGCAATTCTGAGGGATCTGACATGCTCCTTTTAATGTGCCACTATTTTTTATTCAAATTTCTTTTTATGATAATTACTTCTCTGCAAAGTATGACACACTTCTTTGAATGTCATACACACATGCATTACAATGCCAATGAAAATAATGTGGAATTTCAAGTTTGTTCAAATTTATGGTAAGCATGGCTACATAGAGGCATTTTGCCTTGAAGCCACCCACCTGTCTGTCAGGCTTCAGTGCATCCACGAATTCCTTGTAGTCCAGACTCCCACTGCCATCTTGGTCAAACACGTTGAACACTGCGTTCAACTCTGTCCGGTTTGTGGGGAATTCTGCAGAAAAAAGCAAATATGTAATTTATACATATTATATATGCAGGTAAATTAATGATTTTATGGTGCCAGAAATAAAGAAATGAACAACTTCACAAAATAAATGCTGCAATATTATTTCTATTTGATATTCGTGAATACAAACTTCGTAAGAACATACTCAGCAACATTAAGTTATAAACAAAGGTATAACTTTACTGTGTCTCCTCCAAACAACACATACAACCACATTCTCAAAATATCTGCATAACAACCATTACCTTGCCAAAATAACAGCGAGAATATTGACATTTCAAATGTAACAACGATTACAGACAACTGCTACTGAAACATCAATGAAATATTAGTCAAGTTACAAATATATTAATTTCTGCCAAATGAAGTAAAAGCAATTATTGTACCCTAAGTATGACACAGGCAAAAACACGCATCAGAAATGATGTGACAACTAACTTGATGCCAGCATTGCATAAGAAATAATGTGACAACTAACTTGATGCCAGCATTGCATAAGAAATTATGTGACAACTAACTTGATGCCAGCATTGCATAAGAAATTATGTGACAACTAACTTGATGCCAGCATTGCATAGGAAATTATGTGACAACTAACTTGATGCCAGCATTGCATAAGAAATTATGTGACAACTAACTTGATGCAAGCATTCCTTCGACAAACTCGCGGCGAGTCAAGGAGCCATCGCCATCTTTGTCTTGTCTCCTGAAGAAGTCTGTAATACGGAGTTTCTTTGCCCGGATCCAGGCCATGTAACGTTGTCTCCACATGTCGAAGTCGAAATTCTTGAAACTCTCCAGCTTCAGAGAAAAATTAGCACTTGATGATGAAAGATAACCTACTCTTCTGGTCTAACGAAAGATATATATCACCATATTGCAAGCGTGTATGGATTTTTGGTAAACTTAAGATTTGTTGGACTTATGAAACATTCCTTATCGTACTGTGGGTATTTCAGAGTAAATAACTGACATGCAACTAAACATGTAATTATGTATTGATCTATTTATGTGATAGTCACTTTTCACCCATCGTTCAATTTGATCAATTTGAAGTATTTACATTTATCGAGCAAGTATTTTGAATAATCTGCAATATTATTTTCTATGTACATTGTTATGCAATATTCTAAAGCACCCTAAAATAAACATTTGGCTTGTGTCCTAAGCAGAATATTTATATTATCATAATAAATCATTAGGTGAAAACACCTCTGAAAATTCTTCTGAATAATTGAGTCTTGTGAGATCTATCCAATATATACAAGTTTGGTGACACATTTTATTAATTTATGACAAACTATTTGCCCACAACATAGTTTGTTACCTCCAGGAGATGGTCCAGCGAGTCTTGCAGCTTCTTCTTGCGTTCCACAGACATTCGCCAGACGGAACGCCATCGGTTCTGCAGAATGTTCACCCGAGGGTTTGGTGTCTCCGACTCATTCAGCTTCCATTGGCTGGTCAAACAAAGACTCCAGTTAATGACATAAACTAACCAGAATGTATTTGTTTAAAAAGAAACATGACACTTCCATTGGCTGGTCAAACAACGACTCCAGTTAATGACATAAACTAACCAGAATGTATTTGTTTAAAAGGAAACATGGCACTTCCATTGGCTGGTCAAACAAAGACTCCAGTTAATGACATAAACTAACCGGAATGTATTTGTTTAAAAGGAAACATGACACTTCCATTGGCTGGTCAAACAAAGACTCCAGTTAATGACATAAACTAACCAGAATGTATTTGTTTAAAAGGAAACATGACACTTCCATTGGCTGGTCAAACAAAGGCTCCAGTTAATGACATAAACTAACCAGAATGTATTTGTTTAAAAAGTAACATGACACTTCCATTGGCTGGTCAAACAAAGGCTCCAGTTAATGACATAAACTAACCAGAATGTATTTGTTTAAAAAGAAACATGACACTTCCATTGGCTGGTCAAACAAAGACTCCAGTTAATGACATAAACTAACCAGAATGTATTTGTTTAAAAAGAAACATGACACTTCCATTGGCTGGTCAAACAAAGCCTACAGTTAATGACATAAACTAACCAGAATGTATTTGTTTAAAAAGAAACATGACACTTCCATTGGCTGGTCAAACAAAGGCTCCAGTTAATGACATAAACTAACCAGAATGTATTTGTTTAAAAAGAAACATGACACTTCCATTGGCTGGTCAAACAAAGACTCCAGTTAATGACATAAACTAACCAGAATGTATTTGTTTAAAAAGAAACATGACACTTCCATTGGCTGGTCAAACAAAGGCTCCAGTTAATGACATAAACTAACCAGAATGTATTTGTTTAAAAAGAAACATGACACTTCCATTGGCTGGTCAAACAAAGGCTCCAGTTAATGACATAAACTAACCAGAATGTATTTGTTTAAAAAGAAACATGACACTTCCATTGGCTGGTCAAACAAAGACTCCAGTTAATGACATAAACTAACCAGAATGTATTTGTTTAAAAAGAAACATGACACTTCCATTGGCTGGTCAAACAAAGGCTCCAGTTAATGACATAAACTAACCGGAATGTATTTGTTTAAAAAGAAACATGACACTTCCATTGGCTGGTCAAACAACGACTCCAGTTAATGACATAAACTAATCAGAATGTATTTGTTTAAAAGGAAACATGACACTTCCATTGGCTGGTCAAACAAAGACTCCAGTTAATGACATAAACTAACCGGAATGTATTTGTTTAAAAGGAAACATGACACTTCCATTGGCTGGTCAAACAAAGACTCCAGTTAATGACATAAACTAACCAGAATGTATTTGTTTAAAAGGAAACATGACACTTCCATTGGCTGGTCAAACAAAGGCTCCAGTTAATGACATAAACTAACCAGAATGTATTTGTTTAAAAAGTAACATGACACTTCCATTGGCTGGTCAAACAAAGGCTCCAGTTAATGACATAAACTAACCAGAATGTATTTGTTTAAAAAGAAACATGACACTTCCATTGGCTGGTCAAACAAAGACTCCAGTTAATGACATAAACTAACCAGAATGTATTTGTTTAAAAAGAAACATGACACTTCCATTGGCTGGTCAAACAAAGCCTACAGTTAATGACATAAACTAACCAGAATGTATTTGTTTAAAAAGAAACATGACACTTCCATTGGCTGGTCAAACAAAGGCTCCAGTTAATGACATAAACTAACCAGAATGTATTTGTTTAAAAAGAAACATGACACTTCCATTGGCTGGTCAAACAAAGGCTCCAGTTAATGACATAAACTAACCAGAATGTATTTGTTTAAAAAGAAACATGACACTTCCATTGGCTGGTCAAACAAAGACTCCAGTTAATGACATAAACTAACCAGAATGTATTTGTTTAAAAAGAAACATGACACTTCCATTGGCTGGTCAAACAAAGGCTCCAGTTAATGACATAAACTAACCAGAATGTATTTGTTTAAAAAGAAACATGACACTTCCATTGGCTGGTCAAACAAAGGCTCCAGTTAATGACATAAACTAACCAGAATGTATTTGTTTAAAAAGAAACATGACACTTCCATTGGCTGGTCAAACAAAGGCTCCAGTTAATGACATAAACTAACCAGAATGTATTTGTTTAAAAAGAAACATGACACTTCCATTGGCTGGTCAAACAAAGGCTCCAGTTAATGACATAAACTAACCAGAATGTATTTGTTTAAAAAGAAACATGACACTTCCATTGGCTGGTCAAACAAAGACTCCAGTTAATGACATAAACTAACCAGAATGTATTTGTTTAAAAAGAAACATGACACTTCCATTGGCTGGTCAAACAAAGACTCCAGTTAATGACATAAACTAACCAGAATGTATTTGTTTAAAAAGAAACATGACACTTCCATTGGCTGGTCAAACAAAGGCTCCAGTTAATGACATAAACTAACCAGAATGTATTTGTTTAAAAAGAAACATGACACTTCCATTGGCTGGTCAAACAAAGGCTCCAGTTAATGACATAAACTAACCAGAATGTATTTGTTTAAAAAGAAACATGACACTTCCATTGGCTGGTCAAACAAAGGCTCCAGTTAATGACATAAACTAACCAGAATGTATTTGTTTAAAAAGAAACATGACACTTCCATTGGCTGGTCAAACAAAGGCTCCAGTTAATGACATAAACTAATCAGAATGTATTTATTTAAAAAGAAACATGACACTTCCATTGGCTGGTCAAACAAAGACTCCAGTTAATGACATAAACTAACCGGAATGTATTTGTTTAAAAGGAAACATGACACTTCCATTGGCTGGTCAAACAAAGACTCCAGTTAATGACATAAACTAACCAGAATGTATTTGTTTAAAAGGAAACATGACACTTCCATTGGCTGGTCAAACAAAGGCTCCAGTTAATGACATAAACTAACCAGAATGTATTTGTTTAAAAAGAAACATGACACTTCCATTGGCTGGTCAAACAAAGCCTACAGTTAATGACATAAACTAACCAGAATGTATTTGTTTAAAAAGAAACATGACACTTCCATTGGCTGGTCAAACAAAGGCTCCAGTTAATGACATAAACTAACCAGAATGTATTTGTTTAAAAAGAAACATGACACTTCCATTGGCTGGTCAAACAAAGACTCCAGTTAATGACATAAACTAACCAGAATGTATTTGTTTAAAAAGAAACATGACACTTCCATTGGCTGGTCAAACAAAGGCTCCAGTTAATGACATAAACTAACCAGAATGTATTTGTTTAAAAAGAAACATGACACTTCCATTGGCTGGTCAAACAAAGGCTCCAGTTAATGACATAAACTAACCAGAATGTATTTGTTTAAAAAGAAACATGACACTTCCATTGGCTGGTCAAACAAAGACTCCAGTTAATGACATAAACTAACCAGAATGTATTTGTTTAAAAAGAAACATGACACTTCCATTGGCTGGTCAAACAAAGGCTCCAGTTAATGACATAAACTAACCAGAATGTATTTGTTTAAAAAGAAACATGACACTTCCATTGGCTGGTCAAACAAAGGCTCCAGTTAATGACATAAACTAACCAGAATGTATTTGTTTAAAAAGAAACATGACACTTCCATTGGCTGGTCAAACAAAGGCTCCAGTTAATGACATAAACTAACCAGAATGTATTTGTTTAAAAAGAAACATGACACTTCCATTGGCTGGTCAAACAAAGGCTCCAGTTAATGACATAAACTAACCAGAATGTATTTGTTTAAAAAGAAACATGACACTTCCATTGGCTGGTCAAACAAAGACTCCAGTTAATGACATAAACTAACCAGAATGTATTTGTTTAAAAAGAAACATGACACTTCCATTGGCTGGTCAAACAAAGGCTCCAGTTAATGACATAAACTAACCAGAATGTATTTGTTTAAAAAGAAACATGACACTTCCATTGGCTGGTCAAACAAAGACTCCAGTTAATGACATAAACTAACCAGAATGTATTTGTTTAAAAAGAAACATGACACTTCCATTGGCTGGTCAAACAAAGGCTCCAGTTAATGACATAAACTAACCAGAATGTATTTGTTTAAAAAGAAACATGACACTTCCATTGGCTGGTCAAACAAAGGCTCCAGTTAATGACATAAACTAACCAGAATGTATTTGTTTAAAAAGAAACATGACACTTCCATTGGCTGGTCAAACGAAGACTCCAGTTAATGACATAAACTAACCAGAATGTATTTGTTTAAAAAGAAACATGACACTTCCATTGGCTGGTCAAACGAAGACTCCAGTTAATGACATAAACTAACCAGAATGTATTTGTTTAAAAAGAAACATGACACTTCCATTGGCTGGTCAAACAAAGGCTCCAGTTAATGACATAAACTAACCAGAATGTATTTGTTTAAAAGGAAACATGACACTTCCATTGGCTGGTCAAACAAAGGCTCCAGTTAATGACATAAACTAACCAGAATGTATTTGTTTAAAAAGAAACATGACACTTCCATTGGCTGGTCAAACAAAGGCTCCAGTTAATGACATAAACTAACCAGAATGTATTTGTTTAAAAGGAAACATGACACTTCCATTGGCTGGTCAAACGAAGACTCCAGTTAATGACATAAACTAACCAGAATGTATTTGTTTAAAAAGAAACATGACACTTCCATTGGCTGGTAAAACGAAGACTCCAGTTAATGACATAAACTAACCAGAATGTATTTGTTTAAAAAGAAACATGACACTTCCATTGGCTGGTCAAACAAAGACTCCAGTTAATGGCATAAACTAACCAGAATGTATTTGTTTAAAAGGAAACATGATACCTCCATTGGTTGGTCAAAACAAAAATTCACTTATTTGAATTCACTATTTGGATTGTGCCTGTTTCAAAGACCACACTTGACATGTAGGTCTTGCACAAGAATCCTGGAAATGCCACATGAAATTGATGTCTGCAACTGAAAACATGTCTTTCACTAAATATTATCTCGTCAATTATCCCTCACTCTCATGTTGTAACATACTGAATTTTCAGACACCAAATTTTAGCAGTAAAACCAACATCTGCGTTATGTGACAATATGACAACCCTTGTTCTCATACCATCTCAAATATACCTAACATCCATTGCTGCCCCACTTCTGACACCAATTTTATCAAACCCGAATGCGACACCCCACTGGTGAACTCTGACCCTTACCTGCCCCGGATGGCTGCCAGGTGTTTGTTGCCCTCTGCACTGATGGGCAGCTTTGTCACCCTCTCCACGTCCTTGTTCTTACACACCAGGTCCTCGTGGAACTCCTGCAACAGTTATGTGGAAAATATGTATTTGTGCACATTTTGTAGCACTGTAGATCTGACGTGTCAACCTGTAAATTGTTAGTAATTTCACATAATTGTTTGTGACAAGTGCTATGACGCTTAAGTTTCACGTTCATGGATAATCTTACAACGAGGTCATTAGGATTCCTTGTTGGTCTTTGTGGAGATCTGTGCACATAGAAGAGATTAACTGTTAACAGATTGTGTTATAAATTACCTATCCATGCAAAAACATGTTCGTGTGAAGTGCTGTAATTTTGACAAAATCAACTGGTCACTTTTAGAGATTCTCGGAGATAGCAAGAATATATAACCGTTGAGGAATAAAACATTCAGATGAATGAGTTCTCAGTAATCTCTGTAGACAGTAAACCAGTGAGATTTATATCATGTCTTGCATATATATTTGCACAATTTTTTATATCTATCATTATCAGTTATACAACGCATTTTAATTATCTAACCAGCAATGTTATTTCATTTATTATCTTCTCAGATTTTTACTATATTTACTTTTTAAAGGCTACTTACATGTATATATCAAGTATGTAGTTAAAATAAATGTATTCGTAATGTGAAAATAATAGTATTCATAGGTACGCATGTAAACATCAAGAAAGAACACAAAGACACATAAACAATTTCTTTTGGTGGATTTTTCTGTAGTGCTAGATACTGCACACATGCATGCATCCACACATGTATACACACACATGTACACACATATACACACATTACACACACATACACACACATGTATATACACACACACTCACACACACATGTACACATTCATACATACACCCATACACACACATCTGTACACACACTCATATATACACATACACACCCACACACTCACCCACACACACAAACACCCACCAGATGTTCACGAACTAGGGCCTCAACCACGGTGAGGTCTTCCGGAATCGGGTCCTTGGTCTTTGTGTGGAGCAGGGCCTGGGCCTCAGTCAGCCAGGCCAGGAGCTCGTCCAGCAACACTGCGTTGCCCCTCACATTGCGCAGTGCTTCCTGTAGCCGCTGAGACCTCTGGGCCGCCCGCTGTAACGCCTGCAAACACAACGGATCACCTCAACATGTGGGGAGCTGTAGAGCGCCGGACTGACAATCAAGGGGACCGTGGTTCAATCCGACCTGCCACCATTTCAAAACTTAGGCAATTTAGTTCACCCCACATTTGTATCTGTCTTTCGGAAGAGACACTAAAAGCTGGTGGTCCCTTCTATCTGGTGTATATACCAGGGGAAGTAAAAGATCCCACACAGGGGGTAAATGTGTAACCTGTAGTGGACTCACAAATTCTTGCTGGACTTTAAATGCCCTTTTGGGAGAAAGAAACTCTGATCTACCACAGCACGCTGTAACTAACAAACACTGAATGACAAAATACCTACCATTTCATAGACATAGTTATTTGGAATCAGTAGTATATAAGCAAAATGTAAATCATGCCAATATCAATAGTAATAAACATTACCCAAGCTCTTTGAAAAATTACATTATTAAAGGTATATGATTACAGCACAGCAAATGGTATGTATTATAAAAGAAATAGTTATGATGAAGCCTGAATGACAGATATCTGCTTCGAAATGTATCGATATCATATGTTAGATATGTGCTCGTTAGGACGTTTATTTATTCACAAGCAGCTGGCAATATGGCCTTACTATTACTGTAATTTTAAACAGGACTTTCATTGTCTTCACAGACTCTTCCAATAATACTGTTGAAAGTCATGTTGCAGACATCTGACAGTTCTACATGGTTTTGTGTGGATCACGTCAGTCCTTTTGCAAATCTTATTATCAGTGTCATAGATTTGCTCTATATACAGCAACAGGGGAACGTTGGCTGTTTTCTCGTGGTCCTACCTGCTCCCATCTGGTCTGTGTGATTGTGAGGTAGTACTTGACAAATCTGACGGCATTCGGGTGACAACCCATGAGGATCTCCTGTGCCAAGTATTTGATGCGTTCAATGTTCGCCTGCTGCTGTTGTAGCTCACCATGCAGCTTCTAGAAAACAGAGACCACGACCAGTGTCACATGAAATATGTACACCTGTAAAATGTCGATTGGGCCGTAATGCAAAATGGTAATATGATTATAAACAGCTTCTCTCAATTTAATGTATTTGACATTTTATATCAGCTTAATGTTAGCAGAATGACTAAATGTCACGCAGTGTTGTTGCATCATGACAAAATGATAACTTTGTTTTCTTTCTGGATATTAAGTGAGATATTTCAAGAAATAGATAAAGAAATAAAAAAGTTTTTTTTGTTTGCCTAATTAGTTGTGTAATAATTGCAACTACTGCAAGTGTATATCCATTCATATGCTAACCATGATAATAAATATATGTAAATACTTAACGTTATATAGATACTTAAACAGACACCAATTGAGCATAATATTATATTCATGTTACATGATATGAGTTATACTACTTTCATAAATAACCAATTTTTGTGTGTTAAATGCTCAGTGGGTTCAATACAAAAAAGCGCTTACATCATGTTGCTCAATCCTTTGTACAATGACGTCTTCATTATCGGGTAACGACCTGAACTTGAGTTCGGCCTCCACTTGGGGGAGCCACTCTCTCACCACCTGCACTGACTCGTTGAAGTCTTCCGCCTAAAAGTCACAACCAGTAACCATGGTAACCATGGTGACACGTGAATGTTGTAAATAAAATAACAATAAAAAACAATAAAACAAACAAATGTCAGTGTACATCAAAAGCTTAAGATACAATACAATACAATAAAACGTTATTGTCCCAGACCGTGAAATTAATTTTGCAGCATTCGTCATCATAAAAATATAAAATAGAGAGTAGAGAAATAAAAATAAATTCATTATTAAAACAGTATGTAAACATTAATCATAATAAAATACAAGACAAATCTAAAATATAATTTTAAAGTTATAATTGTAATTGTAATATGGTCTTCCTTTTACAAATAAAAAAATTAAGAAATCAAATACAACATACACACATAATGTCAGAGGTGTTTATCATTTAGAAGTCATACAGACATTGGAATGAATGAGTCTCGCTTTCTATTTTTTGGCATAAACATACAGGTTTGGTAAATATAATAATTACAGCTCTATGATTCTGTTCCAAGTGGTTTCTTCCAAAATAAAACAATAAAAACCAGCACTTTCTTGCATGTACAAAGCCTCTTATGGGTTAAGCCAATAGTGAAATTAAAGGTAAGTAAGGGTAACTGCCTTTATAGTGCAGTATCCAGTCCTCAGGACTACACAGAGCCTTTTACACTTAACCTATTAGACCCCATGCGTCCGAAAGCGCCCGGGTGTCTCCTCCCCAGAGCGTCCGGTGGAGATAAAGCTCTAGTGGTGGCCCCATCTTGCGGATACATAAGAGACTAATTCCCACTGATTCTTTGGTATCTCAGCTATGAATCCTGGGTAATTTTGACATGGGTCTGGATTTAAAAAAAAGAGATTTTCGTGATTGAAGTTCATCATCTGTGGACCTTCAAAAATGGCAATGCCTTTGCAAGCACCCCGAATTTGGTGACAACGGTGGCTGCAGCCTGGGGAGAGGAGCACAAGTGAATTTAACTGGCTGGGGTCTGATGGGTTAAAGAAGTGACTTACAAGTTTGAGGGCCTCTTGCAGTCGCGCCTCTCGGACCTGACAGAGCTGGTTGACCCGGTCCCACACACTGGTCAACTCGTCCAGCTGAGTGGCCACTGCAGGGTCACTGGTTGGAGATGACCTCATGGCGGCCACCATGGACTGACGACTGTCCAACTCCTGCTGGAACACCTGCAAGACAGCACAGTGGTGACACGTGACATCTGCAGTCACTGGTGTCTGGAATGGCACACACTATCCCACTTCTGATACCATGTGTGTGCATATATATATATATATATATATATATAGTGCAAAAGATGACAAGTATATTTGTGTGTGTGGTGGTGGTGGTGTGTGTATGTGTGTGTGCGTGCGTGCGTGCGTGCGTGCGTGCGAGCGAGCGAGCGAGTAGGTGAGTGAGTGAGTGAGTGTGTGTGTGTGTGTGTGTGTGTGTGTGTGTGTGTGTGTGTGTGTTTTTGTGTGTCTGTGCGTACGTGCTTGCATATGTGTAATTGTGGTGACATTACTGACAGAGTAATACTGTGTAACCTTTCAAATAAATAAAGCAAGCTCTTTAACCGTATGGTAGATCACATAACTGGGGATCATGTGCGTGAATGAAGGCGAAGGCGCACCTTTTGTTGTTCAATGAGGATGTTGACAGTGTCGAGGTCCCCCAGGACTGGCTGGTCCTCTGCCAGGTACACCTCCGCCCGGGACAGCCACTCGAGGAGAGACTGCAGGGCGTCTGTGATACGCCCCGATGACAATAGGGCCTCGTCCAATTTGTTCTGTCTGTAACAGAGTCAACTTTCACGGTTAATGAAGAGAGAAGGACTAGAGGACATGGAGTTACATTAGCAAAGAAGTAGTGTAGACTAGATATTAGAAAATTTCATTTTCACAAAGAACAGTAAACGAATGGAACAGATTATCAGCTGATCATGTAGGTTGGATAGGTTGGACTCTCGATAAGCCAAAGGGCTTCCTAGTCCACCTGCCATCTAGAGTTGAATCTCTATGTGGCAATCTTGTTAAACATTTAGTAGCAACAGATTCCCTTGACACTTTGATATTGTCAACTATTTACGAAGCATGAGGTACACGTAGACGTATCAAGGTTGAACTCTCAGTAAGCCTGGGTTTTTGCTCCAGATTCTAATCTTGTGTAATCTTACTGTCAATTCTTTTAAATCACTGGACACTGTTTGGTGACATTAGATGGTGTGACCAGGGGAAGTTTTTATGTTATGCAGTTACTTGCTACTATATATAATAATGTATTAGTTGAATTCTGCCAATACTTACTCAATATTAATGAACACCATAATGACTGAGCAACTTCAAATGTTCCCAATATTCTTGCTAATCAAACAAGTATTAAATTCACAGAAATATCAATAGTATGCTGCCTGCATTCTATCTAGACAATAATTTTTCTTGAAAAGAAGATGTTTTTAGGAAAACAGCATGACATGGGAAATGTTCAAGTGTAATTATTATGCATGTTTGTTTTTGCTGAAAGAAATGTAGATCCGTCCGTCCGTCCGTCCGTCCGTCCGTCCGTCCGTCCGTCCGTCCGTCCGTCCGTCCGTCCGTCCGTCCGTCCGTCCGTCCGTCCGTCCGTCCGTCCGTCCGTCCGTCCGTCCGTCCGTCCGTCCGTCCGTCCGTCCGTCCGTCCGTCCATAACAGTGTATATAATTCAAATTCAACAGCAGGAAAGTTCACAACTTGAGACTACTAATCTTACCTCTGTGCAACAATAGAGCGGAGAATGTTCCACTTGTTCTTGAGCTCCTCGAGCATGTTGATGAGCATGCCCTGCTCAGGGTCAGACTTGATGCAGCGGTCCTTGAGGTTACGTCCCAGTCGCATGGTCGAATAGTAGGTCGGGTGACGTGTCGTCAGCTCATTCTGGAAATGCTGCAAAGAACCACATTCGTATGGTCACCATTTCACTTTTGTCACCATTCCGTGCTACTGCCCTCCCTCTAAGATCATACTTCCAACACCATACTGCATTATTTAACCCCCTTCTGGAAAATATTCCATGTCACTAGCCCATTGTATTACACTATGTAACTACTGTCACTACTCAGTGTCACTATCCCACTTCTGACACCATTTCTTGCAACTGTCTTTACATATTTCCTAATCCCTTTGCCAATGTTGATGAACCAGGTGAACTGGCATAGTTCATAACATAAATGAAATTATACTTGACACATGCATATGTATAGGTCATGGTTGCAAGTGGCATACCTGCAGTTCATCGAGGTCATGTCGTACTTTGCCCGGCGTGCCTGTGGCGTACTTCTTGAGTCTGCGTTCCCCATCCTCCAGCCAGTCACAGAGACCCCTCCAGGAGTCATAGAACTACACAACATGTCCACACACGTCACACAACTACTGATAGATAAACCAAGAGTCATGTCCACACATGTCACAAAACTACGGACAAATTAACCAGGAGTCACAGAACTACATCCATCACATCACAAAGCAACTAATGGGTTAACCATGAATCATAGAACTACACCCAACATGTCCAGAAAACTACACCCAACATGTCCAGAAAACTACACCCAACATGTCCAGAGAACTACACCCAACATGTCCAGAGAACTACACCCAACATGTCCAGAGAACTACACCCAACATGTCCAGAGAACTACACCCAACATGTCCACACACACACATCACAAAACTCCTAACAGAATCATCGGCATTCAACCGTGATGATCTTTTTTACACAGATTAATGATGAAAACAAAGAAAATACATCATGTGGTCATTGAAACATCATGCATACACAATCAAGACATTCCATTTTTTACTATTTGGCCAAGAAAGTGGGCAAAAATCTGGACAGAAAAAACACACTTAACTACACAAATTGCTGTATAAATACAGTATCTATGCACCATAAGAAAACACAATCAAAATTATGAGCCAATAATTACTTATATAGCAGGACAATTAGACATAGTATTATCTAATATTTAATACTATCTGTTTAAAAATTACAATTTTAGTTTTATTATTTAGCCATTTATTACGTGGGAATTACCGCTTAATACATACCATATTATTATCAATCAATGTTTGTGTTATTAAATTAGTGAAAGACAAGCAGAAGAATATTTTGATAACTGGCTGTCTTCCCCATCCCCTGCCGTACCCGTTTGTCCTCCTTGTAGGCTTGCTGCAGCATCCTCCCCTTCTCTCCTGCCCGGCGCACCAGCTTCTTCCAGCGCAACTTGATGCTAATCAGCAGATTCTTGATGTACACAGTGTCCTGCTTGCGGCCAAAGTACTTCAGATAAGTGCCGGTGCGGTCGAGGTTGTACATGAGATCCCGGTGGGCATCAATGTCCTGCTTGAAGTCCTAGCAACAAAGATTTTTTGGGAAATTGTACCAAACAATTCTGTATAATGGTTAGAAAGAAGAAATTTGAGCGTTGTTACAAAAAGTTGTGAAGATATTTGGACCCATTTAAGCATTTGAGCATAAAACCTTTATACAAGCAGATTCATGTGGTATACTACATATGCCTACAAAAACACTCCTTGTAAAAACATATTTGAAATATCAATGGACCATTTGAAATTAATCGTTTTATAAATAACAATTTCATTTTTGTGGTGTCATTAGTCGGTCAAATTGCTTGTGTTGCCAAAGTTTGCCTCAGCTTCACCAACATATTCAGACAGACATTTATGTATTTATTTTCAAATGAATTCACAAGACAGGTGTGATTGCAGCCATTCTATTTTGTGTGTGTGTGTGTGCGTGCGTGCGTGCATGCGTGCATGCATGCGTGTGTGCATGCGTGCGTGCGTGCGTGCGTGCCTTATGTATGTATGTAAGTATAACCACAAGTACAATTTTTAGCAAAGCTTAATGAGTAAACGCCTACCTGATGATCCTGGATTTGCTTCAGGATGCGGTCAACGATCTTGCTAGGGTACTTAAAAGATCCAAGGATCTTCTCAGCATTGTTCAGCCAGTCTGTGTGGATCTTGAGCATTGCGTGAAAGTCTTGAACGTTAGACAAGTGTTCCTCCAGCTTCCCCTGCACACACACAACCCACAGTGGACATGTGCTCTGACTGAGTGAGTTACATGTATCTCAAAATATTTTTATAGTTCAGTGATATTGTTAAAGTGCACTGCATATCTACATATTATCTTTTCAATACGTATTGCGTACAGTTTTATATTTAATGTGAATATAAAATAACGAATGGCAATTAAATACTTAAGTGTTAAAATAAAATTTATAATGTTCAATTAGGCAACACTATTCACTGTAGCTTCAGTAATTTTGTCTTGTCCATAAATAATTGAATGACACAATTATCATCACTAACACATTGCATTATTAAAGTAAATCTTTCTGCCACACTTATCCAATATTACTCATACCAAATTAACCACAGATATGAACCCCATCTCAGCCTGGCTGTCACATCACATAGCAACTATGGAGTGATCTCACCAGTTTGCAATGTCAGAAATATTACATACATAGCATTAAGCCACAACCCATCACTACCAATAACTGACATAGCACTTGCAGTTTTTACAATCCAAAACACCTACACTCAATTTGCATTAGCATTGTTCACTCATTAAGTACAGCAGGTGGCACCACTGAAGTGACATATTGTCTTCATGGCTACAAATGACCAATCCCGCCACGTAATAATTCCAGCACTTCATGCACTTGTGTGACCACCCTAAAGCTAGTCTCGCTTAACCGACTGTCGGTCGGTTGCGGAACTACGCCGAGAAGACAGTCTGGTGACATTTGCCGGCTTTTGTTTGGTATCCGCGTGATCTATAAAATGCTGCCACCTCACGGACACTGCCGTAATATTTTTTTTTATAAACAACTGAAAATTTGTATTTCTATTTATTTTGGGTTAATATAAGTTTAATTTTTAATAGTTTTTATAATACAGCATTATTTAATCAAAAGGTTTCCTTATTTAATTTGTATGCTATCCGTGTCGGGCTAGACAATGCTGCCACCTCACGGATACTGGTTAATCCTGCCGTAATTCTTATTTTATAAACAACGGTAAATTTGAATTTTTACTTACTGTTGTGTTACTATAAGTTCAATGGTGAATACTTTTCAAATGATATTATTATCTTGTAAAACTATATCGTTATTTAAATTTTTATTTCATAGTTGGCCTGAGAGCCAATCAGCGTCTCTACCCTATTCTGGGGTAAGGCTGCCCGGATGTAGAAACTTAAGAATATATACTGTCCCAGGCGTAGTTGAGGGGGCCTAAAAGTGCTGCCACCTCACGGAGTCTGGGTAACCGAGGCTACCCTAAAGCATCAAACCTATAAAATGGGAAACACAATAACCCCCATTCACCCCTGGGATGCCATCCAACACCCTAACGCTATACCTAAGTTGAACACTTTTTTATTTTAATACTGATTAATTTATTATTCATATATTTATTTTAATTAATTTATTATTATAACAAATTGTTATTATTTTAGGACATTTTCGTTTTTTTTAGTTTACTTATATATGTTTAGAGACAAAGTATAATTTTGCTTACGTATTTTTAGAGACAACGTATTTTAATTAGTAGCATTTTAGTGGCATTTTATTATGTTCTATATTTATAACTGTAAGTATAATACTAATTTATGTACACTTTTATAATTTAGTGAACATTAGATAAGCCATAGCCTTCCTTGTTTACATGCCGTCTGGAGCGTGGCTGTGGATGGCAACTTGTTAACCCTTGTTAACCCTTGTTAAGCCCACCTTGCGTCTGTCAGCCTTGCTACGGGTGTCGTACATGCGAGTGCGCAGTCGTTCCAGATCCTCCCTCAGTTGCTCCGTGTCCCGCTCCCGACACCGGGCCAACATGTCCTCCCCATTGAGGAGCAGGGCTCTCACTTCATCCTCCTTCTGTTCCAGGGCTCGGTAGCTGCCCTATGGGGGGAGAGAGACAGTAAAGGGTAAACTCTTACACAGCCAAGTGTCCAGTTCTCATGCATGATCAAAGCACCACCAAATATCCACCACTGTCTATAGCAATGTATTAATTCCTATAGTGTGTGTGTATGTGCATGCGCCTGTTTGTGCGTGTGTGCGTGTGTGCGTGTGTGCATGTGTGCGTGTGTGCGTGTGTGCGTGTGTGTGCGTGCGTGTATGTGTATGTATGCGAGTGAACATCATTAGGTGTTTGTGCATATATTATTCAAGTGCATATGACATTTATGTGTACATTCACATGTGTTCATTTGCACAAATAAATCAACACACTTAAATAAATTGCACCATACAGCTGCTACTTATTTCTGACATGATAAAACAACATGTATGCATGAACTTACAAATATGTGAAGTTTCTCATCTGACATCTAAGAACGGATCAACACCTAGTCATCAGTTATACTGAATTGTGTACATTTACGATAAACAGCCAACAGTGTCTTCTTAGAATCCACACATTTCCAAAACACAGTTAAACTAAAAGCTTATAATACATAAATCAGGAGTGTCACATGATTTTATGACACCTTCAGAATGTTTCATCATAACTCTTAAACATGTCACAGTATTAATCAATTCAGTGCCTGAATTTAGCACTGCCTGTATACATACCAGGAATTTGTCGAACTGGTGTTGGGCTGTGTCGGGCAGGGCTCCCATGGGCTCAGAGGTCTTCAACTCTCCCCGGAAGTTGTTGAGCCATCTCAGTAAATCCTCAACATCACCTGCGAAGGCTTTCACCTGGGAAAATATAATTACAAAGTGTTACTTTTGTCAGGTAACAACATTTTATATGTACGTAGGTTATTTATAAAGGAAAAAAGCTCGCCAATACTCTAGCCACAAACATGTGGCTAACATAGAGTGATGAACTAACCATAAGAAGGACACTCACCTCCTTAAGTGTATCCTGTAGTCGGTTCTGTTTGTCGCGGGCCATGATGCACACAGCCTCGTACAACTCGTTCATCTCACCCTGCTTCTCCCTCCAGCTGGAGGAGGGGCCGGAGCCCTGCTCTATCAGCTCCGCGACAGCTTCATTCAGGTACGTCACCATCGGTTCCTGATTGGCCAGGTCATTCTGCACCAACTGAGGGAGACAACAGGCAGGCGTTGAAGGGGTGTTAATTCACCACTGGGGTATTGTTCTACGTGTAAACTGACTGTTACACAGGTTAGGCGATACTGATTTGTTCTCAGAAAAAAACAGGGTCTGACAAATTTCAATATTGTTTGTGAAGTTTTAAATATTTGAATTGCTATGTAGCTAATAAAATCTTGTCAGTACACATGTGTTTGTATATAAAACAGCATTTGTTAATAATGCATGAGTAAATAAAATAATAATGATAACGTTAGCTAGTTTAACGATAGGATATTTTCCAGAGCATGATCTACAATAATATATGTTGAGAAAATATAAATAGTCGCTACTGCTGTGGAACTTTGTATAGATCACTTAGGAGAGGATATTTTATAATGGTGATTCGTATCATGGCATATGAATCCTAAATGTTGTGTTTCTAAAACAATCCAATCAACTTGTTTAGAAAATCATGATGATTAGTGTAGTGTGTAGTGTGTAGTGTCATGGCTGACCATGGGTGAAGCACCCTAACTGTTCTGACTGTCTGTCTGGCTGGAGCAGCGTCACCTGTGGCTGAAGAGACTGATGAGGGAGGTGATTAACAAACTATAAAAACATGTCTGTGTCAAGAAAACCTACCTGAAGGTTCTTCAGGTGTGTCTCGATGAACTTCGGGTCGCCATAGATGTCATCCAGCTGCTGCAGGTCGCACTCGGTCTGTTGGAGGAAGCCATTCATGTCGTCCAGGGCCCGGTCTATCTCCCCCAGCCGAACCAACGTCTCATTCAAGTCTCTCTGTAACACCCCGAGCAACAACATCAGTCCCAAACAACTGGCTGGGAAGGCATTTCCTAAGCAAACACTTTCTGAAATGTATGACAACTTTTAGTAGACTTGTCATAATTTGTTCATTTGAGCATGTGTTTGTACAATACATGTACATTTATGAGTACACAATGTGTATATGCATGGGTGTCCTGTACAGGATATTCAAATTAAGTGAGACATCACATGTAGCGGCATCATATTGTCCTGACACAGGTTTGCAGAGGACACTGTCCTGACTCAGTACAACTGTGCCATGATGTCATGACTTGTATTGAAAAATGGCATTTTCAATGTTCATTTATATCCTATATAACAATAACAGAAACAAATTTGGCTAGCATAATAAATAATTCACAGTACTGTTCGATGATATCACATGATGTAGATAATGGGTATCTAAGCTACCTAACAAGAATACGGTGTACATACAAGACACATTATAAACACTGTCACATCCTGGAGATCTCACAGAGATAAGTACATGGAAACTTCACTAATAAAATCACAGACAGGACCTGGTAAAAATGCCCCTAATACAGGTGTCTGTATTGGCAGGATTTCTTTTCTATACTTTAATAATAACTGATCTTAATTGTAAGGTGATTGTATTATGGGGTGACCTTAATTGTGAGGTGGTTATATTACATGGTGACCTTAATTGTCAGGTGGCTGTATCATTGGTGTGACCTTAATTGTGAGGTGGTTCTATTACAGGAGTGACCTTAATTATGGGGTGGTTGTATTATGGGGTGACCGTGATTGTGAGGTGGTTGTATTATGGGAGTGACCTTGATTGTGAGGTGGTTGTATTATAGGAGTGACCTTAATTGTGAGGGGGTTGTACTACATGGTGACCTTAATTGTGAGGTGGTTGTATTATGGGGTGACTTTGATTGTGAGGTGGTTGTACTACATGGTGACCTTAATTGTGAGGTGATTGTATTATGGGAGTGACCTTAATTGTGAGGTGGCTGTATTACAGGAGTGACCTTAATTGTCAGGTGGCTATATTACTGGGGTGTCCTTAATTGACAGGTGGTTGTATTGATGAGGTGACCTTAATTGTGAGGTGCCAGTGGCTGAGGTAACCATTAATTGAGGAGGTTTGACTGTAGCTGTTACCTCTCTCTGGTGCAGACTGGTCTCGAGGCCGTCCCAGCGTTCGTTGATCTCCTGCACCTGGGGGTTGAGACTCTCGGCCGTGACGGGAGACGCGTGCTTCAGGTCACTCGCGTACTGGTTCAGGTTCTGGATGTCACCGTAGTGACCGTGTACCTGCAGCTTGAGCACCTGTGGACAGGTGGACACAGGTGAGTGGACAGGTGGACACGCGGAGTGGACACGGGGAGTGGACAGGTGGACACGGGGAGTGGACAGGTGGACACGGGCGAGTGGACAGGTGGACACGGGCGAGTGGACAGGTGGACACGGGCGAGTGGACAGGTGGACACAGGTAAGTGAACACCAATGGTCCATAGAGAGGATTCAATAATTATGTCGATTAGTAAAATAAACTTTTGTACCTACACAAAAATTTTGTTTAAAGAATTGCTGTATTTGCATCCAGAATACTTATGAGGAACTGAACAAATACTCCTACCCAAAAACAAATTTATTGATATTATAATTTAACACATGAACTAGAACTGTTGAGAACTGTTGTATAATATATTTTTTGGTCTGGCTATGAATATTTGTTTCAGTTTCTAATAAATATTCTGGATGCAATGACAAAAATGTCTTACTTCATTCGCCGGGATAAAAAGCAAAACACTGCAAACTTCCAATTTCTCCATTACATTATTAACTGCAATACTTCCTGAAATTAATGAGTGTAGAGTAATACGACAACTACTGAAAACAAGTAAATCAAAGAACAATTCTGTATTATGCTGGAAAAAAAACCAACCACAATGCATCAGAATGGCGAAGGTTTGAAGCTTCACATTTCATGGCAAAGTGCTGTTCAACCACTAATAATAGTCAATACACCACACCATGTTCTAATGTGTAATTTAATTTAATTAGTAGACAACCAATTAACTATTTAAAATGCGAAACTACTCAAGTATGTCCTTCTCTTGTTCCAGCAGAATGTACTGTAAAGTAATGCAGTAATTTTAAAGTAATGCAGTAATTATGCCGTAACTTTATGCAACAAAGTAAATAACTGTGACATGACATGTCTGATTTTGCATATCTATTGTATGTAAAAATATAAATATATTCTCTAATTAATATTGTGACCGAAGTTATGTTTTTAACATTTTCTAAGTTTTATGTAAGTAGTTTTGTCTACCTTGAGTTCCTCTAGTTGTATCCTCACGGCGCGTGTGTCCGTGGCCACGGGCGTCATGTTCTGGAGCTTTGTCTCAGACGTAGGCAGCCACACAGCGATACTCTAAACACAACCACATAGCAATACTCTAAACACAACCACATAGTGATACTATAAACACAACCAAACAGTGATACTCTAAACACAACCACACAGCGATACTCTAAACACAACCACACAGTGATACTCTAAACACAACCACACAGTGATACTCTAAACACAACCACACAGCGATACTCTAAACACAACCACACAGTGATACTCTAAACACAACCACACAGTGACACTCTAAATACAACCACACAGTGATACTTTAAACACAACCACACAGTGACACTCTAAATACAACCACACAGTGATACTTTAAACACAACCACACAGTGATACTCTAAATACAACCACACAGTGATACTTTAAACACAACCACACAGTGATACTCTAAATACAACCACACAGCGACACTCTAAATACAACCACACAGTGATACTTTAAACACAACCACACAGTGACACTCTAAATACAACCACACAGTGATACTTTAAACACAACCACACAGCGACACTCTAAATACAACCACACAGTGATACTTTAAACACAACCACACAGCGACACTCTAAATACAACCACACAGTGATACTTTAAACACAACCACACAGTGATACTCTAAATACAACCACACAGTGATACTTTAAACACAACCACACAGTGATACTCTAAATACAACCACACAGTGATACTTTAAACACAACCACACAGTGACACTCTAAATACAACCACACAGTGATACTTTAAACACAACCACACAGCGACACTCTAAATACAACCACACAGTGATACTTTAAACACAACCACACAGTGATACTCTAAATACAACCACACAGTGATACTTTAAACACAACCACACAGTGACACTCTAAATACAACCACACAGTGATACTTTAAACACAACCACACAGTGATACTCTAAACACAACCACACAGTGATACTATAAACACAACCACACAGTGATACTATAAACACAACCACACAGTGATACTTTAAACACAACCACACAGTGATACTCTAAACACAACCACACAGTGATACTATAAACACAACCACACAGTGATACTATAAACACAACCACACAGTGATACTATAAACACAACCACACAGTGATACTTTAAACACAACCACACAGTGATACTCTAAACACAACCACACAGTGATACTATAAACACAACCACACAGTGATACTATAAACACAACCACACAGTGATACTATAAACACAACCACACAGTGATACTTTAAACACAACCACACAGTGACACTCTAAATACAACCACACAGTGATACTATAAACACAACCACACAGTGATACTTTAAACACAACCACACAGTGATACTCTAAACACAACCACACAGTGATACTATAAACACAACCACACAGTGATACTATAAACACAACCACACAGTGATACTTTAAACACAACCACACAGTGACACTCTAAATACAACCACACAGTGATACTATAAACACAACCACACAGTGATACTATAAACACAACCACACAGTGATACTATAAACACAACCACACAGTGATACTATAAACACAACCACACAGTGATACTTTAAACACAACCACACAGTGACACTCTAAATACAACCACACAGTGATACTATAAACACAACCACACAGTGATACTATAAACACAACCACACAGTGATACTATAAACACAACCACACAGTGATACTATAAACACAACCACACAATGATACTTTAAACACAACCACACAGTGATACTCTAAATACAACCACACAGTGATACTATAAACACAACCACACAGTGATATTCTAAACACAACCACACAGCGATATTCTAAATACAACCAAACAGCGATACTCTAAACACAACCACACAGCGATACTCTAAACACAATCACACAGCGATACTCTAAACACAACGTAAACAAGTAAACGACATGTCGCAAAGTAACATTACAACTATTGAAACAGGGCAAGAGAATATCAAACACATTGGTACATTATTTTATTTTTTATTATTTTATTTGTCTACTTAGATGGAAATCAGTTGAGATATTTAAAAACAAAATATTTTGTAATCATATTTTATGTATAAATATGGACTTTTTGTCTGAAATAAACATTAAACAAATATATATATATATATATATATATATATATATATATATATATATATATCATCTTCTAATATGAGATCTCTAGATATTTTGCATTAAAATAAAATAAAATAAACACCCTCCGGCACTATCAGTCACCAGACGTCTCCCCACTCACCTGCAGGGTCTGGTCGTACTTGTGGGCCTTGGCGAGGGCCGTCTCCAGCTCCTCCTCCCTGTCCTTCATGGCGTCCTCAATCTCCTCCAGGATGCTGTCCAGGTCCTCCATGTATTTGGTCACCTCCACCTTGCCTGGTGTCCCGGCCAGCTGAGTCAACTCATTGGCCAGACGCTGACACTCATCCAGCACCCCAGCCACATGTAAGTCTGACAGCTCGCTCTGGATTGCCTGGGGGGACACGGAAACCGGTTACGGTGGGCTACATGGGTGCAATATTATTTCCAGATTACACATTTCAGATCAAAATGCAAGTGATTGAGAGTTAAAATTTATCTTTGATAAATTTTGTGCACACAGCATATGAATACCATTACAGGGCAGTAATTTCCTTTGGGAATACTGGTAACTTTCTTACAGGGCAATAACTTCCTTCAGGAATCCCATTTCTTGTCAGCTGTTGAATAATTTCACTAGTTCACTCAAACATTCAACAACAAAAGAATGAATCAAGCACCAAGTATTTTAACTTGAAAGAAATATGGTTGCATCACTGTATGTTACTGTCTGCGTTACTAGTTCCAGAGTGTAGACAATTTCCAAGTATAAGATATTTTCTTGAAATACTGTAACAATGAAAACAGCTGCCTTTGACTTATCATTACATTTCAGTAAGGAATGAACAGCAAACAATGCCTGTCATCAACAAAGCAAACAATTACAAATACGATACCAATAAAGCAAAAACAATTAATGATCCCCACCTCCAGTTCCTTCTGCTGCTCCCCGATGGTGGCGGCGTCGATGCCCGGGGAGTCCTGAGACGCGAGGTTGTCCTGGATGTCCTGCAGGGCGCGCATGACGTCCTTGTAGGTGGCGTGGAAGGAGTCGGCCACGGACACGGCCTCCTCCAACTGACGCGCTCGCTCCCGCGTCTGCTGCTGGATGTTCTCGTGGAGGGCGTCGATGTCCTGGAGTCTACAGCGCAGGTCCTCACCTGAGGGACAGGGTCAAAGGTCAACTTAACCCAGCAAACAACAACCCGTGCTTTCACGTGTTCTGTAAGTGAATTCACGAGTACAACTGGCTCAATTCACGTGTTTCCGTACGTGAATTCACCGGATTCTGTGAACAAATTTGGTGTGTCGATACGTGTTTACCGTGAAATCACAAGTTTTTCACGTGATGACACGTGCCAGTGAAACCGTACCTGTTCTAATCCAGTACGACTCATGTCAAACTAATTCAAAACTCGTGACAACAGGCAGAACACACGTATTCACTTGAATACACATGAAAACACATACTGGTGGAGCGGTACCAATTATGAACCAGTATGACACGTGCCAACTGGTTCAGAAATGGTTCCTTATTTGCTGGGAAGGTAAAACACAATAAGGATGACCATTTCACTAATGCTGTAAAGAGCTCTTAAACCCAATTTCTTTACTTTAAGATCAACTGTGCTCCTTAACAGTGATGTTAAGCAGCTGAAACTGTCAACACCATGACACACCAGTGGGACATCGTCAATGGTGTCATGGAGATAGTGTCCTTGGTAATATGGCAATGGATAATTACATTTTGAAAAAAAAAAAATTTAGCAATAGATTATGTTTAATGATGAATTTTGCTTTTGAGAGAGTTCTTTATCTCAGTGAAATGGGACCAAAAATACAAGACATGTTGCCAGAATAACTGACTGACGTAGAGCGCAGTGGCTCAGGGGTAGAGCTTCCGCCTCTCAATTAAGAGGACCAGGGTTCGAATCCTGCGCTACAGTGTTAAAACCTTTGGCAAGTTTTTTCACTCTACATTGCTCCAATTCACTCAGCTGTATAAATGAGTACCTGGCTATAGACAGTGGTGGATGTGTGTATGAGCAGTCTTCGCACATTAATTGCAGCATATGGCTGGATGCTTCCCAGAGAAGTTGAGATGATGTCTGATTAAACAGTTCTGTCAGGGAAGTAACGTTTAAAGCGCTTTGAGCAATCCTGAGGATTGGGTACTGTGCTATGTAAGAACTTAACATATACGTGGGAAAGAAGACTCACACTCATCGCGGTTCTCCGGAGTCTCATGTTGAAGTTCTTCAGCCGCAGCGTTCTTGGTGCTCTTGATGGCGGGCAAACGTCGCTCCAGGTCTCCCACAATGGTCTACACAGGAAGTCACATTTTATTACAACCCATCTGTCAGTGTTTATGTCATTTACTTGATCATTTGTAACATGCTAATCACATTAATTTCTCAAGGCTGTTATGCCCATTATTTTATAGACAACATTACTGACATATATTTGCCTGATTTTCCTGCATCACATTTTAGTCTTTTTTAATAACTGAAATTTGAACACTGGATAAAGAATAGCAATTCCTTTGGTATGAAAATTCACGAAGAAAATAACACACCATTCATCACACAGAGATAAAAAACTTGGATTTTCATAAAAGCAATAATAATAATACACATTGCAGAGGCTTAACAAAACAAAAGGGACGGCAATCATAAAATCACCATAGAACTGTGAAGTGGGCAACAATGGCTGAACATGTTAGGCAGCATTGCACGTCTTTGTACTTTGGGCAAATTTATGGAAATATTTTATTGTGTCCTGCTGACCAATCTGTAGTTTGATGGTCTAGGTGGCAGTCTGGTCTTCAAGAAATACTTGTTAACCTACGTTGTTGTCGGCCATTTGTTCCCGGAGAGCGTCGGGATTGGCAGCGATTGGGTCAGCGTACTGGACCTGATCACTCAAGTAGTGCAATTCCTCCACCAGACTCTCGAGACTGTCACTCAGCTGAAACAAACATCACACAGGGTCAAGCTTGGGCAGAATGTCAACATATACATTGGGCACACTTGGGTAGAATTTCAACATATACATTGGGCACACTTGGGCAGAATGTTAACATATACATTGGGCATGCTTAGGCAGAATTTCAACATATACATTGGGCACACATGGGCAGAATGTGAACATATACATTGGGCACACTTGGGAAGAATGTGAACATATACGTTGGGCACACTTGGGCAGAATGTGAACACATACATTGGGTGCACTTGGGTAGAATGTGAACACATACATTGGGTGCACCTGGGCAGAATGTGAACATATACATTAGGCACACTTGGGCAGAATTTCAACAATGTGTACCCATTGGGCACACTTGGGCAGAATGTCAACATATACATTGGGCACATTTGGGCAGAATGTCAACATATATATTGGGCACACTTGGACAGAATGTCAACATATAAGACGTGTTTCCTAACAATCACGACACTGACTAAAAAGCCAGGGTGTCAGCTGCTAGGTTTTTTTTATTTAATATCATGTTCTTATGACTATAAAATGCAAGTTGATGGATTACTACGTGTCATTTTGTGATTAGAAAGCTTCTGCCTGCAACGCATCAAATGGTAAACAAAGCATCCAGTTTCAAAATAAAATTGATTGGCAATAATATAGAGGTGAGCAGAGTTAACCACAAAACTGTCCTACATTCTAGAGAGCAGACTTCCCATTCAAATTACTCCTTGCCCAATTCTGGGCAGAGGAGCTGTGCAAACTAGCCAAAACCAACATCATTTACCTTGTTCAAATCTATAGCTAGTCAGTTGAACCCTGTGGTCTAGGCTACACAAAGTTCAAGCCTATGGTTTCGTCATCTTGTAAAAAGAGTTTGTGTATGTGATTAGTTCTTTTGTAAGAAAGTTGAGCTGCATTCGTCAGATTGGAATCTAACATGGCACTGCTTTCATTGTTTTTGACTGTGGTAATTTTCCGTCAATTTCGAACCAGTAAATTGATTATGATGTCATATTATTGTATCGGTAATGCAGACTTTAACAACCAGTATAACAAATCTCACCTCAGTTGACACTGTGCGTAAAGTGTCCTCCAACTGGGTCAGTTTGTCACGTACTCCCACTTTGACGTCATCGTACTTGGCAATGATGTTGTCAACATCCTCCTTGATGTCAGAAGCATCCTCATCCGTACATATCTCCATCAGTTCCTGACCTGTGATGTTCAGGTCTTCCACCAGGGGTTTGTGGTCTTCGATGATTCGCTGCGTCATCTGAATTGAGTTGGCAAATGGTTAAAAATGTATCAATGGTTTAATTTCAATTCTGTTTACATTTGTAATAAATTCTAAATCACAGCATTTCTACAAAATATAATGTTTTCATTCAGATTGTCAGAAATCGTATGACTAAATTTATTGTTATATAAAATATAAAAAATTCTGCATGATTTTTTTTTTATTATGTTAAATATCCAATGGCATTAATAGGAATAGTAAAAACTGTTATCTTGTATAAATCTTTTAAAATGCATACTCAAAGGTGCACCGGAATTAGAGGTTTATGCAATATTTGCTAAGTACAAGATTAAAGTTGCTAACAGCGTGATGAAAATTTTACTGGATAAAGAACATTATAAGCAGAATAAAATGTGTTATTTTTATTTCCTCTTCGATGTTTGCTTCTTTTCCATAATATGTATGAAACGCTGCACATCATTTGTTACGAAACTAAATCTGAGACTATTGGCCATGGAAGTACCTTGGCATTGTCTTGCTGCTTCCTGATCTGCTCCGCGCCGCTGTCATTCGGTACTTCGAGCGAAGCAATCTCAGCCTCGATCTCACCAAGCCATGACTGCAGGTCGGCGTGGGTCTCACTGAAGTGTGACGTCAACGGCAACGCTTCCTCCAATAGCAACAGTCGCTCGTTGCTAAGGCGACACACGAGGTCTGCCTGGTTACGGATGGTGTTCAGTTTGTTCTTGATGTCGTCGGCCTCTGAGTTCGTCGTTTCCCGCAGCATCTTGTTGCACTTGTCAATGGTCTGGTTGACGGTGTCTCGCTTGCTCTCCAGGTCCTCGTGGAACACCTGCAAGGGGCGGGGTTCAAGGGTGAACGTGGCAACAGGAAGAAAGAGGGTGGATGTGATTGTGCAAGGACGATAACAAAATTCATTTGGCTGTGTGCAAGGACGATTAAAATTTTGGGAATTAGTTGTGCACAGTAATTTCATAACTATAAACTAATGTTCATTTACCTATAGTTCTCATCATCATGATGAGGTTAGTATAAAACGTCACCTGCTGTCCTTAAAACTAAGCTAGATAAACAAATGGACACGCCTTATAGTTATAAACAATACATACTTGGCCAGAACAGGTCAGGATGGTGTCTAGACACACAAGCATTATACAACTAAACGTGACGTGGGGTGCATAATGTGACCACTGACCATTCATCCACACAGAAGAATTTGTAGCTGAGGGCAATTTCAAGTAAACGCTACACTATCAACATGAAATGTGCCCATTCATGAGCGACGACTACAATTCTTTGAATAGAGAACAAAACAATTTAAATTGACTGCAGATACAATCTCAGATGCTGTGTATTATAAACAAATCACTTGCTTATAAATAGATTTGATAGTTTCCAGTAATAGTGTTGTAACTTAAACCAGTTGGTGGAGAACTGGATGTCTTTGGTCTTGTCCAAGGTGTTAACCCACACCCATTTCTCGATAAACACAAGTTACTGTACCTGAACGAACGAACCTTTATTTATTCCAGCCCAACATTCGTGCACAACTGTGCAATTGAGCTATAAAATGATCACGTGTGGTTGTATGATTTACCGATGTTATCATGTTGATTCTTATCAGTGCATATAGAGGAACAACAAACATTGCTTGTTGAAATGTCACTAGTGGTCTGGGACTAACACAACTACAACAAAAGGGAGAAATGACAGCTAGGTGACATGGCAACACTTGGTCAGCCACAGCAACCACCTGCCATGTTGATACACACAAATGTAATAACTTTCAAAATAGTAGGCCATCTCTCTCACAAGATTTCCCTACATAAAGTAGCATGGTGAAAAAAAATTCAAAGGGGTATAATGGAATATTTTTTTCTGAAATTGACACTTTTTAAGATCTAATCTGCACTAAAAAAATTGGGAAAATTTTATAAGCCGAGCTATTGTCAAGTTTTTGCATATTACATGTTTATTCACAACCGTACTTATATTTAAATACACTGCAATAGTACAACTATGTCCATAATCAAGTAAAAAAAATGAAAATAAAGATTAAATTAACTTGTAAATTTTAACTGTCAAAAAGATAGGTGTTTTCTTTCACAGTGAGAGATCGTGTTATAAAACAGGAAATCAGAAGCATTAAAAGGTTAAATATCACAGTTGTGATTAACCTAAAGAAATGTCATTACCATTATCTTAAAATTGTGAGTATTTTAACCAAGATTGTTAGAATACTTGAAGTATGAACACAATTATGTGGAGACCCCCACCATGTTAGTAGTCATATGACACACAAGAGTACCATTTCCATAAGAAGCAAGTAGGGTGGGTGTGGGGGTGGGTGTGGGGCGGGGGTGGGGGAAAGTTGGGCGGTACCTTGTGGTCTCTCAACTGGACGGCCAGTATCTCCGGGTCGGTGCTGATTGGCTCAGCAGTGTTGATCTCATTCTCGGCCCGGTCCAGATACTTCAACAGGTCATCAATCTCCCGCAGCGCCTGAAAGTCATGGTCAGTACGTCACGCTTGACCGCCTCACTGGCCACAGCCATTGTGGGCACCTTGTCCAGGTGTGTGATCGTTTCTATCACGGTGTTTACACATCTACCGTCTGCCATATTTAGTATTCGGTTATTTTGATTCAGGTAGTATAAATTGACAGATTGACAGTGACCAGTGTTGTGACTGACTCATGGCCATTTTATTTACCTTTATCAGAACAAAAGGCAGTGACCATTGAAGGGTCAGGTGATGTCAATACTGGACAGAAGTTGTGGCAGCTGGTGTAAATCCCAACAGGGCCTGGTCAGCCACTGGTGGACACAGTTGTTTGGAATATAGGACTACCGTTTCTAATTGTCTGAGCTGTCAATCACCTACATGGACTAATATAAAGTTACAATATAAAACAGCTGATCATAATAAACAACAGTCTGTCTGCACATAAGTCAGTGGCCCAGATTGTCAACAAGTCAATCACAGTGGCCTAGTTCATCTTACAAACGGTCAACCCACACATACAGCAGTTTACACCATAACACAGACAGTCACAGTGGTCTAGACCGTCATACAAACACAAACATTACTTTATACCATCACATAGACAGTTACAGTGGCATAGACAATCATACAAACACAAACATCAGTTTATATGCCTTCACAGACAGTCACAGTGGTAAAGATCTGGTCATACAAACACAAACATCAGTTTGTGCCTTCACAGACCACCACAGTGGCCTAGATCGCCATAAAAACACAAACAGCAGCCTCATCCACCATAGACAGTCACAGTGGTTTTGACTATCTTTATCATATAAACATTTGTCCTCTCTCACAGAAAAGTGCATACTACAGAAAAACTAGAGACATTTCAGTTTTGCTAATTTGCAAAACTATTAAATGTCTGTAGTTTGTCCCCCAGAAACAACTGCATTGCCCTAGACTTACACAGAAACAACACCTGGTATGGCCTAGGCTTGCACTGAGAAACACGTGCATTGGTTTACACCTTTGTGTATACCAGCTCAATGCAGCACTGGTGAAAGACCATCAGACAGAGAGTAGTAGGGTAGAGTGAATGAGATCATCTGCACCAAGAGACTGAAGTGACAAGGTACGCACAGTGAATGAGATCATCTGCACCAAGAGACTGCAGTGACAAGGTACTCACAGTGAATGAGATCATCTGCACCAAGAGACTGCAGTGACAAGGTACTCACAGTGAATGAGATCATCTGCACCAAGAGACTGCAGTGACAAGGTACTCACAGTGAATGAGATCATCTGCACCAAGAGACTGAAGTGACAAGTACTCACAGTGAATGAGATCATCTGCACCAAGAGACTGAAGTGACAAGGTACTCACAGTGAATGAGATCATCTGCACCAAGAGACTGCAGTGACAAGGTACTCACGGTGAATGAGATCATCTGCACCAAGAGACTGAAGTGACAAGGTACTCACAGTGAATGAGATCATCTGCACCAAGAGACTGAAGTGACAAGGTACTCACAGTGAATGAGATCATCTGCACCAAGAGACTGAAGTGACAAGGTACTCACAGTGAATGAGATCATCTGCACGAAGAGACTGAAGTGACAAGGTACTCACAGTGAATGAGATCATCTGCACCAAGAGACTGAAGTGACAAGGTACTCACAGTGAATGAGATCATCTGCACCAAGAGACTGAAGTGACAAGTACTCACAGTGAATGAGATCATCTGCACCAAGAGACTGCAGTGACAAGGTACTCACAGTGAATGAGATCATCTGCACGAAGAGACTGAAGTGACAAGGTACTCACAGTGAATGAGATCATCTGCACCAAGAGACTGAAGTGACAAGGTACTCACAGTGAATGAGATCATCTGCACCAAGAGACTGAAGTGACAAGGTACTCACAGTGAATGAGATCATCTGCACCAAGAGACTGAAGTGACAAGTACTCACAGTGAATGAGATCATCTGCACCAAGAGACTGAAGTGACAAGGTACTCACAGTGAATGAGATCATCTGCACCAAGAGACTGAAGTGACAAGGTACTCACAGTGAATGAGATCATCTGCACCAAGAGACTGAAGTGACAAGGTACTCACAGTGAATGAGATCATCTGCACCAAGAGACTGAAGTGACAAGTACTCACAGTGAATGAGATCATCTGCACCAAGAGACTGAAGTGACAAGGTACTCACAGTGAATGAGATCATCTGCACCAAGAGACTGAAGTGACAAGGTACTCACAGTGAATGAGATCATCTGCACCAGGAGTTCAGTTAGGTCGTGCCAGTTGCCCTGGATGGAGGCGAGGGTCTGTCTCAGGCGGTTCTTGTCACTGGTGTTGGGGTTGTCAATGAGGTCCTTGCCTGTCACCTTGATGTTGTCCAGGTCTCCCTGTTTCTTCTGCTTCTGCCGGTACAGATTCTCAATCTTGTCCTGTAGATGGAGAGGTGGTGGGTTGATTACGACTTACTTTGGATGAAGGTTTGCAAAATCTACAACTTTACTGCTGACCTATTAAGAGTTTCCCTGATGGGCAAAGAAACATCACAAATATCTGTTCTACTTCTAGTTAAAGAACATTTAAGCCTCACTTTTATAATCAGCTCAGCAATATAGCTGTCTAATTTGTTTATCTGATAACTAGTCAAAATGGCTTTTGTAAAATTGTAACTCTTCTAATAGCACCTATATCCTTGAAAATTCAAGCTCAGAAGCGCAACACACAAACGTATTGCCGTAATCATAAATGGAGACAGGCAAAAGTCATCTTTGGAGCATGAAATCGCCAGAAATTTATGGTGGAAAAGGAATTTCAAACAATTGTTTTTATTTTGATGAAAGGTGGCTATAGTTTCATAAAATTTAATTGTAATAGGGAGTTGATTTGAGATTGTTGGCTCAGCTACAGAGAAAGCATATTTGCAATATTGAACTCATTAATCTTAGGAACAAAAAATGTCTTGGAAATGGATGATCTAAGGGTCCTAGAGAGTAATGTAGCAGATTAACTAAGTTGAGTAGAAAGAGTATAAAAAGGTACACTAGTGAAAATGTATTGAGATGTGTGGTCACGTGGCTGCTGACTTCAATTTGCCCAAAGGTGACTTTAAGTGACTTTGCTACTGTGTTGCTCTCATAACATAATGTCGCAGCACAGATGACAACAGCTTGTTAAATAACAATACATTCGTGAAAAAACAAGAACAGCTAAGAACTAATGGGTCTATTCAGAACTGCAATGTAGAAGATCCCAAAATAACGTTTTGCCATCCTGCCTGACATCACTGCATCATTGCTACGGACAATTCATGCACAGTTTTTATACACACACTGGCACACGTTGTAAGATGTAAGTGCCTCAAACTAAATTTCCAGTGGGTAAATGACAACTGACTACTCAAGCCACTTTATATATGAACCTATCTGTCATGTTCCTTAGAATGTCAGTTCCAAAATTGTTCCAATAAATAACACTGTCACTGTTGCCTTTTATAAGGGTCTGTTGATAATGTACATTCATGGAGAAGTTTGCCAATTATTTTAAATGTAGATACATAAGATACCCAGTATATAAGCCTAGCATATGTGGGATAAACAGGAAAGCTCACCAAGGATTATTGACCAAACAAATGCATAGACAACAAATAAACTGAGTTAAAGAACCCAATTCCTAATTAATCACATCCGAAAACGTACTCAAAACAAACATTTCGAAAGATTACAGTTGCAAAGTGTATAGTGTACGCCTTTTTACAACCAGATAACATGGCAGCATCCAGACAATCATCACACACCCACAAGAACATAGCTTTATGCAGAGCAGCAGAGACCTGTCCACCCATCATTTGGACAGGTAAAAAGCATTGTGGACCGGTAGAAATAAGGGTAGACAGGTAAAAAAAGAGAAAATCAAAAAATTGTGTTCCAAAACTATAGATATTGTGACTAATGCCGTGGAAGTGAATGCAAATGGAGTCACATGTGTTTGTAGTCCATTTCAGGTCATCAGACACATTTTAAAGTTTGTAAACTGGCTTAACAGTTAACATCCATGTGTCCACAAAAACATGTGTGACTGGCAATAATTTGGTCTTGCACAAAGCCCTGCAGAAGACTTCCAGATATGAGAGATGACAACAAGCCTGTCTGATGAATCCTGTCATTGTTTATTAAATGCCTTCATGTTTTATTTGTCATCACTTTAATAAAAATAACTATAATACTCTCAAGGATCCAAGATCATCAATATTCTTATTCGATCTTTGAATCTTACCAACCTGATATATATATACATATATATATATATATATATATATATATATATATATATATATATATGAACCATGAATATACATAAGCCACCAGCAGAGCAAGGAACCACTGAAGTATGATGGACGTACAGTTTTAAAAGCAGCTGATCATTCAGTTGTGTCCACTGATAACAGACAGTTAGTAATCCAAAATATTTTGTAATTAAATTGGCCAATCATAGGTAATGGTGACAAGAAGTGAATGAGCACAGAAGGAGATAACTGAACTCAGAGCCTGGGAGGATATGCAATTACAATGATCCATTAGTTAGCATTGACAGTTAATAGATTACTGGCTAAAACTCCAATGAAGTGTACGGATACTGAAAAAGGAGATCGGGCCTCTGGGCCTAGGAGGAGATGCATTTACAAAGATCCATCATTCCATCTATATGTGTTTTACTACACATATGTTAAACAGAAACAGAAAACTGCCTAGAGACCTTAACAACGTTCATAATAATAATAAGAAGAAGAAGATTTATAAAGCGCCATCAATCTAAAAATATCCATTCGGAGGCGCTGTACATGAGTATGTATACATGTGTCGTAGAATTATAATATTAAGTTTGTTGAGGTAAATAAAATACCTAAAATATGTATAAAAAGTAATAGTAATAAATAATAAAATAAATAAGTTAGTTAAAGATAATTATTAAAATAAATGGTACATTGATGATAAAATAATGAGTAGATGACATTTTGTAAAATTAATGTAAAACATGTACAAGAAAAATAAATAGGTAAAAATAAAATACAAATTAAATAACAAGGTTCCTCTCACCTTGATGGAGCCGTGGTCAAACTCGCTGCTTTCCCTCTTCAGCGACCGCACCGTGTTGGCGATCCACGACTCCAGCTGGTTCACGTTGCCATGGAGCGTGGCGAGTTTGTGGACGACACTGTCCAGGTCCTCACCCCGTTCCTCGCTGCGAGACACGAGCTCATCGAAGGCATCCCACAGCTGCGCCACCTGGCCTTGAGTGGAGGGGTACCCCTCGCACTGCTCGCTCACCGAGTCCACCTGGGTCTTGTGGTTCTCGATCTCTGAGGCGATCACCCGGTGCATCCTCATCTGCTCGTTGAGTACCTCCTTGTCCAGACTCACTGGCCTCATGTTGTCGAACAGCGCCTGTGTCTCATTCACCCAATCGAACATGGCTTGTAGGTTGTACTCAGCATCTTGCGATTGGACAACGACAGCGTTCACGTTCTGCTGTTTGTCGGCCAGCGCCTGTTGTATGGCCTCGTACTGATTCTGCAGATCGGCAACCGTCTGCTGGATTTCAATCGCCTTGGGTGAGTCCTTACAGTTCAACTCCTCCAGGATGTCGACGAGGTCCTGCCCGACCCTGTGTAGATCTTCCATCAGTTTCCCCTCGGCGACCACGTCTGCCTTGATGGCCTTCAGGTCGTCCAGGTGGTTCTTTGGGTCCTCGCCCGGGGCGATGCTGTCGATGCACTGGTCCACGCGGTCGGCCATCTCCGGCAGCCATTCTGTCAGCTTTGCCTTGAGCGAGTTGTACTGCTTGTTCTTGGAGGCGGTGTCCGTGAGTTTGGCCATGAAGTCAGTGCATTCCGCAAGGACAGTCTGGGGGTGGGAGAAGAAACAGACATGAGTGGCAGACATGAGGCATGCTGCTGCTACTTCTGCAGCAGACCTATCAAGGAAAAGTTACAGTTGTTCTTAAGGAACCTAATAACGCATATCCAGCTTAACAAGAGGATGTACTGATGTGGAATTAAGAACCAGTGTGCAATGATAATATTCCATATTTTGTATTACCAAACAGTGCAGATCAAAAACTAACTTAGCACAAATAACGAAACATGTCAGATCAAACCGATGCCGATATCCATTCTAACACATAAAATATCATGTCCCAAAACATATATTTGTAGAGGAATTTAAACAAATGCTAAAAGAATAAAATACTTTCCAATTGCGACACCATCCCTAATGGGACTCACCTTGAGTTTGTTGTCAGCCTCCTTTATCTCTCCCTCTATCAGAGAACTGTCATCGACCTCGTCCTCCTCTGAAGACGATGACACCTCGCTCTTGCCCTGGACGTTCCTGCTGAATGCTCTCTTCTCCTTCTTGAATTTCTGTCGGAAGACATCACCAAAAGATTGAATATAAACCATGTCAATAGTGTTATAACTTATTTACAGATAGTAACATGAAGGCCCCATTCACAGCTCTAAGGGAACACTCGATGAACATAACTGCAAAGAAAAAGATGCCACAAGGCACACAAGAGAGAAAAAATTCTGGCACAGAAGAGAGCCGACCAGCAGTCAATAGAGACACTTGCCACTATATGTGATTTTCATGGATCTGCTGTCATTTGACAATAACCCAGAACATAATAATTTGTGATGACCCAGTGTTAGTTAGTTTAGCAATGTTGAAGGCACTATTGAAAGTTCCACATATATTTCAATATGTTGTGAAGAACAATGGACTATACTGGATGTGGAGCTATGTCAAGCAAAACATATTTATTGTTATTACATTTATGATATGTTGTGTTTGGCAACAAGAGGGGTAGTTGATGATCAAAGTCTTGGACTGTTTGTCGATGTAGGGGTCCACGTTCTGGGCTACCATACTTGTTTTGAAATGGCAATGTACTCATGTTTTCCAGGAAAGAAACTTGTCCCCTTCTCATAATACAGTCAATTCTGCCAAGTGCCCTGTTTGTGAATATGCCTCAATGAATGGAGTTTGTTTACATGAATTCTTTTCAGTGTCCATTCACGATTTTTTAAAGGCCTAAATATTTTTAAATGTTATCATTACAGATTGCTAAAAGTATGCCAACAGCACACGTAACAATTTATCAAGAATAAACAAGACACAGTCAAACAAACATAATATATAGTAAACAACCGTACAGCAGCATCTCTCTGTGCAAAGACTACAACTGAGCATTCTTGTAAGCCCACTTAAACCTGCCTGATAAAATGAAGAAAATCATAATCAATCTAATCTTTCTGGCTTTGAAAAACACCTGCATAATATGATAAGCACCAGATATTGGGTCATTACATAAACAACTCCTACTTGGCTGTGAATCCACTAAGTATAGCAATAAGTAAACGGCAATATTTCAAGACTAAACTGCCATATGGTGGAATACTCAACACCCTATTAATGCTCTGCTATTTATTGCCAGTACCCCATGCTGTGCTGTCAATATGGCACCAGCACTGTACATGCGTGGCTTCTGAATGCAACAAGATTTAAGTGGCTTCAAAGAGCTGTGCAATCAACCGTGACGAGTGCCTACCTCAGTCCTTAGATCATAAAACTTGCCATCAAGTAGCCACGAATCGACTCAAATTACATCAGACCAATGCACGGTAACTGATGTCACAACTGTTTTGTGTCCGAGAACGTAACGTTTTTAGTAGCAGACAGACAATTCACCGGCATAAAAAGGGCAGGTACACACGTCCATAACACTCGCCCAGTGAGGACACCCGCATCGTGTGACTCACTCACTCACAATTAAGGCCTGATGAGTTACCAACTCACGAACCACCTTTGATGGTTTATTACTATAACACGAACTTACCAACCACCCGCTCCGTCCGTGGATGAAAACGCACAGCCACCAACTAACCACCTACCAGAAACTCCCGTTACGCGCGGCTGACTCGCAACGTTTCCCTGCGATGTCTCGCTGACCGTTCCCGTTGGAGCTAGCGGCAGTGGATATCCGCGACATTCCAAATGCCGCGCGACTGACAGACATGAATAGAGGACTGAGAGGCGACCCGGCGCGGGGCCGACGCGGGTCAATGCCGGAGTGATTGATGCCGAGGTGGAACCGGCCCCGGGCATCGATAGCGTCGATAGCGCGCGCAGCCAGCGAGCAGACGACTATACCGCGATCTGAGGACACCGCGGAACGCCGAAGCTAGTCCGGATGGGCTTCGGGTTATCTGGCGATGTTTTGCGACGTTCGCTATGAAAAAGTGCGGGCAAACAACGAGATTTGCTGCACTTTGGGATCGGTGAAACACCTGTTGTTTATCTGATTTTACTTACACAATACTGTAGCCAGATATGTTATATTGTTTTAGATGATTTTCAGCGCGCATGGAATGCGAGGACGTGGACATCGTTCGACTGAACAGCCGTTCGTTCGGTTAATATCGACATCGGTCTGTGCATTTCCGGTATAATCGTAAAGGTAAATGTTTTCCACAGGCAAAATCCTGCGGCTGCGCTACCACGCCAGGAATATGTCACCCACATTTGCCAGCCACTCTTGCCCGAGAGAAGACGGAAGATGCGTGTGTACATGTACAGACCCTGCAGCCGCCGGTCGGTGGTAACACACAACACATACAGCACTGGGGGAGTCGGCCAAACGTCAGTCTGTCAGAGCATGAAGCATGACCAGTTTTGACGGCAACAGTACAACACCAGCGGTTGTTGCGAACTTATCCGATTCGATCGACACGCAAACAACGCCCGCAGCCATTGGCTTTGGCCTTGTGGACATCTAAGTCAAGACACACGTCATGGCGCTTCGTAGAATGACACAGCCGTAGTGTGAGGTTTGGTGTTGGCACTTATCACGTACAAAGCTGGTCGGAGACGTATTTCATTAGAAATGTTGTTATAAGTTGAGTTTGTAATCCAAGTGATTACTTACGTACGTTCTACCATATGGCCCATGATGAAAGACTGCCAACGTCTTGTGCATATGTAGTCTGGCTGTTGCAGTACTCAAACAACATGTGCAATGAAGCGTGACTTTATTTGAAGTAGAGTTGTTTATTTCAACTATATATATATATATATACAATGTGTATATATATATATATATATATTGTTTTCAAGCTGTGTAGGTTGTCTTCCATTGGCCAATGACAGTTGCGGGCAATGACAGCGCGGCCCAGCCATCTCGATTCCCTTCTTCTTCCACAAAATATTATCATCCCAGCTAGCCGTCTCTGCCACGAACTGAATGGCGTGCGACATGCATTTTGTCTAAGATGACTGGAACTATTCTTCTCAACCTGATGCCCTGTTGCATGCGAGATGGTGGTGGAACATGCGATGCTGCTTTGACTAATACAACTACAAACACCGTCTTCTCACAGTAGCGTAGATCTCGAGATACTAGTCTCTCTGAGACTCTCTGGCAAATGTCTGCTGATACACTTACGAATAAGTCGACAAGACATCTTTGATCAGATGAATGAGTTGTGTGGCATATATTTTAAGAACAATAAATTTGTGTACTAATTATTGCAGCAGGCCGTTCTTGTTCCGCTGTTGTTGTTATAAGGTTGTGAATGTTTTATATCCCCTTGAATATCCTATGAGAGATAGTCTGCAGTATTTGTCTTTTCTGTTATTAATCTACACGATTTAAAACACATTCATGAGTACTGACCACTTTACTATAATCTGCATTGTGCACCAATCGTTTAGAAATTCATTCACACTGAAAAGTTAAACTATATAGATAGCACTTGCCGTAATCTCAAGTTAGGTCATGTAGATGCCTGTATAACTTGAGTGAACTATGAAGATGCAATCACAAGGCTTCATCTGACACTGGCCTTAAACATGGCAAGAATGTTAACCACAACCACCTGTCAACTGTCGGATCAAAACAATACTTAGTTATAATATTTTAAACTTAATGCACAAACAATAAAACAACACTACTAAAGAAAGTAAACAGCACATTTTACAGAGATTATAAAATTAATTATTACCTTTTTAATAAATAACTATATGCAAAGGCAATGAATGAAACTGGATGCACAATATACTGCATTCCACAACGTCTTGAGTATCACAGCCAGTGACTTACGCCCCACGCCATGGCCTCATGTGTGAACTAGAGCAGAACCACCCCTGTGGACACGACATGCCTGACCGCACGCAATCATGATACACATCTTGATAACACAAACCTATACCACAGGAGAGCTACCTCTGGTGTGGGCAGAATAGTTGCCTTGCAAGTAGTTCATATCAAGGCAAAACAGGCCAGTCTAATGAATCTGCCTCAACAACATGGAAACCGATCTCCTGCTGTTCTGAATTCCATTATGGGGAAAGAATAAACTGATTGAGATTAAAGCAAATCTTTTTGTCTTTTTCAAACAATTAATTTTCCTTATAATAATGTTAATTTTGAATATATTTATTTCTGATAATTGTACTACATTTTGCTAATTTGAAATAAAACAGACTTAAAACTTTCATTTTATTATTTGTGTTGTGCAACACATGGTAAGAAGAAACTGTCAAATGCATTAGGTGAATAAGACCTGACTGAACCGAGTGAAATCAATACAGTGACGGTTAACACTCTACATTTCAGTTACGCCCTTTCAATTATCCACCTTATTTATTGTTTTTAATAAGATGTTATTTAACAGAGCAGGAATCATATACCTTTACCATGGTAACAAGCCTACTGGTAATAGCAATTCCACTGTCCCATTGCAGAAGAACCACACTGTTATATACATCTAAAAGTCTGCTATATATTTGTAAAATTCAGTACAAACAATACACAAGCTTCTTTGACGTCAGTAAATATTTTGCCGGTAAGTATAATTATGCTATCACAAGACACTCATAGCTACCCACACAACATCTAACTAGTGATCATCGTGTCATATTCTCAAATGGCTTCAGACTGACGTAACTCCACGGTCGTATAACAACAGCCAACTAAGAAAATGCCATTCACAAAAAAACATGTTGGTATGCAGCCCTACATTGGCCAAACCTTGTATGGTTTCTGTGGGTATCACAAGAGGGTTCTACCACAGTTGACCTGTACAATGGGTGTCTGTTGAAGCTAGAGCAGGCAATTATTTATATGTAATTATAGGTATCTCCATTTTGGCATAAAGAATGTATTTATACATTTCAGAAATTGGCAGTTATTCTTGTTGTGTGTTGAGGCGGCCGATGCAAATGGAGCGCTTTGAATAAAATGGTGGGTACATGGCCCTGTGGTGGTGCAACTGCTTTGTTTTATTGCCGTTCTTGCCATTTAGCATGGGAGTTAGACAGTGCAGTTGTGTGGAGTTGTCAAGTGCAGCATGTTGATACCGAGGTATTTTGGATTGTTAGGAAAATACCAGAGCAAACATACAATCCAATGTAATTCATAATCAAAACATGAATTTCAACCTGTAAGAATGCTCATGTCAGTCTATTCCATACACTTGCATGTATGTACACAGTATATGCAGTTTTATGCTCACACGCACGCACGCACGCACGCACGCACGCACGCACGCACGCACGCACGCACGCACGCACGCACGCACGCACGCACGCACGCACGCACGCACGCACGCACGCACGCACATACACCACACACCTCAACTGTCACTATGTAGCAGCAACAACTTTTCAACAATATGCCATTTTTTATGTGGAGGAGACATTTTGGCCAATACACTAAGCTCAGATAAAAAAATGGGCATAATTTACAGAAAAAAAAAATTAACAAAGTAGTTCATTAAAATTCCCTTTAATTATTTGGTAGAGGTAATTATCTACTCAAAGTTTATGGGATATAGTTTTACACACATTGTGTTGTTAATCACAGTGGTTGGTTGGCACACCAATTCAAAACATGTACAACCCCAAAGGCAAATAAGAGGTCATTAATGCTGAGGCATTTAAGCCAATTCAGAAAAATAAGTCAACATTCCTTGACAATCAAGCATGACTGTGTACAGGGTCCCCTAACTGGCTTGCATCTCTTGCCAAATCGACGAGACAAGTGAGTATTCTTTAATGACACTACAGTGTGTACACCATTGTGGACCCCTGAGATATTACCAACTTTTCAAAAAGGATTGTTCATCATATTGCTTTACATTATTTTCTTAAAAAACGTTGCTCTCAAGTTAGCAAAATTTAGGTCTTACTGGCAGCATCACCGGGGCATGTGTTTTTGTATGATCTGAATAGATTAGGTCAAAACTAAAACCAAGTATAATAGTATTAAACTCTAAAGGAAACATTAGGTCGGGTCGTGTGGAAGTCTGGCAAACAACACTGCAACAACAACACAGCAAAGACAAGCATGGCAACACTGGAGACAAACCCAACACCTGGCTATACACACCTGGGCCTCATCCAACACTTGGTGTCCAGTTTTGGCAATGGCCTGAAGTGCGTCCTCCTGGGCCATGGCGTGTTCGTTGAAATCCTGGTGAAAAACTTCAAATTTGAACACTGCAACTCTTGTGTATGGTATGTCTAGAAATGCTATTTCCCTGCGGAGATTAAATGAGTATTCGTTATGTAAAATGTAGTTTATGCTAACTATGCCTTACTAGAGAATTAGTTAACCTGACACATGGTATACACACTTTATTGAAACACCAGTAGTAACCCTCTTCACATCCCTCGGGTGAAAACGAAAGCCGGGACCCGAGCTTTCTCGGTTGCCGCACCAACGGTGTGGAATTCGCTTCCTGCCAGTGTTAAATCACAAGGTAATATAGTTTCATTCCGCCGACATCTAAAAACCTATCTCTTTAATGCTGCCTATCCTCCTTAGCCTCCTAGCTTTTCCATCCATCCGTTGACGACTCACGCATTGCTTTCGATTATGAGATTGATTAATCCCCTGGTTTTGTCGCGCCACTGAGCTTGATTTTCGAGGATATTGGCGCAAAAGAAGTTACTATTATTATTATTATTATTATCTGAACATTTGATATTTCATGTTGTCATACATGTTCACTTTTATGAAACGGAAAACAGTAGCAACACATCAAACTATTTAAAACAAATATTTTCTTCAATCATGCATTATGGTACACATTCTGAACGAATGCCACATGTCATGTCTTTATGCAGCCTAGGTCTGTCTAGGCACAAACTATCACAGCATAAACAGTCCTATCTAAAGCAACACTTATAATTTCTTCAACATCACCCATCGACAACAGCTAACTACTGAAAGAAAAACAGAACTTATCTTTGGTTTACAAGATGCATACTATTCATTTGTGGCAACAGTAATAACCAATGATGTCAGGCGGTTGGTTACCTGGAGTTGCTGTTTCACAGAGTCAAGATCATCACTGAGAGCTACTTTCTGTTTCATCTTATCGATCTGTGCTTGGGCATCATCGGTCCAGAGGCTGAAGGTGTTCAATTTGTCCTTGTACGTGTCCAGACCAGCCATCATGCCGTCCAGAAGTGTCTTCCGCGCATCCAGCTGATTGTTCACCTGCATCCGTAAGGAGCAGAGATTTACAAGTTACAAATGAACTCGGCAGAGATTATCTAAATACAGCCAAGTAGATTATGAACTCTGTAGAGATGCCACCAAGTAGATTAGACTATGAGACTATGGGAGGTAGTAGCGAAACTCAAACCAAATTCTACTGGGGTTCAGCAGACACCAGATTAGAAAATAACATTAGAGTCTTTTTCTTCTGGGAAGTGTGGAAGTCCTGATTACAGTGAACTAGGTAATGTCCAACAGGTCATGTCCCTAGTTTGTCAAAACGCAGTCAGTGACGATGCTATGTGGTCTACTGTTGCCAGTGTCACTGCCGCATAGCTTTATGTAGAGACCCGTTCACCCGTCATTAGGACGGGTAAAAACGAATGTGGACGGGCAGTAATATGGGTGGACGGGTGGTGGATGGGTAAAAAATGAAGGAGCAAAAGTCTTCCAAAACCATAGATATTGTTAGTTATGCCTTGAAAGTGAGTGTAAATGGTGTCATGTGTGTTTGTAGTCCATTTCAGGTCATCAGGCACATTTGAAAGGTTGTAAACTAGCTTAACAGTTAACATCCACGTGTCCACCAAAACATGTGTGACTGGCAATAAATTTATCCTGCATAAAGCCCTGGACTGACGTACCCCTTCGAATCTGACTTTGAGGTCTGAGGTGTTGAAGCGCAGTCTCTGGTACTGTTGCTCCTCACCCGTGTCTCTGGTCACCTCGCGGTTGTTGTCCAGTAGCTGCTGGGCATGTTCCACAGTGCCACTGACCCCTGCCTTGTGGTCATCCACAGTCGCCTGGATGTCCTGCAATGACCATAGTTCTGGTGTCTCAAACTCTGGTCTGACATTGTAGTTACCTGGTATATTAGACGATTGGTTTATTGTCATGGCGCTGGCCAGGAGACAAGACAAGTGATAACATTGAAATCTTCTCTGTGTCATTTTGCTTCTAAATTATGCATGTGTGCTGTCACAGACATGACGGCTAAAGTTATAAAACTACATCAGTCAAATCCCAGAACGATGAGCTCGGATATTTCTAAGATGGACTGTGGCTAGGTGGGGACCTGATGGTGTGTCACTCTTTAAACTTAATAACTCCAACCAAGGTCGAATACAAAGGTATTTTAAAGTAGATCAAAGGCTGCCAAAATATGCATCATGCAGTTTCTTCATAACAATGCAACACATTTCAACACAAATGGTTCATTGATATACACCTTTTAGCAGTTAGTATATTATACTACTAGTATATACATATACTAATACTAATAAATACTAATAAAATATAATTTGGACAGCATCAAATCCGATACAAATTATTCGACAACCCTGCTTTAATATCTCAATTCACACGTGACACAAGCCTTACCTGGCACTTTGCCAGATGCAGTTGGATGTCTTCCTGACTGCTAGATGGCGCTGTCTGCTGGGCGAGCGATGTCTCCACTTCGCCAACCCAGTCGAGATTGTTCTTGGTGTCGATAAGCGCCTTCACGATATCCCCGTCCCCTGCCAGGGTCACATGACCTGTTTGTGGGTCCATCTGAACCACGGAGTTGAGCGTCAAGAAACCGTTGGCGAGTGACTCCTTCAGCGACATCTCTTGGCCATCCGGTGCATCAAAGAGCGCCTTTGCCGTGTTCAACTTGGCGCCGTTGATCAAGTCTGCCAGAGTGCATTTCTCCCGAATGAACTCGTCGGTGCAGAAGTCAGCCGCAATGATGCCCTGGTCAATGGCGCGAGCGATGGTCACCTCCTTGTTCGTGCCGGGGTCAACAAACTTCCCAGAGGCCGGGTTGAATTGTCCGTCCTCGATGAAGGCCTGAAGGGACTTCACTTTGCGTGTCGCGTTATCGACGAGGAACACGCAGGTTGGGTCGAGGCAGCCCCGCTCGATCGCCTCCAACATGGACATCTTCGCACTGGTTTCCTCATCGATGTACTTGCCAGTCTTGGGGTCGATGCAGCCGTCTGCAATGACGGCACTCAGCGAGCAGCTGCTCAGCACCTCATAGATGTTCTTTGCCGTGTCCTGTTCAATGAGCCCCGTGTCCACGGCTTCGGGTAGAGAGACTACCCTCCCGTCAGTGGCATTGACAAAACTGGTTCTTCCAATGTCAAAAGCCCCGGAAAGCACGGCGTTGTCAAGCGACACAGCTGTGTCTTTCCACGGCAGAGACACCTGCTTTTCGTCCGTGTCGAGGAACGTCTTCAGGAACTTGAGCGATGCAGCCTGGGCGACCACCTTCGCACTGTCGATTTCTGGGTCCACAATCCCCAGACTGACGGCCTGTTCTAGGGTCATCTCCTCCCCAGCTTCCGTCAGCATCCCAGTCTTGGGGTTCCACTGACGGTTGTTGATTGCGGAGCTCAAGGACATGACACTATTGGACGGAGCGTGTGTGAAGAAGACCAGGTCTGAGTCGACCCTCTCGGCCTCGATCGCTTCATCCAATGGCATCAGTCGTCGTAGCCGTGGGTCGCGGTACTTCCCAGTCGCTGGGTTCAGTTCCTTCGAGTCTATGAGCCTCTGCAGACAGTACGGCTCCACAGTCTCGAGGAGGGATGCCATGGTGGTTGGTTCAATGAGTCCTAGGACAGACGCTTCAGGCAGCGAGTACTTCTCGCCTTCAATATTTGCAATGCACAGCGGATCAAATCCAAGAATGCCACCTTCGAAGGCTTCCTCTATGGTCAACTCCTCACTCGTCGCCTGCTCGTAGATTCCCTTCTGCTGCAGATCGAGTTTGTCCTTCAGCTTCCCATAGATGGCGCTACTGATCTCACTCTGGATTGGCTCGATGTCGACATCACCGATCATGTGACCGGGGATGACGTGGATCGAATTTCGGTCCTTCTCCGGATCGGCCGGTCTGACTTTGATGAAACCGCGACTGATGGCCGTGGCAATCGGCATAGTTTCCCCGGTAACGGGATCGCGATACGTGCCGTTTTCCATATCGACGATACCGAGTTTGATCGCTTCTGGGAGATTGACATGTTTACCCGTCTTTGGATTCGTCACCCCGGTGACAACAGCGCCTGGTCTACCGTCAGTGTCATCTGCAAGGTCAGCCCTCGGTTGTCGGTCTGCAATCTCCACCTGCAGTAGACCCTGTTCAATGGCATCAGGGATGGACAGGCGCTCATCCGTGACGGTGTTGTGATACTGCCCAAGAGCCAGGTCAATGATACCACGCTGCACCGCCTCAAGTATACTAATCAAATCCCCGGTGACCGGATCAACGACCTTGTGCACCAAGTACGACACGACCTCTGTACTTGTTGTCGCTCGGATGATCCCTTGTGTCACTAACTCCCCCATCTCGATTGATGTGTCGGTGTATTCTACTTTGATGAGGCCACGGTTCATCGCCTCGGGGATGGGCATGCTGACACCAGTGTCAGGGTTGCAGTACAGCCCATGTGCCCGACTGATCACCCCTTCGGAGATCGCGCTATAAATGCTGATGTTCTCGTCGCTGCGAGGATCGATGACACCGACGATGACGAAAGTCTGCGTCTGTTTGATTGTCTGTGACGAGTAGAAGTCATTGGACAGAGACCGCGTCACAGTTTCTGTCTCCACCGATTCCGTTTCCGTCTCCGGGCGTCTCTTCGATGGAGACTTCTCCGCAAGTGTCACATGACCTGACAGTTCCTCGTCTTCAGGCACTTTGTGTTTAATCTCCACCGGCTTCAATCTGCAGGTGTCACATGAAATGTTAGGCATTTGTTACTGTTCTTTCAACTAACAAACAATGCAAGCGTCAAGCTTAATGTGCTATTTAAAAAACATTTCAATCTGTCACAAATTTATTCAACACAAGGTCGTATATGATATACAACAATAATTTATTTCCACGATGAAATATTGCTGATATATAACACATGACAGTGATACTATGTTAACTGACTGCTGGTTGACTGATTGATTGACAATTTAATTTTTAAATTTGAACCATTTACTCATCATTTACACCAGTGATAATATGTGTACAAAGGACACAAGTCAGAAAGGATGAATACAAATGTATACATAAATTAATAAATAAATGTTGATGGTTTTAATATTGCACATGTCAACAACTTTTCTTTATACACTGTATTTCCCTTTATTTTGTTTACATAATATTTAAACAGATATAAATATAGGATTCTTGTAGCACTGTATGAAAGAAATTCACATACTTTGGAGCAAAACCTTTTGAAATGTACGACATTTTTAATTTGCTCCAAACTAAGTGAATTTCTTACAAAAATAACCACATCTTTTGGAGCCATGAACAATATATTCAGTACTGTATAAAAGGTTCTCTTTCAACTTTACAGATGTAAGGATATGTGGTTCATACTTCTCTATGTAGGCGCTGCTGACATATTTGAGGTCCGAGTCTGTCTCTCCCACGAGGTGCTGTTGCTTTCGACACGTTGCATCAATATCATCTTTGTATGACTTCATGTATGTCTCAAATTCCTATAAACGACAGCACGGTCATGAATTTGAAACAATCCACACAACATGAACATGAATACTGATACATATAACACAACTATGAATACTAAATATGACTTCACACTGATACATCATTAATCCCAAATACAACGTGAGCATCATAAAATATGTGTTCTTGGTGCAGTTGGTGGATTTCAAAAATGTTGACCATCGCCACAAAAAATCTTCAAAACATGATCCGATGTCTTGATCTGACAGCAGAATTGAACTTCCCACCCAACATTAATTCCTTTCCTGGACCAGAAACCTCGGAGGAGGAATTGAGGTTGACAAAGAGACCTCAGAAAACTCAATGAGGAAGATGGAAATTAAGGAGGGATAAACAGTGTGAAGTCTTGGAAATTCAAATTTGCGCAACCAGTAACGGGACAGAATTGCAGAAAATTGCAGAGGACAGAGATAGACAGAGACACCTCTTTGAAGGTGTGGGGGGGGCAGAAGAAACTCCATGGTGTGGCCCCATAAAGCCCATGGGGGAGGAGGAATCAGAACTAGTTGTCTCACCTGAATATGTTGGACCAGTTTTGCATTGTGCTGCCACGCATCATGGACGGCCGGTGCTTTGCCTTGCTGATCTGTCAGGCAGAAAGACAACCAGGGTTTACTTACTGTAACTTCATATTAACATACGTCCAGCAATATTAGCATATTCTATTTATATTATCATATATTCGTCAATGTTTTTCCATTTTCTAGAGTTCCACAGAGAGTGCATAATTGTTTTGGAAAACATGGTCTTACATAACCACATAGAGTTATAAATACACCTAATATCTTTCCATGGCATAACATGTTTTGAAAGTTGTTTACTGAGACATTTAGCTATTTCTTTATTTAATGTTAAACTGAAGTCCAATTATATGTGCAACTAAGCAAAACTCTGATTTATGAACTTTATGTCTCTAGTTGATTCTGTAGTTGAGTCTGTAGTTGAGTCTCTAGTTGAGTCTCTAGTTGAGTCTCTTTTGTCTCTAGTTGAGTCTCTAGTTGAGTCTCTTATGTCTCTAGTTGAGTCTCTAGTTGAGTCTCTAGTTGAGTCTCTTATGTCTCTATTTGAGTCTCTATTTGAGTCTCTAGTTGAGTCTCTAGTTGACTCTCTAGTTGAGTCTCTAGTTGAATGTATTATGTCACTAGTTGAGTCTCTTATGTCTCTAGTTGAGTCTCTATTTGAGTCTCTAGTTGAATGTATTATGTCACTAGTTGAGTGTCTTATGTCTAGTATAGAGAGCGAGACCAAATGCAATGCAACAATAACCTAAAACTTAGGATACTACACAACCAGTTATGGGTTAAGCGCCCCATATGCCAGAGTTCATAGACCCTACTGCCAGAGTTCATAGACCCTACTGCCAGAGTTCATAGACCCTACTGCCAGAGTTCATAGACCCTACTGCCAGAGTTCACAGACCCTACTGCCAGAGTTCACAGACCCTACTGCCAGAGTTCATTGACCCTACTGCAACGCTGTACCTTTGCGTGGAGGTTTACGTGACGCCGCATGATTATGCCATTGTTGTACTTCGGCAAGAAACTGCTGAGCTGCTGGTGCTGCCACCTGGGGGCTGGATGTAAGCACTGTCGTCATGTCGTTAAGACATTTGAGCACGTCCGCTCGCTGTGGCTCCGAAAGACATGCGACCTGTACAGGGAGCATTCATTGTAAAAAGGTACACCCCACAGAGGGTTACAGTGAAGCATTGCTAAATTTGTATGAGTAGTTGAATACCCATTTTTTTTAATTAATAATGATATAATATTTTAAATAACATATATTATTACAATTACCTATGACAGAACAGACAACATATATACTGGGTAAATGATACATTGTATTGCTTTTGTTGTAAACTAACTTAATTAATTTTAATTGTTTTGCAACATTACCTGCAGAATCCAATGTATTTTTTGGATTAAAATGGAATATAAGGTTTAAGAATCCTTTATAGCTGCATTATTATTCAACTCAATGTCAATACATATTCTATTCAGAGTCGACTAAGAAAAAAATATGTAAGACTTTTGGAATTCATGTTTAACACAACAAATCTAGATATCAAAGTAGCACCTTTCTACAGAAAAACCTACAAACTCTGATGGTAGGCACACAACAGGTCATCAAGCTCACCTCTTTGCTGTCAGTCTTGTTAAAGTAGTTCAGGAAGAACTTTCTGCCCTGTCGTTTGACCAGGTTCACACAGTCAGACCAAGTGGCAAGGAGCTGCTGGCGCACCCTGGTGGACAAACATACACTAATTCTTACCACTGGATTGAAACACTGGACATTCTTTTATTCTTTTTCTTTCCAAATGTCCTAGACTTCGTTACTGGTGAGCATGAAGAGCATCAATAGTTATCACATATTGTTGTTATGCTACACAATTTGTCTTACAGTTGCAGTAACACCACTAAAAAGCCTATCTCACATGCAATAAAATTTAATGTCAAAATTAACCTATAAAACTTGTTGAGTTTTGTCATTAGATCATTACATTACCATCTTACAACTTGCATTAATTTTATTATATATAAAACTTAAGTTGTTTAAGTTGGTTTGTATATTTTATAACTGGCAAACTGTACCAGAAAGTACATATTTATTGATTGAATTATAAAAAATAAATTACTTTATCTTACATGAGCTAACCTTTCTAGTAAGTAGTAATAATGTTTGTTTGCAAAAGTAAACATGTAAATGGAAACAGTCATATGGATCCACATGTAGTCTTCCTAGAATTTGGGACTATTATATATATATATATATATATATATATATATATATACATATACATATACATATACATATACATATACATATACATATACATATACATATACATATACATATACATATACATATACATATACATATACATATACATACACATACACTATACGAAATGCAATATTTTCTCCAACGTTTTCCCAATAAAAAGAAACATTTGTTCATCATAACTATGCACAAGTGATGCCTGCTACAAATGTCACTACAAAAATTACCCCACCCACATGCAGCCCCCCCCCCCCCCAATGCCCTGTCAACCCCTCTTACTGGGCCCCACCCCACATCCATTACTTCAATGGTCTGCCACTTCACTTCTGCCCAGACCATATATTTATTTCTAGCTACATGATTCACTACTTAGTGTTCAGTTACCCTGGCGAATACACACAGACAGACAGGGAGAACATAAAACACCCAATACACATCAAGACCCTTCAATTAAAAATATCTCTCTGCACTTAAGGAGCTCCCATGGCAACTGGTGTACTCATCAACCAGTGTGACGTCTGGGTTATAAATCACATGACAGCATGCCGTCTGCACTATGTGACACACACAGAAAGAAGAGCTAAGTTTATACATATACTTATATAAACTGTAGCAGCTATGTATAAGAATTTGGACACAGTTTAGACGAAAATACATATTTATTAATTGTTTATATTTATTATTGACTTTATTCGTGTCAAGAATACTTATGAATTATACGAAAAATTGCATTTTCAAAATTTTATTTAATGTGAATTATAATCAATTACAAATTAATTCGGTGTAAAAAATGCAATTTATTGTAGGCAATCTCATTGGAGGAAAATCAGCGTCAGCATTTTCAAACAAAAACATTTATTTCCATTAACATTAGTTTCACAGGTTTTATACCTTATTAAAAAAATTTCCTTCTTCATATCCTTCATGTGGACTGGACATATTTTTGTATTAATATTTAAGCATACGGTGAATGCATATAGATGGAAAAAGCATTCTTTCCTATTTCAGTATTTATCATGCCCCAATCTAACCAATGCTTAATACAAAAAAACTATCTTTTGCAGCAATCTATCAGAACCACGCTGGGTACACAAACTACACATCATCTGTTTGGTATAACATGGTATGTCCTTGTTACCAAGAGATAGACAGATGAGACTACAGTGCATTGAACCCAGACAATCAGCTGTGACTCAGACCCAGGCACTGACTGACTGTATTATTCTCCATGACAGTCTCCCTGGGGAGGTTGGAGCCAATATATCACTGGGGGTGTCATCATAGCTGTTATAACTTCCAAGAAGCTGTGGCAATTGATGATCACAAACATGAAACTTTGTAGAACTGTGAGGAACACCACCTGGCTTGAAGCTGGAGAGGAAGTGGGGAATTAATTTCTAAGAGACAATGTGAAGAGAGCTCCTTAGGGGACAGGGATGAACAACTGAAACAGTGGCAGAATGACAGGTGATATGATAGGTGAAGACGCAGGACAGAGAGCCAAATGGTGTGGCTTTCACAGTGACTGAGGGGCAGGGTTGGAAAAAAATCATGATTTTTTCGAATAAATCGGATTTTTTTGATTAAATCGGATTTTTTCGATTAAATCGATTTATTTGATTTTTTCAACATTCTTGACAGTCATAAGAAATAATATGTAATTCGGAAAATAAATAAAAGTGGAATATCATAATATACCCAATAGGCTGAACATTTCATTGTTAGCATTTCTAAAGAATTAAAGCAAAGTTATTATGTACAAATTTAAACTTTATTTTAAAATACATACAGTTAAATCAACTGGTAGTAGCACGTAACGTAAGTATAAATTTAAGATAATCTGAAAAAATCGAAAAAATTAATGTCTTGATTTTTTCAAGTTGATTAAATCAATGATTTAATCGATGATTTAATCAATTTGATTAAATCAATGCCCACCCTGCCGAGGGGGCGAGAAAATTACATGTCATTGCTCAAATTTGATAACCTGTAGGTTTACGCTATTCTATTGTGTAATGCCTCACATTAATCTTAATCACCAATGATATTCTACCACCACAGAGATCTACCTCAGCAGGACAACTATAAATGTGTTGATGACATGCTGAAGGTGCTACACTGGGAAAGCCTGGAAACGAGGAGGAAGAACCGCCTAATTAGTCTCCTTCACAAAATCAACATCGGTCATGTTGACATCACCTTAGATCAGTACCTCCAACCGAGTGACCCCAGAACTCGGGGAGCCCAGCATTTTCGACGTGCAAGGGCAGACCACCCAGCCCTTTACCATTCATTTTTTCATGCAACCCTTAGACAGTGGAATAGGCTCCCCACAAGCCTATCAGCCACCACATGCCCAGCGGCTTTCAGAACTGGCCTTCAGGCCTTAACATCTGCTTTAATTTCTTCATAAGACTATGTACCTACATCATATTAATAATAATTTTTTTAATCACCAGAGGTTCATAGAATAACTTTATTAAAGTTTTAATATACATTTTGTTTTTATATTAACTGTTTTAAGAGAGCACACCCTCCCAAGCGCACAAGCTTCGATTGGACTTTTAACGCCCGAACAGGGCCCATTCCAGTATATGGAAGAAGAAGAAAAAAGATGTGTACCTTTGTGCGGTCCGAACTGACTCCCCGTCTGGTGGGGGAACCAGAAATATCATGGCTGGCAACATCACTTCCTCTCCCGAGCTCGTCCGAACCTGCAAACACAACCATTTTTAACAGATGTCTTCAGAGAGTCTCAGACACAGCCTAAGCAGCAACTCACATTCACGTACTTTACACCTGCAAATATTTTGAAACAATTCAAATAGGTGTTTGTAAATGTAAAAATTGAGAAACCCCTTCTGTTTTGAAACTACAAAAACATGCACCTGATGTGGAATGACAGAGAGGTGTTGGAGACATTCCAGAAATATCACCTGCCGACTGAGCTTTTGCAATCCTGCAAACACATTTGAATGTCAGGTGACACTGGAGGTGACAGTGTCACCTCTCACTGAGCAACAGCTGTCATCCTGCTTCTTATATATATGGGTTCTATGTCTTTTGTCTAAATTATATGCTAAGATCTCCATTGTCCACTGTAAAGAAATTAAATATTGCCCAAGTTTCAAACTATATTGTGCTGTTTTGTTTTAAAACGATTTTAACTGATGTTGTGTTGTTTTGGTTAAACCAACTTTATATATTATTAATCTATTCACATATTACCCATTTGTGTAGATCGTGGTTTAACAAGATTTAACAAGAATTAGCAAGATTGCCACACAGAGATTCAACTCTAGATGGCAGGTGGACTAGGAAATCCTTTGGCTTATCGAGAGTCCAACCTATCTATCTAAGTATACCCCGCCTGTCTTAGGTATATATAGATTTTATTTTTAAATACATTAACACTACTAGCATCTACACAATCAGCTGATAATCTGTTCCATACGTTTACTGTTTTTGTGAAAATTTTCAAATATTTCAAATACACTGCTTCTTTGCTAATGTAACTCCATGTCCTCTAGTCCTTTTCTCCTCCTTGACCGAGAAAAAAAAATTCTGTCAATATTTATGCTGGACAACTCTGAGGCATGTTAAATGTAAGTAACAGACAAGGAGCAGCACCTGTTGTCTTAGTCTAGCTTTTCCACTAAATGCAGGACTTCAGTGTTGACTCCATGTACTGTGTTTATAGCTGGTTGAATTGTTTCTGCCATAAACCACCCTGGAGGGCCCCTCCCTGAGCCCTGGCTGTGACGTGTGCTCACACCCCATCAAACAACCCTAGTGTAGAACTGGCATTTCTTTGTTTAAACTACGAGGTAAATTATGTCCGTTTCTTTGTTTGCAGTATGTTGAGCACATGGCTGAACAAAGTAAACCATGATGCTGCTGTGATTTAGTGTTGACTTCTGTCTGTGAATTGTTGTACAGACCACGTTTAATTGTGCAGATAAATCTGTGGCACTGTGTTTAATTGTGAGGCGGGCTTTTTCACAAGTGCTTTATGTTTGCTAGGTTCAATATGTCAAGGGTGTGTTATGACGTGGCTGTGTTGTTTTGGCTGGAGTGTGTCTTTCGGGAAAAGGGTGTGGGGGAGGGTTTGTCGGCGGGGTTGTCTGGGAATGAGTGATCTGTGGATTCTGAGAATGGCTAGTGCACTGATAGTCAAGGACTTTGGGATTACCTGATGTGTTACACTGATTGACTCACTCACTGATCCACTCACACACCTACTGTGTGAGTCTCTCATTGACTTACTCACTGACATACTCATACACTCTGCACTCATCCATTCACTCATCTTTTTTTCTGTCGCTCATTCACTTTTTATTCACTCACACATTCCTCATTAACACTGTCATCCCCTTCTAGTATGCTCACTCACTCACACGCTCGCTCGCTCGCTCGCTCGCTCGCTCGCTCGCTCGCTCGCTCGCTCACTCACTCACTCACTCACTCACACACACACTCACTCACTCACTCACTCACTCACTCACTCACACAAACACTCACCCAGTCAGCAACCCATCCACCCCTGCCCCTGCCCCTGCCCCTGCCCCTGCCCCTGCCCCTGCCCCTGCCCCTGCCCCTGCCCCTGCCCCTGCCCCTGCCCCTGCCCCTGCCCCTGCCCCTGCCCCTGCCCCTGCCCCTGCCCCTGCCCCTGCCCCTTCATTAATCATACACCCTTTTACCCTAACCCTAACTGTATACCCTGAAGACAAAGTCAGCTATGCAGAAAGAATGTAGCTTCAGTAGCTGGCAACTGTCAGTACTTTGCCAAAACAACTGCATCCTAGCCATGCACTGCCTACTGCATGTCTTAAACTGACATAAATCACGGGAACACCTGGTTACTTATCATCATAACTGATACTAGTTTAATATCATAAAACATGTGACACTAACAGCACATAATACAACTGTTTGTTCAGTGGAACTCTAGGTGGCTCTTGTTTGACTAGCAATGATGACATTAGATTTATTGCACAACTTCACTTCTTAAGCACCGAACAAACAGAACACTTGACCAGTAAAAAAGTTACATTTTGCTGGTCGAACGCTACACTTAAACAGTTGGACATGAGCCACGCAAGGGGTGTGGTCAGTCAACATGGAGGGTGGGGGAGGTGGGGGCAGGGGTAGTAGAGTGTAGGGAGGAATACACACAGTTGTACCTTCCCTATCCTAATGTTACTCACTTTTGTTGAACTTTGAAATGTTTACCAAATCAAGTAAATGAAATGTTTGTTAAACCATGTAAACAACACTCGTTCAATGATGGGCTAGTTTGATTCTATGTTTGTACGTCATTCACATACCATGCAACTTATTGACACAGTAAAATCTGTCTTAAAGGCCACCTGTCCATAAGAACAACCTGACTATATAACGGTTATTTTTGCAAATCTTGCATTACTTCCTATTAATTAAAATACTGCCCACTATGTAAGATTTCATTTATTGACCTTGTAAAGCACATTTAAGTAGTTTAGACTGAATATGTATACATATTACTACTATGCTATTCTGAAATAACTTAAATGAGTAATTATTAATTTCCTAATTTTTGTGTGTGCAGGTACATTAATTATGCAAGTTTATTTAAATTGTTTTTCAATAAAAAATAATGTTTCTCAAAAAGTTATAAAATTATTTTATATTTGCTTCCAACAAAAAGGGGAAATGTGTTTTGCCTGGCCTAACATGGAAGAGTGGAGAATGAGCTGAGAATGTCCTGCTAACTTGAATTAAGTGAGTCTGTGCACACAAATGCTCTCAGAGTTGGCAAACAGCTTAGCCCGTCGTCTCAGTCTGAGGTGAGGGTGTGTGTATGTGAGCTAACACCTGTACAAAGCCAGACGTGTGTCTGGCCAAACACCGCCACCTCTAAGGTAACACAACCCGTCTAAGTGCCAAGTTTACCTGGGTGAGGTGGCCACTGAAAGGTGTGCAAACATTTACTGGGGTGGGTCGGAATCTCTGGCCTGGATAGCATCCGGAACCATGTGTTAGTACCCCAAGGAACACACGCTCACATCAGGTTCAAGATGACAGAATTCACGTGGGCGTAAGAGAGTTGCCAGACCAGTTTTGTGCCATCAACTGTTTAGCATCCAGGAATTTGTGCATTAACATCGGACAACTTACAGCTCTCCAAGCAATCAAAGACTGGCAGAGTCAACAAAATGCTTGAGTGATTAATGGAACATGTCTGAAATTTATAGGTTTGGATCCATGAGCTCCTCCTCTCCTGCCTGTGTGTCTAATGATCTAATGCAGATGGGAGCAGTAACACAGTCGTAATACTAATAGACAGAACTTTTCTGTGGAACAGTGACTGAAACTCAAAGTATCACTTCATGCATGGCTGCACACTGTTGACCTATTTCTTAAATGAGAATCTGGGATGTAATGAGAAACATGCTTTTCACTGGCTCGTGTAATTGTCTGAGTTACAAACAGAACAGAACTGATACTGTGTCGCACTAGATGCGTGTATCACAATTTATCACCATGTTGTGATTTGTATAGCCGAGACTTATAAGAAGAGGTTATAAAATAGAGTTTTTGTCATTGTGAAAAATAGCTTCTGCACGGGTGTCAAGTCTGTGTTATGCTTCAGTGATTCTACTATAACAGAGACTTTATGGAGAAGAAAATTGCAATCATGGACGTGTGGGTGTGAGGCCAACGAAAGTGTCACACATTGGGTTTAATGCTAAGCACAAGTATCCCCTGAAGTGCCAGGGATAGCTGGAATTCTAAGTTGTGTTTTGCCATTTTAGCAACATGTTTGAAACAGAATAACTGCAGAAATGTAACTATAACGTGAAACGTATTCTATTATAACCTCCGCCAGTAAATAAAAAAGTTATTTGGAAAATAAAATGTAGTCGAATATTATCGTCAACTCCAGTTATTTGAAAAATGCACCAACACCATTAGGTATCAATGTTCTCTGATAAGTTGGCTCACATAAACCATAGAACAGTTCTGTAACTTACGTGACACTGTGGCATGTGTTACCTGGCAGTTACATGGATCTATATGCCAAAGACCAGTATTTAGCTTACATGATTTAACAACCGACTCTCTCGGCCTAATCCCATCACACGCCTGCTCACACAGAAGCCTTCCCTGAACCCCCTGACACAGACCTCTGTGGCTCAACAAGTCACATGACATTGCCTGTCCTTTGTAAGCGGACACCGGATTAAACTTTCCGAAGTGGTTCAAACCAGTCTGTCCCAGTTGCAACTTACAAAAGTGGTTCTTATTTTTTCACAATGAAATACAAACAGCAACAAGTTTGTATGCCACACGGCCTCCAACTGTCAGACCCATTCATGGTGTTGCACGCTTCAGCCCAACTGACCAACTTAACTTATTTCTTTCAGAAACATTTAACCAAGCTACTGCATGAAGACATCCACCACCATCTACAACCAGGCACTCATTAATACAACTGAGTCAACTTGAGTAACGTGGAGCAACCAAAACAACTACCCAAGCTTCAAAACTGCAGCAACCAAAACTAATATGAACTAGTGCTGGCAACTGAGTCTTGTGTAATAAATAATGTACCACTGATCCCTGTTTTGTCATGTTTCTGAATGATATTACTTCTGTATATATATATATATATATATATATATATATATATATATATATATATATATATATATATGTTATTTTTGTATATGTATGTATGTATGTATATATATATATATAATATTATATATATATATATATATTATTACATATTTGTGCATACCTTCCATTTTGTTATCTCTGAGTTATCCAACAGCAAACACTCCTCGTCCTTGCTTATCTTCACCTGGAACATGTGACATGGGTCATGTGACATGGGTCATGTGACATGGGTCATGTGACATGGGTCACGTAACAAAAAATCCAGAGTATCTGAATAGATGTTGGACACACAATGCACACATTTAAAAGACAACGAATCATAATTACCATATTTCTGTTTCTGTAACAATTACGCTACTGTGAGTGGCATGCAATTCTATAATATTTTATCCGGCGTTAGAATACAACACTAATACTTTTTTTAATTAAAACTCTTATTTACGCATGAAGGACAGGAGTAGGAAAGGCAAGAGTATAATTTTAGCAATATTCTCTTGTTACTGAAATGTTTATGGGCTCTGTTGGGCAGAGTCTGAAAAAAGTAACATGATCTTGTGATGAAGCATAATGGCAATGCACTGGAAGAACAAAGCTCAAGGGAGCAGTAAACATGAGGTATGGCCACATTGGACAGCCGTTGAACTGCATCATGCACTGTTCATTAACTACTTCCATCCGATTGTGCCATTGGTTTAATGGCATACGACAGTACAATTAAATCATCCATACAACATTTGTTTCTACATTTTTATGACAGCAGTGCTTAATGCTTAACCAGTTGTCACAACATGTTTGGACACAGCTGAGTCACCTCTCTCCGGTTGTTTTTACAAACTTGTTTTCTGCAGTGAACCACACTGAAGAGATGCGCAAACAGTTCACAATTCCAGAATAACATCTGGGTGTATACCATAATTATATCAGCCATTCAGTATTGTCCATTTCAGTTCCAGCCGGCCTAGTGACCCAGCAACAGGACTGATGGTTATTTTTGACAACAGGCAGAAGGAACCAGTCCTTATTGTACCTTCTAAACGAAAAATGCAAAGTTGGGTGACAAATCTCACCCAATCTTTTCGAATTAATTACAACACCCTCAGGTTTCACCGAAACACACCTGTTACTCAAGCATTATTGGAAACAGAGGCACAACAAAATTCAAAGCATTCAATCTATCCTGCAGCCAGAGTTATAATTTACCATAGAAGAGCTATTCACAAGGTCCTTTAGGAAGATTCACACTTGGTCACGGTCCATGTGTGTTCTCTAAGTGGGTAACTGAACCGTTGCCAAGACTGTACTCAGATGAACTCCAGAAGATGCAAAAAGGTCCAAAAAACTACCTGACTATGTACTACAGAAGAAGAAGACATATAGGCTATAGTACAGTTGATACTTGATAACTGCAGAGACTTCCCCAAATGTGTGTTTTGATAACTTCATATAACTGTGATAGAAATAGTGTTACATAAAGAAAAGGAGAACTAGGTGTGATCCACAAAGAGTGCAGTGACAACGCAAGAGGGTGGACAAGAAGGAGACGAGGAAGATCAAAACTAAGATGGAAGATCAGATGGAAGATCAAAACAAAGAGGGAATATCAAAACTATGATGGAGTGCAAAGAGAGAACTTGAAGGGCAGGAGTGACTAACTAAGGAGGGAATACAATGGCTAAAGATTGTAACAGTTGATATGGGAATGATTGAGAAGATAATGACATGGAGACCATTTTATTTTAGGTAAGTAGGTGGCAGAATAAGTAGACTAAGGTTGTGTTTGAGTTGACAAAGAGACAGTGTAGATCAGGAGATATGCCTCAGAAGGGACACGAGACACAGCTCGGAATTTTTGGATTTCGGTTGAAATGCCAATCACCATTTGCACCATAAATGAAATAGTTTTCTATCTGGGGAATGTAAACTTCACACACAAAATTCATTATGACTTTGACAAACAGTGATATATCTCTGGTTTTGCTGCCTCGCATCTCCCTTTGAGTTGATTTAAATCATTGAGCTGACCCACATAAACACCTACAATGATATGCCGGACAGCGGGTTAAGACTGCTCATTTTAGTATCTGGTAAAAAGTGGCTAAAGAAAATCCCATCATGGCAAAAGAAAATTCTGACCATCAACCAAAGGTTACGCCCAAGCAGCACTAGTCCAGGGAGACAGCAGACAAGATTGCAACACACAGAAATGCCTCCATCAAGTGAGCAGAGCAGATGAAGTGATGTGGCCCACTGGCCCCCAGAATGCAATGGGGACGAAGAAGGCTACAATGTCGGCAATGATCTCACCTGTTGGTCATTGTAGTTGACCAGGGCCTTCACCTTGAGCGGGATGTCAATGGGCCGTCTCCGCAGTGGCACTGGGACGATGGTATCACAGTGGGCGTAGAGGGCATCCACCTTCACCTGGTAGGCCAACACGTGTTGTAGAGTCTCCTACAAGCAGTGGTCAGTGGTCACTCGTAATGTCTGGACATCGTCACATTTCATGAGTATTACGCAAAATAAATAAACTTTCAAACTGTTTAGACTATCACTGGTCGTCGAAGGATTCAAAACTTGAAAGTTCGTTTTATTGTTTTAGGAGTTAGCTGATATTTATGGAGTATTGTCAACCAATAACACAAGACGCCCAATGATAAATAACTTCTGGTGAATGGACACAAACCAACAGAACTTGCCAGTCACCATCCTGAATTTACTGAAAAAATAATAACAAATCCAGCAGCTCTTATTAAAGATCAAAAGCAAAATGAAACCCATTGTTGAGACCCACAATGCAAGAAGTCTCATTTCTCACCTCGCTTTTAACCTGATTTTACCATGAATGCGTTCTTACTATAAAACATATTTCATCTCAAAGGTTCAACGTCACAGCAAAGTGTTTGTTCGGTAATTGTGTTTTTAGAGTGCAAATTTGATCAAACAGAGCAATTACTTAATAGATTGAGCTACTGAATGACATTGCTTGTCTTGATCAGGAGCATCGCCTGACTCTCTTGTGTCCTGTTGGTGAAACCAATTCCCGTGAGAAATCATTTACTTAATTGCAAGAGCAAGCAAACATAATTTAACTTAATGCTCAGAAGTCCTCAAAATTCATCACAAACTGAATTCAATCAGCAGAGTTATGAACTGCACATACCGTTTTTGTAGGTTCTTTCAAAATCAAACAATTTTGTTTAGGAAATACCAACATTTTGTGTCACTACATAACACAGGACATTACCAAATTTACATTGTTTCTTTTATAAGGTATTCATGTTTCTAAAAGACTGAGATAAAAAATGACACGTTTTTTTTTACAGAATTTTTTTTATACAAGCCCTGTGATTTAGCTCCCATAATACTTAGCAGGCTTATGCCCTATGCACAGTAACCTCCACTTTCATGTTCATGCAAATCTATACACAGGTGAGTATCAAAGGAGGACTGAAGTGACCCTCAACTTTAATCTTAGTGCATTCCAAGGATCACATATGTCAGAGCACTTCATTCATGAATTACACAGTGAAATATACACATTTGAACAGAAATGTTGATGTTTAATTCCTTTACAACATTTCTATGATTATTTTGATGACATGTTACTTTATATTTTTTATTATGTGCAATTTGTTATTTTTAACCTTGGTTTTTAGGTGCTTACTAATGTAAATTTTCGTACGATAGCTGGTGGATAATATAATGTACCGAGCTGCATGCTAAATATAGACTTTGCTGTTGCATGTGGTGTTTTTCCAAATCACACATAATCGGCAGCAAGCGACATTAAATGGTACACTTAAATAAAACACACCAAGTACAGTACTCCCATGTGTTTTCAATTTTTAAATCTGAGTAAAAACCACCACCAGCAAAGGTTGGAGGTTGATTGCGTTCCCAAAAGTGTAATTTAATATAAACACAAACCAGTGATATTGTGAATAAACCATTCAATCAGTCACTGGGTCCAGATGGTGGGAATCCCCACTGGGACACAGGCAACCTCCACTGGAGACAAGGCTACAGCTAATTGGCAATCTTTTTACCAGACTCATGTTATAAATGTGTTTCTTGCAGCAAACGTGGCTGGGTCTCAGTCTGGTGTCCTGACTCAGGAGTTAATCTGATCTTGCAGGATGTTGTATGGCCTGTCTACTGCCAAGACCTCTCATTTCTATTGTTCCCAGATGATCATGTGATATCAAGACTGTGACTGATTGGCTGCATGATCACCATCAATTTAAAATATTTGTAGCAACCAAGTCAGGAATACTTTAAGCAATTTTAGTGTGCCTGTGAAATCTGAGGACCATTATTGAACATTCTGTAGGAGCTTGTCAGCTCTTGATCCTAATTTCGCTCTTTAAAATAATAAATGTTGCTCCTTAACAACTTATATAATGATAATTACCAACACCAGGATCGATGCACAACTGACACGTTCGCATAACTTCTGTGTAAATATTATTCTTGCTGATACTGCAGTGATGTGTCAATTTTGAAAACTGTCACTGCTTAATTTTAACATAATTATTTTAAATAATTATATGAACAATTTCCTATTGAGAAAATCATTGCCTCAACTATTAAATGGCATAAGAGTCATGGGGTACTATCGAGAGCCTTCTCTGGATTGTGTTTCTATCTAGACAATGACTGATATATTACAATATTACAGTGATATCATATGTAATGTAGATTAAGGCGCTGCTATGCTTGCACAATGTCTAAATCACTATTATAATGACTTTTTTTAGGATATCAAAATGGACAATGTTATACCTACACAACTGTACTGATGAAGACAAAATTGAACTAGACAGTGACTGGAGAAGCAAAACAAAAAAACGACGAAACATATCTAGGTCAGCCTCACTCTGGACTTCAGGAACAAAGAGAGGCCGTAGGGCATGCAAGTGGGTCATGATACATGGTGAGACTTCGCGCGACTGGAGCTGATTTGGGGACTGGTCATAAGAATGATATTCAATGGATGACAGTTGTAACTTCCAACTGATGAATACTAGGAAAATCAGGACATAAATATCTTGTGTTATACCTTTCTTATCTAAAATGTCCGATTTAATATTGAGTTTACCACACAATCATAGACATAGCGATTTATGTAGTGCAGATAATAGACACTCCCAACAATTTTAGGTCGTATGTGTCTTTTATGGGATTTGCATTTTACATAGCTGTACGTTGTGGCTTCGATAAGCACTTATATCTGACAAGTTGTCTAAATGCACATAATCATAACATATGTATACGTTTGCCCCAAACAGGTTGTACTGCGCGAAAAAATGGCACTTTTCATTATTAGTCACGATCGCCAAACACAAGTACAAGCCGGCGATGCCATGGCAACCATCATAATAATCGATTAAAATTCATGATTTCCGTGAGCATTGTCACCGGCAAAGTGTTCATTGCTTCTGCTTGTAAAAATCCTTCGGACAATATAACTGAAATAGTTAGACTGGAACAGTTTGATTATTATAACCAAAAAAAAAAAGAAACTCCTATACGTTAGCATGGAGAATATGGACTTCCTGCCCCAATTGTCCCCAGCCTCGTTTTCGCGAGCGAGACTTTCACGCCCTATTTGCCACACACACAGCTAACAATGGCCGCCAATATTATGCCAACTGTCCAGCTATCTAGATAGTAACTGAGTAACTGAGTTACTGAAGACATCCACAGACAGCCAGGGTTCAATCAATGCCTATCTGAGATAGCAGCATCTATTCATGGTGACATCCATCATCTTTATCAGCACAACTGGTGAAAAGTTAAACCACCTTTTGTAACGTCAACACATCCTCTCCTTCAATGATGATGTCCATTTTGTAAATGTCTACACCTTTCACCTTTCTATACACAATATGCACAGTCATTACGGTTCATATCTCACCATCATTATAAGAGTTTTCAAAACTTCAGATAAAATGCTATGTGCATAAATGATTCATATTTTAAATGTGTGTTCTATACAGCGATCAGGTCAATGCATTTGTAAGGATGACCCGCCAACCTGTCCTGGTTGTTGGACCAATTCGTGGATTTTTTAACAATTGCATCATTCAAGGGTCGCATGATGTATAGCTCAGTGAACTGGGGTAATGCCTAGAGGGGAAATAAGGTTTACACATTAATATTAAGAAGAGCATTATACTTCTCTGTTACACCAGACTGTGTCACTCCTCACTGAGATTACCTGAATGTCAGCAACAGACAGTGGGGAGACACTCATTGGTGGATTGAGAGGGTGGGATCGAGGCAGGGATGGAGGGATGCAGAGAGAGGAGGTAGGGAGGGGGGAGTGAGAGAGAGAGACTGACTGAGGGCCGACCGACCGACCGACCGACCGACCGACCGACCGACCGACCGACCGACCGACCGACCGACCGACCGACCGACCGACCGACCGACCGACCGACCGACCGACCGACCGACCGACCGACCGACCGACCGACCGACCGACCGACCGACCGACCGACCGACCGACCGACCGACCGACCGACCGACCGACCGACCGACCGACCGACCGACCGACCGACAGACAGACAGACAGACAGACAGACAGACAGACAGACAGACAGAGAGCAGAGAGAGAGAGAGGTGTGTATCACAGACAAGAAGTGGTCACTTACTTTGATGTGTGAGCTGACCACTTGGGCACTGTCCTTGGATGGTGCTTGGTTACGACACCAGGACGTCAACATTTTCAGTCCAGTCTCACTGTGGGCAGCCTCGTGACAGAACTGTAACAGTCAGTGTAACAGTCAGTGTAACAGTCAGTGTAACAGTCAGCTATATCAGTCAGTGTAACAGTCAGTGTAACAGTCAGCTGTATCAGTCAGTGTAACAGTCAGTGTAACAGTCAGCTATATCAGTCAGTGTAACAGTCAGTGTAAGTCACATACAGCAGCAGGTCTGTAACACATGGTCATTTTATTTGGATATTTCAGTCAACTGTCTGTAACATTGAGTTTGTTCAATTCAATTGTAACGTACTGTTAATAGTAACTTGTAAATGTAACATTTAACTGTAACACATATTCACATGTATGTGTTAACAGACCGAAACAATATGTCATATGTTAACAGCCCGAAGGTGTAAACGGATGTAAAATACTCATTGTGCAACAAATTGTTCAACCAGTCTACACTTGTAGTATGCATTGTGATGTGTTGAACAAAATATCCAAATAGGCACTGACTACTATGACACTTCTGATCATGTATGAATGCTAATTCAGGAGAGGTGTTAGTTCTGCCAATTTTAGACAATTTTAGCTACAGTCACTTGCAACAAAAGTGCATTCAGACATGATTCATACCAACTGAGTAAAAACTCCAACAGAGATAACAGTGATGTCAAACATTTGTGTGACATAACTGATTTGTAAGCACATAAAACAGTGACACATGACTCAGTGCGTCCATTTCAATGTTTCCCTCTGATTGCTTCCA
>OZ024857.1:24818654-24851154 GCA_964017155.1 Oasisia sp. SBJ-2009 | reverse complement strand
AGGGTTTTACCCATATCAAATCAAATCACAGATAAACATCCGCACAACCATGAAAGACAACACAGTCCTTTGTAGTGTAGAATGTTATCAGTGATATGAGATTACAGACATACCAACAGATATGAAGACAGTGAGACATAGTCTTATGATGTCATCAAGCATGACAACATGCTGAGTCTGGGCACCAGATGACAAACCTTTGTCATCAGGCAAGTCTATTAATAGTCATTCCTAATTCAGTCCCAACTTTTTTCATGACAAAAAGATTTCACTGTATAAAATTACCGCTGATGGAAATTTAAACTGCCGCCATAGTTTTATGCAGAGACCCGTCCACCTGTCATTAGGACAGGTAAAAACCGTTGTGGACGGGTAGAAATATGCATGGGTGGACGGAGCAAAAAAGGGTTCCAAAACCATAGATATTGTCAGTCATGTCTTAGAAGTGAGTGTAAATGGTGTCACATGTGTGTTTGTAGTCCATTTCAGGTCATCAGACATGTTTTAAAGTTTGTAAACTGGCTTAACAATTAACATCCATGTGTCCACCAAAACATGTGTGACTGGCAATAATGTGGTCCTGCATAAAGCCCTGAGTGCCACAAAATAAACTGCCCAATGCAATTTGTTGCCATGATATTCATGCTTTTATTTAAGAAATGACAAAAAATTCCACCCAGCCGATTGTCAGACATTTATTTCGGGCACTTCAAAAAAGTCTGTGCAGTCACTGCAGAAGCAACCATGGGTCAACAGAGCTGACCTTCAATAGATCTGTGTGAATTAGGAACTGACCTGTACTTAATGACACATAGCTAAAGACACATCATGCACCTGGCAATATAACAAGCATCACCTTTGCCTTTCCGAGTGCTTACAACATCAGATGCTGTCATATCAGATGCTGTCAAAACTTTACAACAATCTCTGTTAGTACATTAATCAAACTAGTTATACAAACAAAAGAAACATACCGCGCAAACAACAGCTGTTGCTACTTCATGGATTGTGATTATAATTATAGCAGTCTCGTACTAATAATAGAGATTTCGCACAAAAACAAACACCTCCTTGTGTTGGCTGATATTGTGACAACAATAGAAATGTCAAAAAGCCACAATTTAAGTGGGTAATTATATATAGCTGGGCGGGAGTCAATCAGGTACTTTGTATCGCACTTAGCTAGCGTAGCATGGCTGATTCATAAAAGGGCGGCTAAATCACTTGCGTAATCCCACACAAGTTGTAAACAGACATTCAAAATTATCAAAAGAATAGACTCAATCAACCAGGACTGCAGATGTCCACAGTGCCCATCAAAGCGGATGTTCCAAAAAGCCAGTGGTACAACAAGAGGGCACAGTGAAAAACTCCAAACACAGAGAGCAACTGGCTACAGGCACCACTTCTTCGCAACCAGAGTGGTTAAAATGTGGAACTCCCTATCAGATAACACAGTTCAGGCCACCACAGTGAATGAACTGAAGTCACGCCTCCGAAGAGATTGGAAAGGTCACCCAGACCTGTACAATTTTAATTTTACAAACTAACCAGCCTTGATAAACCGGATAAAATAAAACATATGGAAAAAAAAAACATCAATAGAGAACTACAACAGCAGAAAACAATCTCTTGAGTCGGTCTCAATGCTCAGTTTTGGGCAATTACTGACCGGTCTTGAGGTAAGATGTTGAGGTAAGATCTAAACAGAGGCCAGTAAACAACTAATCGCAAAACGCCCTGTCACATGCTGAGTCCGGGGTACAAACCATTCCTAATGTTGCACGTGTTTGTTTGTTATACAAATTTACGTGTAATAAATAAAAAATAGTCTTACAAGTTTTACTGTAAACTGTACTCATTAGCACACAGGGGCACAGAGGCTAGAGCTTCAGATTCTCGACTAAAAGAACTTGGGTTTGAATGCTGTACTGCTGTGTCAAACTTTGGGCTAGTTTTTCCCGCTACATTGCTCCAGTGCACTCAGTTGTTTAAATGAATACCTGGCTATAGACACATGCAGATATTTGTATCCGAATAGTCTTTACACATTAATTGCAGCATGGCTGGATGCTTCCCTGGTCCACGTGTCTGCTGTTTCAATGTTGAACCCATTCCTGAACAACTGACTCCTGATCTTCCAATTGGTTATATATTCACGAAAACATCACTGAGGCTTTACCAGGAAACTTTAATTGTGCATATCTAGCCCAAGTATTACACTGTCAGCTGGAATGAGTTTCAGATCAGAAGTATCTAATGATGACAACAGTTGTGCTTACCCAGGTAGTGTGTTGATCTAGGAGTGGGTGAAATTCATTATACATGTACATGTATACGCACAGGTAGAAAACACACCTGCCGGTGTATCTGTAGGTGGATTGGGGAACATGTCCATGACATACTTGTGGTGTGTACCTGGTAAGGGGGTAACAATACGACAGTGTTTGTGGACATCCTTTGAGACCACCTGACTGCCTCTGCTCTCAGCCATAAGGCCTAGGACATGATAATGATATTGTCAACACTACACTGATCACTTGTCCAGATACACAACGGAGATTACGACTCTGATTGTTTGATTCGACTGGTGGGAAATTTAGTGTGCCTAAGGGGACTGATGTTTGGTGGCCGGAGTAATTATACTGTGCCCAAATGAGTCTGTACGTGTAAGCCTGGTGGTTTTGTCTGCTCTCGTCTTGGTTGTCACTTACCAGGAAGGATGGAGCAAACCAGGAAAGCTCTAGTCGCAGTGCGTGATGTGTAGAGGATACAGGTGTGTATGTGTGAGTTTATCAAGTAGTTGAGTATATGATTCTGTGTATTACCGTGCATTTGTGCGTGCATGCATGCATGTGTGTGCATGTGTTTGTGGCTGTGTGTGTGGGGGAGGATGCATGTTTTTGTATGTGTGCATGTGTGTGTACATGTGTGTGTGTGTGTGTGGCTGTGTGCATCTGTGTGTACTTCTGTGTGTCTTCTTTACGTGAATGCCGGTGTATGTGTACATGCAAACATGTGCGGATATATGCATGTGTGTGGTGTCACTGGTGTGCATATTCATAACAATGCATATGTTATGTCCGTGTGCACATAAACAATGCACAATGTGCATGTGCCGACAAAGGACTGTTCTAGAATCTGCCTCTAATAAAAACATACATGTATTAGATATATTCCCTCTTTTACTGACATGATACAATCTACAGTTCACTTGAAAGTGTAACTACACATATCCACATCCATCTGGGATGTAAAAGAGTCATGCCAACTCCAAAATGTAAATGCATTTCCCCTCGGAATAGGAGCAAACGTAAACCATCTCTCAGTGCAAAGATTCTGACTCGCCTCATTTCCCCAGTCACTTCTGGTGGTAACACTGGCAATTTATCATTTCGAGTAAATACTTGAGAAACCAGTAATTAGGTCTTATTCATGGCAGTTGCCAAATCATGGTATCAAGCAACTTCTGTGTTTAATGGGAGCATACACTCTAACATAACAATAACATGTTGACACCTTCCAGTGCTACGCTTGTGCAACCACCTAATTAGGGTCGTAAAATTGATATAACTCTTGCCAATTCCTTAAAGCAAAATGATTTACCTTGCAGCTTTATATCATTCACCAAACAGGCAGTAATGGTTGAATTTCACCTTGTCAAAAGGACTGCCATTTGTACACCTACAGTAGTTGAAACCCTGGACTGGCTGTGTGTTGTAAGTGCAGGTCTTAAGTATCAGGCAGGTACAAAAAGCAACCACCATGCCACTCAACACTTTAATTGTAACTAAGACTATTGCAAGTTCTGGGATTGAGTTCGCACAAATTCTGGCCATGTAATGGATGCTTTATGAATAGAACTTAGGAGCCATTGTCCAACCCACTACACAATAAAAAGGAGACACAATCCTTCTGAAACTGATCTAGTGTGTAGCATTATTTTCCCCACAAGAAGTAGAGAATGAAAACCACAAGTTTGAAAAAACCCAATAAACATCGTAATGTGCAAAGAATCTGGCAGGATAATGCCTGATCTTATCCCATGGTGGGGATAATGCTTGATCTTATCCCATGGTGTGGATAATGCTTGATCCTATCCCATGGTGTGGATAACGCTTGATCTTATCCCATGGTGGGAATAATGCTTGATCTTATCCCATGGTGGGAATAATGCTTGATCTTATTCCATGGTGTGGATAATGCTTGATCCTATCCCATGGTGGGAATAATGCTTGATCTTATCCCATGGTGGGAATAATGCTTGATCTTATTCCATGGTGTGGATAATGCTTGATCCTATCCCATGGTGGGGATAACGCTTGATCTTATCCCATGGTGGGAATAATGCTTGATCTTATCCCATGGTGTGGATAATGCTTGATCTTATCCCATAGTGGGGATAATGTTTGATCCTATCCCATGGTGGGGATAATGCTTGATCTTATCCCATGGTGTGGATAATGCTTGATCTTATCCCATAGTGGGGATAATGTTTGATCCTATCCCATGGTGGGGATAATGTTTGATCCTATTCCATGGTGTGGACAATGCTTGATCCTTAGATCCCATGGTGGGAATAATGTTTGATCCTATCCCATGGTGGGGATAATGTTTGATCCTATCCCATGGTGGGGATAATACTTGATCCTATTCCATGGTGTGGATAATGTTTGATCCTATCCCATGGTGTGGATAATGTTTGATCCTATCCCATGGTGGGGATAATACTTGATCTTATTCCATGGTGTGGATAATGTTTGATCCTATCCCATGGTGGGGATAATACTTGATCCTATTCCATGGTGTGGATAATGTTTGATCCTATCCCATAGTGGGGATAATGCTTGATCCTATCCCATGGTGGGGATAATGCTTGATCTTATCCCATGGTGGGAATAATGCTTGATCTTATCCCATGCTGAGGATAATGCTTGGTCTTATTCCATGGTGAGGATAATGCTTGATCTTATCCCATGGTGGGGATAATGCTTGATCTTATCCCATGGTGGGGATAATGCTTGATCTTATACTATGGTGGGGATAATGCTTGATCTTATCCCATGGTGGGGATAATGCTTGATCTTATTCCATGGTGAGGATAATGCTTGATCTTATCCCATGGTGGGGATAATGCTTGATCTTATCCCATGGTGAGGATAATGCTTGATCTTATCCCATGGTGGGGATAATGCTTGATCTTATCCCATAGTGGGGGAAATGCTTGATCTTATTCCATGGTGAGGATAATGTTTGATCCTATCCCATGGTGGGGATAATACTTGATCCTATTCCATGGTGTGGATAATGTTTGATCCTATCCCATAGTGGGGATAATGCTTGATCCTATCCCATGGTGGGGATAATGCTTGATCTTATCCCATGGTGGGAATAATGTTTGATCCTATCCCATGGTGGGGATAATACTTGATCCTATTCCATGGTGTGGATAATGTTTGATCCTATCCCATAGTGGGGATAATGCTTGATACTATCCCATGGTGGGGATAATGCTTGATCTTATCCCATGGTGGGAATAATGCTTGATCTTATCCCATGCTGAGGATAATGCTTGATCTTATTCCATGGTGAGGATAATGCTTGATCTTATCCCATGGTGGGGATAATGCTTGATGTTATCCCATGGTGGGGATAATGCTTGATCTTATACTATGGTGGGGATAATGCTTGATCTTATCCCATGGTGGGGATAATGCTTGATCTTATTCCATGGTGAGGATAATGCTTGATCTTATCCCATGGTGGGGATAATGCTTGATCTTATCCCATGGTGAGGATAATGCTTGATCTTATCCCATGGTGGGGATAATGCTTGATCTTATCCCATAGTGGGGAAAATGCTTGATCTTATTCCATGGTGAGGATAATGCTTGATCTTATCCCATGCTGGGGGAAATGCTAAATCGTCTACAGTTTTACTACTGTCGATCAATGGGACATTTCCAACTGAATGCAATAGAGTGTAGAGTGTAACTAAAATCGTTTATTCAAAAAGACAAACTGTTTGGATTTACAAAGGTTTTTTTATTTTCCCAGTGCGTTGTCAAGTCAGTTGTAAAATAAATCATATCGTCAAATTAATTATATTGAGAACAACGATTTAATATTTTTTCTTGTATACGTATAAATGTGTCTGTATTTTATAAGTTTATGTTTTGTGGTCACAGAAAGACGGCACATTATGTGCCATGTGACCACCACGTAACAACACTTTTTGTTTTTGTTTTGATTGCTAATGTATATGTATCCTTGTTGTTACGAAATAAAATTTGATTGATTGATTGATTGATATACAATTTCCAGAATTGTAGACAAAACAAAACCCACACATAATACAACCTAATGCTAAGCATTCAGCATGGGAACTGTTGCCTTGAGTTCATTATAGCTGAGCAGTGTCATAAAGGGATCTTGTTTAAAGGGATTTTCATGAGCTTTATTGTATGCCATACGCAATTGACATGATGATATATTTCTGACATGTTCACGTTTTTGAACCATTATCATAAATATACAAGTGGTGTACAAAACACTTGTCACATTTCATTCGAAACTCTACGGTTGAACAATATGATCTTCCTGGTTTTAAAATGATGCTTAATCATGTGTAGCCTTATTTCAGTGGCGAATGCAACTCATCAGTAACAGCTATTAAGACCTTGTGACCACAGAAGATCACATTTTAATATTTGATCAAACAACAAAGCATGATGAACTGCTTTGTTGCTCTAATGAAGCCGGCAGTTTCCTGGAGGGCTTTCTCATAATCATTACCGGTGTCGCCTTTCAAAATTCACTTCTCATGCTAAAACTACATGTGTGCCACTGTCTGGAGTCATTTATTCTGCTGAATGCTTGAATGAAAAGCACATTTATGGACAGTTGAGAAATAAAATAAATTAGTATTTTCATTGAAAATGTTTTACACTCTATAGAATCCATCTTTACATGTAGCAAATGTATAAAGGAATACATAGTACTAGAGCTAAATACTGCAAATGTAAAAAAAAGAAATGTCTGGAGTACTATTCAATGTACACACAGATGAAGCACATAATAATAAAGATATCACTAAGTGACTGGGCCCTGTAATCATGTGGAAAACGCAATCTCTGTAACAATTGCACTGATCTATGCATGCCATTAAGAATGAGAAGAGATAGCAAGCTTGCTACCAGTGCCATCTTCGCCTCAGTCGACATAAACAGACCGGTGCACAGGTCCCCCCCCCCTCCATTCGTGGCTTTGTCACTTGTGCACACTCGATTTACCACCACATATAGCCTGAACATCCCACCTAACTCTTACACCACCCTATAACTCAGGGGGCATGAGACATTCTGCGTGATGCAATCATAAATGCCATTCTCTCTACAGGCGCTGGCTGTACACAAGGCTCGTCGCAATGGCTAAATTATTCTCTCGTTACCTGGCTGGATCGCAAGGCGTTCTTTCAGAGACCAAACTAATGGGGTCCAAGAAAGTTGGAAGAGGCCGTGTTGTAAACAGTGCAGTTACATCTATGGCCCATATACTTATCAGTAGCCCCTATAATACAGCCATGGCCCATGGCTACTGATTCATTCTAATGGTTAATGCTTCAATACCATAGTATATGGCTCAATGAGCTAATGAATATAATGCCTGTGTTATGGACATACTTTTGACAAGACGCCCAGAAGAGATTCGCTTTATTTGTCCTCTGGAATTGTTTTCTGTTCTGTTCTGAAGGAAGGTTGAGATTAATAATCAAGTTATCGTGGAAATTTCAATAGGATTTATCATGATTATGTGAAAATTGTGTTGAAATGCTTAAATTTAAAATTTCATACTACAAAAACTATTTGAATATGACAATAACACTACCAAAGCAGATTATACATAATGATGAATAAGATAACTTCTTAATAGTTGATGCCGACATAAAACAATTGGAATGTTTAACTTAAGACCTTAAATATTGAGCCATTAACTCTACAATGCCTCATTGTTTTGGCAAATCTTTTATGTAGTTGGCACCAGTTAGATTCAACGATTCACGCTGCATATATCATATACCCAGTGGTCCAAAGAGACCCCTTCTATGAAATTCAAATATCAGATTTAAATACAAATAAAAGTCAGATTGATGTGCAAAACGGGATCATAAAATATGGCTTTTTAACAGTGCATCTGCATTTCATTAATATAAATGAACCATAAATTTGGTAGTTAAAGAGAAAAACTCAAAGTGAATATTCTTATGGGGGTACACAGCAATAAGCAGTGAAATGCTAGCATGATGAGAGAGTTAATATCGATGACATTTATATGCAAACGTTAATGGTTAATGGAACACGGTGTAATTGATCAATGAAAGATCCCTACACAATAAGGAGCTGAGGTGTTGATCAGTCAACTGTCAACAATACAGAAAACGATAAATTTGCTTGTCAACATACGACTGACTCAGTCTCCATGAGTGCTTTTGTCATCTCCACGAGTGCTTTTGTGACATCCTTTGACACACCTGGACAGGTGTGAGCTGTGCTGGTGACCGGGCTATAGTGAGGTTGTGGTCATTTTTCATGACATGTCAACCACATGACAGAGAGGAAGTGTCATCGTTGTTTAGATCCAATGCTAATGACAGGAATCAGTGGGTGGAATCACATGCAGTCACACACACTGTGAGTGACTAACGCTCTTAGGAATTTATTGAAGTTAACCATGAACTGAAAATGTTTTCAATGTTTCGTAGGCCCAGTTGAGTGTGTGTTGTGTGTATAGTTGGTCTTCTTTACCCCGTTTCATGGCACTTAGCTAACACTATAAATCATTATTATTATTATTACAAAACAACTAAGACATTTGATGATAAATTAATTCATACTCAAAAATATGTATCACGTTTACCATTACCTTGTTTAGACTATGAGTGCAAACTAGTATCATTGAATTAAACTGTACAATTCTGCAAAAGTGTAACACTCCTGTCTTCTTGAACATTTCATTCATACATGTTAGAAACTAATATCTAGGTACACTGAATTGTTATCATAATCAATACTCATTGAAATAAACTAAATGTAAAACACAGGCTAGACGTTATATTGTACTCATGATGAATATGCATGAGTATCATTATACTGCACATATTTCATGTACCCGGTATGTCTCATATTTGTCTTGTCACTAAACAGTAATAATAATACTTACGGCATAGCATTTGAGGTAGGATTGGGTATCCTACTATCTAACAAACAGGCAAGATTTCAAGACATGATGAACAGAATAATATGTTATTTCATACTTTCAAGACATGTTGGGTACAATTACTACAATAGCACTGTGTGTACTTAGTAGGGCTGTGGCACACAGTGGATAAAATCACTGAACCAGGAGACAGCTGTCAACACTGTCAGCATTGGAGTGCAAAGTTGGCTGTCAATTATGTGACTATTATTAGTGTGGCAGTGTGGAAACTTAACACCACCACAACAATCCATATTGGTCAGCCCGGGGAGTGCATGTTACAACCGCTAACAGGGCTCAAAAAGTAGAAAGTTGTTGATGGCAAAAAACAGCTACAACTATAAGTATTGCAGTTTGAGTTAACACTCAGTCAATGTGTGAACATAAAAGTGCAGTCCAGTTTGTGTGGCTGACATTGTATAATCTGTACAAATGTAAATTGAACATTTAAAAATTGTGTGTTGTCACTATTGTGAATCTTAAAGAAAGAAGATACATGTTTATGTATGCACATCAGAATGCACATGTGTGCAAAACTGTGCATACAAATATCTGCATGTGTGCATGCATACGTGTGTGCATGCATGCGCGTGTGCATGTGTACATGCATGCTACATAGTAACTAACGATGGCTACATACAAATATTAATAAAGATTTATCAATCATACACATAAAATTGTGGTTGCTTCTGAAGTCAGTCCGATAGTAAACAATTATTACAAGGACCACCCATTTAATTGAGCTGCTAATAACACCACCAAGATTATCATAACATTGTAGTGTTATGTGTTTCTTACAGTTACTTTCTTTGAAACATCTTTATAAACATCACACCCAGCATATATATACCCCCATGCACCCACTGAAATGATAAAACATTCTACTGAGTGACACCAAACTACCTGCTGTTGTTTCAAGGTGTTTGTGAGCTTGTGAATTGACACCAGTGTTAACATACTATGTGAATAATGTTGTTAGTTGGACGTATGTAACTCTCATGTGAAATCTCCCATATCTCCGGGTGGCAACTGAAGCGTGGCTGATTTCATACAGCCACATAGCAGCAAATCGCTCACCCGTGTCCATGTGTACCTAGCCAAAGACTGTGCAATAATTGGTGTGGGTGTGGGTGTCCTATGAACACTGATTACACTTGGAATGTCTAGACTATTAAGGGGGTATTCTCAGAGCCTTGCAAAATCTAAAACCCAGGAGTCTACATGTGTCCAAAAGCATATTATAAGCATCATGTATACTGGGTAACTGAGGAGTATTGCCAGCAACACATACTGTGGGCAAAATTAATCACTGTTGTTACACCTATTACCAGAAACATTGGATAACACACTGTCATAATGGTGGCTATGGTCTTAGGTGGTTTACCTCCAAACAGCCCAAACTTAGGCTAACACAGGAGTTGTCCTTCTCTCTAGAATTAGTGAGTCCACAACAGGTTACACATTTACCCCCGTGTGGGATCGTTTACTTCCCCTGGCATCGGTACCAGATAAAAGGGACCATAAGCTTTTACTGTCTCTTCCGAAACAGGCAAATGTGGGGTGAATGAAATCGCCTAATTTCAAAACGGCGGTAGGTGGGATTGAACCACCATCCCCTCGATTGACAGTCCGGCGCTCTACTGGGGCCACTGTGCCACACAGAGCAGGGCAGATAGCGCTTGGCAACCAATGATGTTGGCTGTGTTTTTGAAGTCATTTTGGATCAAAATCGTCTCCTACCATGAACAGATTGGGGACCTTGAACCACAATAAGTCAATTTTTTCTGGAATCCCTGCACTGTGAGAGACCACCCACAATGTCACAGAATTGTCTCATTACATCAATCAATGTGGCATATATTGATTATTGGTGCGTTATAAATGCTCTACTTTTTCACAATCAAATTAGCTGTCAAGGGTACAGCTGTTATAGCTGGGTGTTTAGGCTATTTTTAAAAGTACTTGAGCTAACAATCCTCCAAGCAGGCATACGTCCGAGTACAGTGCACAATACACAGTGAGGTGTTTGTTGTCGCTGGAGACACAGCAATGTGGCAGGGAATGCTTTCAAACAGGTTCACGCTGATATCTCCTGCTGATTTGTACAACATCAGTAAGACTTTACATCTGTACAGTTTTTACCTCTAAGCACAAAGAATACAACACACCTGTCGTGCACTTTTTAAATTAAACGACTCATGCGCGAATGCTGAATTCTACATATCTGCGTTACATACATAAATATTGTATTGGACATGTTAGAAATATCAACACTCACTTGGTGCACCGTATGCAATACATCTGTACGACTGAGATCAATACATCTTCACCAACAGACATCCAGTGACAGGAGTGAGATTCTGATATGTAAATAAAGATACGATCCTGAACCAGAGAGGAGAGAGCAGTCTTGACGTAATGCCTCCCTAGGATGAGTGATGGCACTGCACTGACACAGAGCAGAATCCGACCATTAATCACAATTCGTGAGACATGTATGAGCAGAGGATGTCATATCCCAGGTGTGTGGATTATATGCCATCTTGCTCAATGTCACGCCTTTCTAAAAGTGTTTTTTGGTCAAATGTTTTATACATGTACATGCTGTGATCTGACATCTAGTATAATTTATGAAAGCGGCATACAATTAAGTATTTTGTACCGGCACTCACTCAATTACAAGAACTCTAAGACGTGGATCTGCATTGATCACTCTTGTAACAATAAATACGTTTTTAACTACACATTTAACTGCTTTTTATGTAAGATACCACCAAAAACTGTCTTGATCTTGCTATATAACCTCAGTTATATTATTCATGTAATGCTTATAGAAAACAGACACCATAAATAAAACACCGCACATGTGTGAAGTGTCACCTCATGTGGGTTGAATCGTAGTGCTGGGAAGGATGAAAAGGCTGCCAACTTCTGCTCCAAGTTCAAGAACTATTGTGATCTTAAAAGGGGGCACTGAACCATTCGATGCCATAGAAAATACTGCAGTGGGAATGTAAGTCCTGTTGAGCCATGTGAATACCCTGTGACGAACCATAAACAACCACCTATGGTCCTATGCAGAGATTTCAGAAGACTCTTTGTGATGGCTGTCAATGTCTCTCATTAACTGCCAAAGGTCACCAGCGACAGTTTTTTACCACAGCCCTAGTATCACTTTCCATTAGTGCAGGTTGCTCTGTGCCTGCTAATTAAAGGGCTGTCATATGTCGATCAGAACGACATTAACAGTGAAACTACCACAGTGAGTCATTTCAACTACGCTGTGCAGTCCCATAATCACAGCAAAAGAAAAGTGACAAAAACATTGGTTTTGTGAACTCACAATGTCAAGGTTATTTACAGCCAGTAAGTTGTCACTCCTGTGATTGTTGTCACTCAGTATGACAAGCCAACAATGCCAGACGAGCTTTGTGTTAGAACGACCCAAATCTGAGCTACAAAGAAACATTAAATCATCTGGCATGAACTGTCACTTGCATCTGAATATAATCCTCATTGGTGCACTTTACACAGTAATTTATCCTTTCAGCAAATGTATTTGAAGAACCATCGTGTCTGATGAACCATCCCGTTTGAGATTACAGCAAACGCTCTGGTGATAAGAGAGAAATAATGGCGGGAAACACTGAGATGATGTAGAACTTAGAGACGGACTGACAGGCTGAATCAGGGAAGCCATCTGGATATGTTTATCTAGTCAGGGATGAACAGATTTGGTGAAGGAACTGCTTCACCAATGTGTAGGACAATCTGTTCTGCGGAACACCATCTGTTGGCAATGAGTGACTCTGAGACTCGATTCTGGCTGGAAAGAGTTAGTCAGATGAATGACGAAAGAGTTATGAGTACCTTATTTCAACAATATGCCATGGCCTCTTGCTGTGGCAGCAATGACTGTCACTGAAGAACACATTTCAAAGGAGACAGCTGCAAAGCATCAGTGACTGGTTAATTTAGTTGCAGGTGTATATCTTAGATTACACGGCACATTAACATCTTTATCTACCAGTTTCCTGGATTTTCTAGCTATGGTGTGGGTCTTATATAAACAGTAGTTGTCAACTGTTTGTTATGATTCTGTAAGCCAAATGATCTATCATGCTTTTACAGAATATAAAACAGAGTACACATAATATCTCAGTGTTTTGATAAATTTATGTGACTTCAATTAATCTGAATACATCGATTTTGTGGGAACATTGGCCAATGACTGAAACCCACATTCGGCCATGAATATTAACAATGTTCACAGTAACTTCCAAATGGGTGATTTTCATGAACCAATTTAGACATGTTTTTAAATCATGTGTCCACAAATGCTGACAGTTTGAATCCTGTACGAGAGCCCAGGGTTATGTTCACTGGTGGACAAACACCAGCAGGTGTCCCAAGCATTACAGACAGCCGTTGTGATGTAAGTAGGACAATGCACCAAGTCTGGTCCACGTAAAACAATAGCCTGTGGCTGTGAATGTAGATGACATGACCTACTGCCAACACACCTGCAATCAACGATGTGAGGGTCCTGAGTCATTCGTGAGTCTGTCGGACACCAGATGAGTCAATGAAGAGCTAAGCAGAGATGTATTTGGCAGGCTCTCTGAAGCTGTCACATTGTGGGCAGTACATCAGGCTGGGTAATACATTTACCCCACACGGTGGGCACGGAAAGATAACTACAAACACAGACTGAGTCTGCATTGGTATATTCAGGCTGAAGAGAGTATAAATTATGAATTATGTGTAACTCACAGAAAATTACATACTTTTACGAAGCTAGAATTCATAAATTGATTTACACAAGAGTCCCTCTAAGACTGTTTTTTTGTAAGTCAAGAGTGGGAAAATTATTACTTGTTGGTCGGTACATAAAAAGCTCTGTTGCTCTGCACATAACCAGACAAAACAATTCACTATTTTCAGCCTTGATTTGATTCACACAAGACTCTTATTGAGATTGCTTTCTTAAGTCAGCTGCTGACTTGCGTTTCCAAACATAGCAGATTCCAGTGTCACTGAACTGGGCATGGAGACTGACATAACGTTAACATAAATAAAACCTAGACTGTCTTTTTGTGAGATTATGATTCCGACGGGTCTTTTTTCTCAAAACACATTTAAATGGAGGAAGCATCCTCATTTGTCGTGCTGTGATGTCATGCATGTCAGCAGATGTAAGGACTGACTATTTTCAGCCTAGCTGTTTGGACCAGACATGTCTGCAAGAGACGCTGTGTTAACTTAGTGTTAGCGCAGATGGTTTATGGAGACAACTTGCGTAATGAGATCGCCTGATTTCCGTTGGACACCCGGGCACTTGCTCCATTTAGTTTTTGTCAGAGTGGACCCTAAATTATTCAACGCGTCCAGATCCCAGGCCTCAGCGGGGGCTTAGACACATGGATTGATGTGTCTGTTTGAACTTGTTTTGTCTGTGCATGGCTTACATAATATCCCAGATGTTTTATATTACTAGAAATTATTATTTTGCATACCAACTTTCTATGACTGCCCAACAGGCTGCATTATTTATATACCAAACATAGGTTATGTTTGTGATATACTTTAATTTTAATGTTTTAGTTAAATGTCACATAAACGTTTATAACTATAAGTTAATATTTATTTGCCTAACTCAAAATAAGGCATAACTATTCAACAGCGAAACACACATAGACATAATTTAACCAGATGAAACACAAGCTACGATTCAAAACAGTCCGTTGTTGTCAAACAAAACTTCTGATGAAAACAGACAAGAGAGACCCTAGAAAGAAAGAAAAAGTTGCAGTTTCAGTAATTCCCCAGACAGGCATCAACCAGATAGGAGATAAAGAAGGACACAACCCACTATTATGTCTCCTAATCACCCCCTGGGACTGTGTTAACATGATTAAAAGTGCCTGAATTCATTACACCATTCCTAGAGCACTCAATAAACAACCAAACATGGAGATGGCCTGGAAAGATCTAGCTAACAAAGAAACCTGACAGAACACCCAGCTGGTAGACTTGTTGTCTACCAAGGTAATCACTATCCAGGAGTATTCTGTAATGTCAATTAGGACATGAAAGCAGGAAATTGTGAGATTTACGGCTGCCAGAAATCTACAGGCTGGAGAACGTATTGGAAAAAGATGGCCGCCTGGCAGAAGGAATGAAGGAGCACATACAGTGATGACTGATCACATGTCCACACCTGAGAGAACAAAGACATTGATCAAATAAAGAAACAACCTGCTTTGGACCCTATTTCCACTGGTGTTGACACATGTCAAGTCTATTCAAGTTCACTGTTAAGGATTAAAACTGATTTTAAAGTACAAAATCAGGTTTAAAATCTCTTAGCAACATCAGTGAAACAGCTCCCTGGTGTGCTCAGATTGTAGTGTAAATGGGGAAGGCCATACCAGAAGAATGTGACACAGAGGTCTGGCAAGACTGAAAGGAGGATAGAGAACAAGAGAAGAGGAAGATAGATGGGATTAAACACAGATCCTGGCCAGCCTCATCCAGCAGTCATCTTGAGCTTCACCAAGAAAGAGGCAAGCCACATTGAAAACATCTTGAAATGTGATACTAATCATGTAATCAGATGTTGCTACACACAGTCAGCAGGGTTCCAGTGATACTATAGATAGTGTCACTGGAATACACCCCCTAGCAGTAAAGAGTATCATATGTTCATCTTGTGTATGGAGGCTGTTTGGAAGTCAGTAAGGTCCCAACAATGTTATCTTTTGGGGTGCTATGTGACAAGATTTTGTAGGCAGGGTGCTTATCCCATAAAAGGAGTTTAGAAGCAACTGCACCATGTAAATATTTGTATGTCACACCACATGTTTTCCTTATTTCAGTTCCAAATAAACATGAAGTATCAAAATTACAAAGGACTGAGGAACGCCAAACTGATTACTAAATATAAGTTTTATTGGATGATTTGACTTACTTGAGCAAAAATTTGTCGATGAGTACGATGTTTCGACCCATCAGCTACGGGCCTTGTTCACGTACTGGTGTTGCGAGTGTTGATTCAGATTTCGTACTCATCTACACATTGTTGCTCCAAAGTAAGTCAAATCATACAATAAACCATTATTGGAGCCATGAACAATATATTCACTAAAATTAAGTGTGCAAAGAGTGACAATTACTTCAAGACAAAGAAGGAAGACTATGGTCATGCCACGGTGAATGTGGGTATTTGTTCCCAGATTTACTGATTTCTATCTGCTTAGAACAGAGCCCTAACACCTAACAAGATTTCGCAAGACAAAAACATATAGCCACATACCAAGAAGTGTGCATGCGGTACCAGTACACCTGGACAGTGCCGCTCTACAAAACATGCCAAGTTCACTGATGCCAACTGTTGTATTTTGCTGTATTTGAATTGGATATCACATCTTTTGGAATAAAGGCAATCACCAACTTTCCAGACGAGACACATTCCTATTTGACACGAAATGTACATTGCATGTTGAAAATGGTGAATAAAGCTTTGGTTATTATCATTACATTATTATAGTGTTCAGCATCAATTTTCTCATAAAAATATTATATCTGTCAGGAGCCAATGTTGCTGTTTAAAGAGTTTTGATAATATTTTCCGGATCACTTTCACCTGTCCAATTGTGGCAGCACTGGTTTGTCCTCTAGTTTGATGACACAGTTCCTCATAAACAAGGAGGTGGAGACAACTTTGCCTGTGTGATCAAGTGGATGCTCTTAACTACAGAGTCAACGATGTACTTCCAAAAGGTAAACATCTGTTTGTCACCGTCAGTCATCAAGAATGATGCCATAAAATCGTCGTCACCGATGTGTTTTTACACCATAAAAATAGATGACACTAACGTGACACGTGTCTGGAGTTATGTGGCGTCCATGGTTTCCAAAGCTGTCTCTTACGTCCAAACAAAAGCGAACTTGTACAACGTACACCCGACACTCACACTGTCTGTGGCCGACATGAACCCTGTCACAAGACACGCGTCCGCGAACCTGACGTGTCTAATTACGATAGCCCTAGCTGAAGCGGTTCAGAAGTCACAAGCAGCGCGTAAAACATAAACACCGCACATGACAGCTATACCAACTTTCCATTTCCCCCGTCTGTAAACAACATCCTTGAAATCGGTCAAAATCTTTTCAGATTGTGCTACGACGCGAGTCCAAGCCCCTACTGACAACATTATACAAGTGTCCACGTCCGTGATACCGGCGTATGTTTGTACTAGGTCTAGACTCTAGGACTAGGTACCTGCTTGTAAACCTCCTCACGACATTTCTTTCTGACGCTTCCCGATGTCAGTAACTTACCTGGTAATATTCTTCAATGTCGAGCAGCGACTTCACGGCTCCTCCCGTCTTCTCCATATCGCCGGCGTCCGCCTGTCACAGAGAAAGCGGGAACTAGGTTACTTATCGGTGTCAACTCTGTTGTTATGTCGTTAGCGGGGCATCTGACCTAACTGGCGTGCTCGCGCACCTGACCGAAGTTACCGCGCGTTGCAACCACTGGAGCCGTAGTGCATCGGTGGGAACTAGCGGGGGGAATCAGCCCTGTCGTCTCCCTGGCCGTATCCCACGTGACGACCGCCGGGCCTATCGCTTACCGCTCGCGAACAGGGAGGTGGGGGTTGCGTGCGTCTCGTTACTTATGCAGACTAATGAGTCGACGTATCATAAAATTAGTATCGATCGACCGAACTGTGTCAGTGCTCCTGCCAAATTACATCTATTTCTCTTGGCCAACAAGTTCGATTTGAAACTCCATGCAGTGCCTTCGCTCCTTTTATGGCAGCCAAGTAACCCGAAGTTAGACTTCGTTGAAATACATCTCATTCTAATGAGTGTGCAACGGGTTATTGTGTATTAGGCCCAGGTGTTGTTATTTGTATTGTAGGCATCAAAGCGCGTGTCTTTCTTTCTTGAATGTGCAGTGTGGGAACAGTGGTAAAAGGCATAGTTTCGATTAAGACAAGGCACGTGAACTCACGCACGCACGCACGCACGCACGCACGCACGCACGCACGCACGCACGCACGCACGTACACATAAATATACACACGCTACACACACACGCACACACAAACGCGCACACATAACAATACGGTTGGACACGGTAGCATTATTTAAGCTCTACATCTAGGTCGGCCGACATTAATATCACTGCATTATTATACACCTTGAGACATGCAAGGAGCAATATAAACGGTAAATAGAATGCAAGATATTATATGCGCGTCCATTTATACGTAGGCCTCATTTACTACCGCAGTGCTTGTATACATTACACGCCCACTGCACTGTGACAACGTTTGCTAGCGGTGCTGTTGATTATAATAGGTACACGACTTGACAAAAGAAGGTCGTAGCTTCCAACTGGTGCTGGCGGTGCGAAATTATACGGAGTCCTATCAAAGGAACACCCTCCGCCTTTCAACAATTACTTAGCTTAATTATTTCAAAAGTCCACTCAAAAGCATGCGCGTGCAAAGCCAAAGCCAAGTGAAGTATTGTTTAGCAGCGTGATTCCATACGAAAACAACCACAACAGACACGTGTCGTCGCTTGAGTACAAGTTAATATTAATGCAAACATACAAGGTACCCGAATCAAAGCGAGAACTTTGTACCGTGGAAGTAGCCTTGGGTTGGATTATAATTAGCATTGCGGTAATCTGTCGTCGTGAACGTAAATATAGCACTTTCGGCCGCGGTTTTGACCACTCAGTTACAGGCAACACCCGTACTTGGCTGTGAACTACTAGTTTCTTTGTTGTTGCTGTCGTAATCCAGTATAAGTCATAATTTAATTGGCGTCAGTGTAACGCATAATTCGGGCATTTACATCAGAGTTAATTGACTCTGTGTATTTGCTTAGTGGGCGAAGTGATCTCGGCAGAGCCGCAGTGTCGGAGTCACTGACGCCCATGAGCGATTAAGACTGAAACGTTCATTGTTGATATATTGTGGTGTGTCACACAGGCCTTACACGCGTGAAGCAACAATCGGCCTTTGTCCTAACGAACGGACGCACTGGATCAGGCGAGCGGTTCTTTTGTGGACATCTCGATCCGGTGCTTTCACGGACACGCGACGGTTATCGCGTTGAAACGAGACAGCCATTTGTTTCTCCGCCGGCCGCAGACACTAATACTGTGCCGGCAGTGGCCGTGGGTGTCGGCGCAATACGGCTCGTGTGCGGGGGCCATTTGTCTGGCGAGTAAATCCATATGGTGTGCGTGAAAAAACCTACACAAGAGTCCAGTCTACAATAGCTGCTCTTCCCGGGAAGGAACTGCACAAAGCTCGTATCGATTGTTTCCCCGTCGTTGTAGACCAGTCGCTTACCACGAGACAGCCCAATAGTGAATAGGCCTATGTTATCTAGAAACACAGCCAGGTTGGTACGGAGTCTAAAATAAGATATGTATTATTATTTCTATTATCACCATTATCACTAGTATTACTAGTATTACTAGTATTACTAGTATTACTAGTGTTACTAGTGTTACTAGTGTTACTAGTGTTACTAGTGTTACTAGTGTTACTAGTGTTACTAGTGTTACTAGTGTTACTAGTGTCACTATTATTACTTGTCACTATTATTACTAGTATCAATTCATATTGCAATTATGATGGCAGAGAATGAGGTCATAAAACAGCGTTATTTATCATTCCTGGAAGTCGTGGCTTTAAACGCGGTAATATGCAGATGATTCAACAACGACCGCCCGCCAGCCCGCCAAGCGAAAACGTCTTTTGAAAACACCACCGACACTGCACTGTCAGCAGCCGGCCAACACCCATGTTGCGCTCGCTGTCCATGGCAATCGCAAATCACCGTGATCAATTGTAAAATTACCCGCTGTCGGGCTTCCCGGAAGGACGTCCCATGTGGGCGTGGAATCTGTCTAGATAACCGAGAATTGAGTTGACGTCTGACTGGACGGCGGCGTCTCCACGGGACCGGGACAGTGATCGGGCAAGCCGTTTTTGGCATCCCCGACGTCGTAAGCAAGACGCCGACGCCAACGACTGCCCGGGCCGGGGCCGCACGCGCCGGGTTTTTGGTTTTTGTTTTATTACCACACTGCGAGGTCGTATCGTAAAGAAGCGCTGAGATGGCCACCGCCTGGGACATGTTCTCCAAGTAGAGTAATGTCTGCTCGGTCCGTAACGGGACCCGATCATCTGTCTCGGCGGGGGATATTGCGTCACGGGGAAATTTAATTGCCGCTCCAACCGCACGAGCCTGCTTTTTGTGCGTAGGACGTAGGCCCCCCTATGCGTAACGCGTGGAGAACTTGCACGTTTCCCAGAACCACGCGCGCACTGGGGGCGTCTGACGTGTTCGCGTCCGTCGTCGTCGTCGTTCTTCGTTCCTTGAAACTTGAAAGATGTCCTGTAGTAGGCCTGGTACTGTTCCGGTACGACAGACAAACAAAGAACACAGACGGCAGCGTTGCGATGACCGTGGAGTGGAATGCGGTTACAAACGTTATCAGTTCGCGCTGTCTTTGTGTCCGCAATAGTATTGTTGTGGTCTTGTAGATACAGTAGATAGCGCCATACCGACCAGGCATTGTGAACAACTGCGCACTGGATGGCCAGTGGATGGGACATCAATGTCTTGGCTGGCGTCGTGATTTTTAATATGTCAAGTGAATGCCAGTTGGACGAAGAGGTAGCCTATACGCACGACAACACTGGTTTTCTGAACGCGTGTCTTTGCATGGGGTATACTATATGTCGTTGTACTTACAATACACCCACCAGCGATCGACTAAACTGAACCCAGCAGTGGTGGCACCGATACGCCATATCTCATTGTATCATATGTTTTTGTTGACATGAAATGTGCTACCGACATATTTAAACAGTGACAACGCCAACACTTGCGACCAGTTGCCTGGTTATTCGACTTCTATCTGCGTAAATCTGTCTGCGAAACCGCTGCCTTCCTCTCACTATTAATGCATTGCCGTTCATAGTTTTTACTTACTGTCAGAAGTTCCGTCATAAACACTGTTCCCACACAGAGAATACCCAGCTGCAGTTGTCTGTCGTCCATCTCAATCGACGGGTTTTCTTGCCATTTCTCCAGGACATTGGTGTTTATTTTAGAGACGTTCGCTGCAAGATTGCACTTCGCACCGTCTGTACCTTCATGCTTGCATACGAATTTATTGAGCCCGAGTGTTGTGGAAAACATAAATCAGCGTCGTACCAAGGATCTTACACAAGCTATAGAATCCTTGGTCGCACGTCACCTCATTGACTGGCTATAAAGAGAGATCGACGTATAAGCATGGATGAACACCCGTTTTCGCGGGATTTATGGAATCCAGGATACTCACGAAATACGTCAGTGTTGTACACTACTCAAACCAACCTGTATCGCAAAAGTGTAAGGTGCAAAATCTGCAAAGATATATTTGGATGTCGGCTCGTGAATCACTTCATCATTCTGGTGCCGTTTTACTTAGGAGGCATTCGTATTAACAACTACTTTCATATTAAGTTTCTTTTGCAGTCGTGTTTATGAATTCAGGTTATTTCGCATGCAGACGGGATTCGCGAAAGCGATAATCAATTGTCTAACCCCACAACGGTGCAGGCAGTGAAATCACTGTACGTTTTTCTCCTTTGTGTATATGTTTTGTTATTCATACGTTGCGGCCGACTTCCATCTGCAATCGGATAGTCGTCCCCCCGACAAGGCAAATATGCGTGACGTAGGCAACAACGGGCATGCAGCCAACGTAAAACGTTAACACGATGATGATAACAACGACGTCGGCGATGATGAACATTAACATTACTAGGATGATGACAGAGATGGCATTGGTGATGGTGATGACAGATGATGTAATTATTAAGCTGGACAAACCCAAATGTGTACATAAAATATATTATATTATATTATAAATGAGCTGTCGCGTACTGTTATACGAAGTTTAGATAGAGTAACGCACTACTTAGATATGAGACCGTGTCTGAAGTATTTATACTGAATAACGGAGGGTGGAACAATAGTATGTTAAACAAACTAAAAATGCATTATATATGTAAGGACTTAAATTCGGGGGTTGGTTGAAGGTGACGAGGAGCCAAATACCCGTCGCAGGACCAAAATAGGACACGCGTGGCTGCCCAGTCGTGCAGAGAAGGGACTGAAAATACCTGTAGCGATTCGGGAGAGAATACACCTAAGCAGGCTACACGTGGCGCAGCCGTTCGCGCGTGCAGCAGGTGGCAGCGATGCCCCGGGTAGTCAGCTGGACCGTCGTCCCCTGCGGAACAATGCACGAACCCATGAGGCGATAATGGCTCCCCGGTCGCTCCTTTGACCACGGCCAAACGCACCATCAGTGGCGCAAGAGTTGCTAGCGGTCAGTCAGGCACGAGTGCACGGTTAGGGTTATATGCAGGACGGTATCACACAGGTGGTGCCGGGGTAATGGGCGCGTAACCTGCATACCAAGTGGTGTCTGTTCGGCGTAATTCAGATGTTTCTACGATATAGAATCCGGTTCAAACGCGTGAACGATTTGTATGCGCCCGTGTACATCCTGTGCTTATACACAACGCATAGTGTGTCGCATTAACTATTTGAGCTTATCCTCTTTAGGCATGCATTGTGCTAACGTTGATAATAAAACAACATAAGGGCGTTCAACTTATACAGTAGCTATGTGCCTTTCACACTGTAAATACGTTGTATATTACACATTATCCCGTAATATTTCTCTTGACCGTTCACACTCTAAGTGTGGGTGTTATACGTTCTGTTCTCGCGAAACAAAGATCACGCGCCTGCGTCAACCACAATGACCGAAAGCAGTGTCTTCGAAAGAGAACTATGAGGACAGTGACACTTGCAGCACAGAACATGTGAGTTTCAAGAGGCTATACGGGAAAGTCAAAAGGAGTTACTCGGTCAGAACCCAAGCACAATGGTACTATGAAGTTGCTGGCACGCTTGACGATAAGTTTCACGTCATTCAATGGCAAAGATCACGGATAACGTTCTTGTACCAAGGACACAGCATTTATAATTACATTATCCAGGTCAAATAGAGTTTACTGCTGAAACTGCAACTTATTTCACAATGGTGAATTTGATTGTTATTTAAGGCAAATCACAATCAAAGTACAGTAATGTTGACCGGTTGTGATACGCACCATGCTCGACTCACGATGGTCGGGTCATTTAGTTTTGTGGCATTTTCATTTTCTCTGAGTAGGTGTATGCGTTGTTGCTCCATTGCGGAATGGAGTTGTGTAAGAACCATACACCACCATGCAGGCGGTGTTTTTATGTAAGTTCTACATTGAAAAGATCTGCCAAGTGCAAGCACCACGTGTGAAGGTTAGGTGTTGGCGCCGAAAAAACCGCAGTCTTCTGTTCGGTTCGTTGTCAGTGATCATATCGAATATCTGAGCATTGATAACAGACCGTTGCTTATCTGTAATTGGAAACGTGGTCCCACTGCACACGCGCACCTTCGTCGTTGCTGTATAGGTAAACGAAGCATATCTACAAGTGCGCTAATGCATCTAGTTGGAATTCCAAATTAGTTGGCAGGCAGCGAGCAATATAGGCCACATTAATCATATCGGTACGACACGAGTGCATATACCCGTATACGTGTGTCAGCAAATGTTCAGCGTCATAACGAATATGGATTGTTATTATAATTACTATTGTTATAAGTACACATGCAAGACAAAATACATTCTCTCCGCACACATTTTGCGGAAACAAGTTGACTGCTGTCTGCTGATGAAGAGCTCAACAACTACGAACTATGTAAAACGCCGGTAGCTTGACATGGAAATACTATTGGTAAAATAACATAGAATTCTGTAATAACCTATTTATCGACAGCACTCAAAACCAATATTCCAACTTTCTGACCCCAGCATTTTATGCTTTGTAGTCGCGCATCGGCGATGCGGTTGCTCCCCGTTTTAGTTTGTTGTTGTTATTATTATTATGCTAAAGATCACGTCTGTGTGTGGCATTTGGTTCCAACTTCCAATTATAACAGTGCATGGCATCGGTGTTTTTTTTACACTCCAATTCTTCACTACGTGAGCACAGATAGCTGTTACTATGTTTATAAATGAGCACGATAAAGTGTTGTGTACATATGAGCACAAGTAGTCATTACTATGTTTATAAATGAGCACGATAAAGTCTTGTGTACATATGACGCCAGAATTTGAAGAAGCCCTGCTGGTGTACCTTTCTCTTACACCGCTCCAACCTCTCCTGCGTTTGATCACTCGTGAACTGGTCGTCTGAATAGCCGCGAGACGCATCGTTGAAGGCTTTTCACAAACCGTTGTGAATTCATCACAAACTTCTCCTGGCTTATTACGTTTTGATAGCGGCGCTGACAGGTGGCGTTAATCTTAACTCTGGTCATGCCAACATATACAGCACGCAACCCAGGTTTAACAATAATGACTGTCATTTATTTTACAGCCGGCAGATGAGTATCCAGACAACGATAACACATGATATGATGTTCAATCTATTTTTCCTTGCGTGTCACGTACCCTCAAACAAAAATAGGCACCGACTGCATGTCTAATCCACTTTCTAACTGTTCCACCTCTCACGTTACATCCACCGGGGTATATACTCCAAGTAGAAGGGGTTTGTGGCATTTAGTAGCCCTGTCAACAAAAACAAAGGTTTACTACAGAAATGAAATTGCAAAGCCCCAGGGCTTTACAATTTCATCTGTGAACGCGAAAGCTGATCGTTTCAATCTGTGTACCATACAGTGCTATATAGTGTCTAAACTACAGCGTTAATATCCAAGGTAAACAAAGTGCGTAAACCAACAGCTAGAGCTAGAATGCATTATCCCCAGTCTGTCCGCCAGTCGTAGAGCATAGAACATGTTGATGTACCATTAAACTAATGTAATTGGTTTAGTTTATATCACAGCAATATACTTAGTTGACTGCAGTTAGAATCTCCGTGCGTTGCGTCATGTAAAATTTCGTCTTGAAGAAGTAGGAACTCCGGACTGAGACTGTTCTCTAGAATCGGAAGCGATAAGCGTCTGTTCATACGCCAATCGCCCCGCTCTCTGCCCGTAGAATGCGGGGCTCAATAAATAACCGCATGCATCATAACTACCCCTGTGATTAAGAAGCCAACTGGTGGTACCCGGAAGGGGGGCGGGTCCAAATATGGTTTTATTTCCTCTTGTGGCAAGCCGCAGCTCTGTTTACTTCTCCGCCCCTTTTGGTGTTGACGAACGTCACGCTCAACGCGGTGATCTGACCAGACGTGTGGTTTCCTAAACAGCTGACTGAGTCTTGCGAATTACTTTCCGTGCCCACAGACATGCTTTGTATGCTTCTCGTTGATGCCGACACTAAGCAGGTTCTAGATTGAAGACTTATTTAAATTCCAGAAAAGAAAGACTGTTGTATGATCGCATGCAAGGGGTGTGTGGCTTGCTAGTGTTCAGATTCTAACATTTGCTAAGTAAGTGCTACAACGCATCTCCACGACGGCAATTTCTTCCACCTGTCTGCACGTAAACTAAACGCTGTCCCACACTTGACCTTGTTGAACCCCGCGTAGTTGTGAAGGGATTCTGTTGTCATAAATGATGCTTCGGTAGATCTGGTCTTTATCTTTCGCCGGACAATGGCACTGAATGCGGGCGGCGGTGCGAAATCACCCCGGCAATATTTGTCAGTTGTGAACACAAGTGCATGTTCATGGGACAATCTTTCAATGGGTGTTGGGTTGCAAATGAGCCGGAAAGATGAAAGGGAGTCAGCCATAAGTATCCGCCCCTTCCCGGGCTGCATGGGGTAAGTCCTGGAATTAACTCCATTTATGGTGTTCACTGTCATGATTTACTTGACAAGAAAATTATATCATAAGCATTACGCTGAGGAATGTAGACAGGGTCAGGAAAACGATGGCGGACAAGAAGTAGATCAATGTATAATGTATAGAGTCGAATTTATACAGTCAGTAGGCCTAGTTGACTGTAGTCGTTCTCGAGAGAATGAAGTCGGGCCAGTTAGGCGTCTGCTGAATGTGCACAGTGCACACACTACCAGTGTGAATGCGTTAGAGACAACACTGACAGATACCCGAAAGGGGCGGTCCACGCGTAAATGAAATGTGTATAGCCAGTTGACAAGTCAATTGCTGCTTTGTCCGGGTACCATCTGGAACTTGTTTTTTGGGTGGACGTATTTGTAGATATCAGCGATACTGAACGACAACTATAACCGACATTCCTTTTGTACACGGCGACACGGCGTAAGTGAGTAAATATGATGTAGTGTGCTATTGCCACTATGCAGCATTGTGCAGTCATGTTGGTGGAACTTCGATTACAATGTACGGATCGAACAATGGAGCATGTTTTAGGGTCTCGAAATGGGACCGTGTTTACTCACGCGTTAGTACTAAATATAAAACGCAAAAGCGAACCACGGTTCAGTGACCCCGGCATACATGAACTTAATCGACGTTGACTGAAGATCAACTTAGAAGGCATACTACACGCCGCCAACATTGAATGTGCGTATGTCGCTTTGCAGTAGAGTTTCGGCGAAACAAACGCCGTCGGTGTCCCATTGCAAAATACTCGTAATACGACAGCGAGCTGGTTACGTGTCAGCTGAACGTACGCCCATGTTAGAGGAAACGAGCTCGTGAATCAGTTAAGGGGTGACGTGTATGTACGTATATATAATTAAGTATGTAGGTGAGGTAGTCGTCATTACAGTGAGGGCGTGTGTTTTGTTCCAGGGTACGACCACGATTCGACGACAGAATCTCGAACAATGTATTCGCGGGAGCGTGTGATGGTGATTGATGAAGCGCTCCCAATGGTCATGGACAGACGACAGGTATACGCTATCAATCACACGCGTCACCGTCGTGTTTATGCCGGCGCTCCCACATCCGCGTGTGTCCGCGGAGGTGTGCATGTGTATGTGTGTGTGCAGAATCCACGGTTATCGATATTATCGCCCGCTCGAGTGTGCCCAGGTATGCCGGCCGTCGATGACATCATCATTAGCAGGTCAATCATTCCGCCTGGCACAACAACACGACGGCCACAGGTGGCACATTCACCTGTAGAATATGTCTCGATGATAGGAATGGGGGGGGGGGGTGTGAGTGGTCGAATTAAACACACCACTAACATCGTGTCTACTACCCGTGTCTACACTATGTCTATAGCGAGCCTGTGACACATATGCAGGGGTTTAGCTAGCACTGCAGCCGTTGGTTTACATATTAGAACAATACTCACCATATCAACAGAGTAGACGGGCGCTTCACGCAGTACGAAACAATCGTTGTCGAAATGCCGTCAGTGAAATCCGCTAGTGGTGTCGTCAGCGTGGCGATGCCGGTTACAACTGAGTCGACTCACGTCGCTGTGCGGTATAGCGGCCGAGTGCCTACTCATTACAACCGGTCTCCGGCTGTTAGCTTGCAGTGACTAACGTCGCGCGATTGGCGTTGTGTACGTGGCCGAGTCACCGACCGCCAGTACGATAGATCCGTCTCAGCACAAACACACGGACGCAGCGCCGTGCCGGATTCCGGATAGACTGTCCGAGTACCCGAGTGCGTGATTCGCGAATTGTGCGAACTCGCTCGATTGATACCAGGTGTCGTGCTCGCGCGAATACTCGAGTCACGTGAATGGCGCCATTTGACGTTACGCTGCCAGCCAATGAAACGGCGTCGCCGCAGGTGGGCGCGATATTACGGTCACGCTTTGCTGGGTCTTCGGCAGGCACGGTGACCCACTGGGACTAGGATATGCGTGCGTGTAGGCTGGTGCTGGTGTTATTACGACAGAGGTGTACCTTTAGAGACTCCCATAAACCCGACAGTCGGCGGTGTGATTTACAAGTGTGAACGGTGCCGAAAGCCGCTCAAGGCATTGTTGTTTTCTACAAGGGAGTAATTTGGTAATCGCCCAAATTCGTAGTAATGTTTTTAAACTGTCAACTTTGACAGTCTCTCTTTCTCTCACACCACCCGTTTGTTGATGCTCAGCGGCACGTGTCCTTAGTGGCTGTGGGAAACTGATCACCCCCCCCCCCCCCCCGACAAGGCGACAACCATTTTTAAAAGCAGTTTTTATATTGTATGTGTGAGCCTACATAAAACTAAGTGTTTGCTTTTATGTTTGATAATCTGTATGCCCACAACACAGAATGCAAATATTTTAAAGTGTGCCGAATCGTGTACGCCTACAGATGCTATGCTTTTTACAATGCGAAGAGAACATAATTATACCTCTAGGTACAGGGACCTATGGCTATTGCCTACAAGTTATAATATGATGATTACCTAAATATTGTCAGACTGAAATAAACTTAATATCCATATACGTATACGTTTGTCGATCCAGACCTTGTTTTTTCGTATTAGCTTAATTTTTTATTTAGTAAACAGTTTTATTAAATATAAAAATAAACTACTTAAACTCAAGTGAATCACTTTTTTATTTGGTATAGTTTAAGCCTAACAATTTAACACCTCAACGCAGATTTAACGGACGATAAGTGTTATGTTTGTTTGTTAGCAATATGGATTCAGTTGTGGTTGACAGTGAGTGTTATTAACATCTTATATAATAGTGACTACAACTGAGAAACTCACCGCTAATTTGTGGGACAGTGTTACTTTGTGCGACGGCTGTGTATTTCGTTGAATTGTGTAATTGCAATCTCGAACGGATCGGATCGGATAGCGCTCGTCGCGTCAAGTGTCGTCTGCTGCAGCCGCGAACCGAGTGACCTTTGAGCGGGAGGGGGCAGGACATTGGTATACAGCGGCGAGTGCATGGCTGTTGACAAATCGATCGTCTGGTGCAAACACCCCCACCCATTCTGCACATAATGAGGAACCTACGCGTACATTAAAGAGGTTCTAAGTACATTTTGGGTATTTTATGTTACGATCTACCTTAATTAGGTAGCTTTTTTTAATGAAACTCAGTTAGTGGCACACTTAAAGTAATTGTGTATTTATCGACCTCTGAGACTGAACTAATAGAGAAACCGGACAAATAACACTACAACCAGCTTAACCGCCTACACTTTCCAAAATGTAGAAGTCTCGAATATATTCAAGATTACCGAACAGCCTTTTGCATTATTAAGGTTTGTATAGTGTCTATTTAAATGCACATAAAAACTCGTTTTTATTAATATAAGTACTATGTACAAGGTCTTGGATTGAGTAAACTATCTCACAACAGTGACAACACAGCCTTACTTAAAGCACTAAATATTGAAAAGATCGAAGATATTGTAAATATAAATGTTTTATCCTTATATAATATAATATTTTAAAGTTGAAAGTCCAGCACGTCGACTGATGCAGCACTTATTGTCTCGTTTTATATGTTATGGTGAAACGGTACCTGGAACCCTACTGGATAGGGTGGTATCTACGGGCGAGTCACGAGCCTTTAATTCTCAACATGTATCCGAAACTAGTGTGACAAACAATGATGGTCTTGTTGAATCGATTAGACACATTTTAGTTACTGATAATTTTACCAAGCCATATTCACCTGAACATCTTTTAGTTCATCTGTTAACCACTGCACTCTAATATATTACGCGTCTCTTAATTTTTACTGATATACACAATATACACTGAATTTTATATATTATATCATGCCACTGTATTTTTGCTATTTATTTTATTTTATCTGGTTTTTATTCTTCACCGTGTTTTTTTATATGTGATTGCGCGCATGAGTGTGTATGTAATGTTTCTTCTCCGGCAACGGAGGCTGAATAAATTATTATTTATAATAATAAGTAAGTCTTGTCATACATAACACAGAACATATAATAAAAACAAACGCGCGCACGCACGCACGCACGCACGCACGCACGCACGCACGCACGCACACACACACACACACACACACTTCTTACATGCTAGTCCATTTTAGTTCAGTCCTGCTGGAGCGAGACCACATTTGAATTTCCCATAGACGGCCATTATAACGTTTCTTTCATTTCCTACAAAACTTGAGGAGATATGTTGCTGACAATTTCACAGCATGGTCTTACTTCTGCTGAGAGAAAGATCGAGGCTGTTTTTTCGGCTTGGTTGGGCTTGCAAAGCGATTCCAACTACGGTCGCATCACTACGATGTATAGGCGTCTACAACCTTTCACAAGCCCCTATTGTATGTCTCTGTTCCCGAGCCCCGGAATGTCAATTCACTGAATAGTGTATGCAGGAGATTGTATATTCTATGATTCCATTCAGCAACTGTGCTCGTCCTCATGTTTCGCCGGCAGCTGCCTTATTGACGCAGTGTGGTTGGTTTAGTCACAGAGGTATGATAAGGGTGATCGAAGGACGCTCGTGTAATGTACGATAGGAAAAGATCAGCGTACAAATTGACGATCATCTCCTCTCACGGTGCCACAGATACCGGCTTGACAATGTTGATGAATAAGCAACTAAGCAAAATGCACCGTCTTACCGGCGTGGATGGATGTATATATTAGATATATGTGTTACTGTCACATACACTGCAGCGGTTTAGGTTTTATTTTGACTGCATGTGATCCGTTAGCGGTAGCGTGTTTGAATAATTACTCACCTGCCGTTTGAAGCAGGTCTGCTGTCAGTGGTCCATTGTACAAATGGTCTAATGGCGTCAATGAGAACCACGCTAAAAGCGCCATCGCTGCGTGCAGAGAGTAGCTTTTTAGAGACGATGTTTCGTCACAGACAACTGTTACTCTGTCTGATGTTAAGTTAGTCGGTCTCGGCACGAATAGGCCTTTAGGAAAGTCAGAAAAAGTTGCACAGTACACAGTTCCTAACAGCGTGAACTAACGGGGCGATCTTCACACAAGGTGGATGCCGCTAGCACGTACCACCCACAGACAAACACTTTCAAATGCAGCCAAACAGGATTCTTTTAGGAATGGTAGGCATCACACAGCGAGGTTTGTGAAAGCTAGATTCCAATGACGTCAATCGACTGTAAGGATCAATTCTAGCAGAGCAGAGCCTCGATAATCATCTACATATATTATATTAGGCTACAGTCAATTTAGTGGGACTCTTTGTTTTGGCTCAAACCTATAAGCGGGAATATTTCTACCAGCAGGGGGTGCTTATATGCAGTGCATATTATGCACTATACTATACACTACACTAGGCCTACTATACACGCATCAGTCTCATTCCGACCGTACACAACTTAATTGAGTACAGGGCGAATCTCGCTACTTTAAGCGGATCGGGGCTTATGCTCTGTCAAGTCTTCGCAACTGAGTAAGTCCGTGTTGTTTCTGTTAGGTCACTGATAGCGTAATTGCCAATGTTTTAGGTATTCTTGCTCAGCGGTCGATTTGAGTAGTGGCGACGCGCAAAGAACGGTCTACGCAAAACGCTTGTTTCCACGGAAGTGACGTAGGCAACTGCCTCGTAACGCAATTTCCAACTGTTTCTACAGCGGGAAGGAAGTATTTTTTTATTAACCCGGATCACAACAGCGCAAAACTGTGTGCACCAAAGGAAGTTAGTGTACTCGGAACGGCCAGGTTTACCGACATTGTAAGTTGACGTGTATTTAAGGTTGATTTAATATCTATCACAGGACGGGCGGGTTGGTCTGGGTGCGTGAGTGAAAACTGAATTGTTAAGAAAGCTCACGTAGACCTACACAGGGGACAGTTTTAATATAGACCAGATTCAAACAAAATTGACCTCTTGCGAACTGAGCGGGTGCTCGACTCTGCTGGTCGTCTGACAATCTCTGTACATAGGCCTCTATGTAGTCGAAGGTATGCAGGTATTGCAATGCAGGTATTGCAATACCTCAGGGATGCAGGTATTGCAATACCTCAGGGAGTTTGACGCCCCTGCCATGCAGAGTTGTAAACCACTGCCTTGTGGTACAGGTTCTTGTCAGAACCGAAGGCTAAGGGAGCAAACCCTAACCAGAAAACCATGTCACTGTGGCAGCATCAAGGGCGGTTGATGTATGGAACTCCCAACATCTCTCGACCAGCCACTGCAGGGACAAATAGTTTGCGCCTGTCTTGACATGTTCTTGCCGGTGTGAGACCTCTATTTGTTCCCCGAGAGAGTGTCGCTAGTAACTTGCAAAAGCCAGCGGCACTTCAACAATTTTTGCTAGCAGCCTCCA
>OZ024857.1:24768654-24813654 GCA_964017155.1 Oasisia sp. SBJ-2009 | reverse complement strand
GTTTTGCAAGCAAGCGGTCGTGATAAATCGAGCGATTAACTACTTCGGCTGCTGAACAATCGAAACGAGAAGTTACTTCGCGACTGGGTCAGGAGCCGAAGGGTGTGGCCTGTTTGTGCTTCAGACATAGGCTAAGTGGAGCACTTCGCTTATTGTCTTAATCACACGAAAACCGGAAGTGTTGGTGTCAAATCAAAGGCGGATTAAGAATGCGCAAATGCACACACATGGATATCATTGCCATTGGTCAAAGCTGATAAACAAAATAATTGAGACACAGACAACTGTGAAATAGCGGCGGCGGCCAGGTGTTGTCGCGTTTAGGGCGTAGTGTTTGTGGCGTTCTTCGTCACCACGACCAGAGTAATGTATGCAGCTTTAAAACGGAGCTAAAACGAACGAGGTGTTCTGTAGAGAAAAACGACACGCGAATCCCTTAAAACAGTGAGTGGAGGAAATACTTCGCGTATGAATCATTTCCACCGGTCATTATAAATCAATACGAGGGCGAGGTGAAGTGACGTCACGGGTTTATAAACGGACATGTGCAATGGTGATTGTCAGCAAGTCGAACTGTCGGGGGGGGGGGGGGGGGGGGGGAGAAAACTCGCCCTCATATGTACATTATAACCGTTGGTTGGGCAGCGATGGACACGCATCTTGTTTTATAATGTTATGTGGTTTTATATGTACCTGACATCGTGTTTATCGCGCGTGTGGAATCATCCAGCACACCTGTCGCCAACGAAAACACGGTTGGATGATTGAAATGACAATAAATTAAATCAATACAATATCGTTGTTTTGTACAGCATCTATACAAATAAAACAGCCGACGATGCATGGTATACCATGTTTTTTTAAAGTTGTCTAAAGTGCAAAACGGGATGTGATAGTATATCAGTGTTAGGAAATATCCCTCATAATGTCAAAATGCGTTTTATCATAAGCAGCGCACGGCTGACATTGAGCGGAGTTCGGCCGGGGCCAGAGAGTCTACAGACGCATCACAATTAAGCTGTCTTATACGATTAAAGTATCTGCTCTGCGACTTACCACCACTGGTGAAGTAGTACAGCTTTAGTTATCGTACGTACTTACGGGAAGAGACGAGACGCCGCTAACTCTCACTCGCTACCAAGAACAACTGTTGTGAGACAATGGTGAGCGGAGGCGTCCATTGGGGCAACATAGTGGTCCACATGCCAAGTCTGCGGCGATTTACAAAGCTTAAACTGGCACTCCTGCGAAGTACCAATAGCAATAGCAAATAATAAAACAGAACGACACTTTTTTTCTTTCTTTCGGGGCACCCTGTTCAAAGTTCATCTTTAAGGCCATTTCGTGGTGTATTTTGCAGGCGCTAAGCGTACTTATCCAACTCTTGTAATCGCTTTCTACGGTGACAATCAATCAGCCTGGATTAGCTGTCATTTAATCTGGATAAACCCGGTTTTCTTAAGCTTATTGCATAAGAGTAATCCCAATATGCGCTCTACTCTCTAGTGACGATTTGTACTACAACATTTCTCCACGTGCTAAAAGTCACTCACACGCACGCACGCACGCACGCACACAAACACACACACACAAACACACACAAACACACACACACACACACACACACACACACACACACACACACACACAATAAATTATAGATCGACGGACTGACGTGATGTAGTAGTTCCAATGACCGTATGCTACAACTTCCATTCTTCTACTGTTTCTTTTGTTTGTCGTATTTTCTCATGCTCTGATGACACTCCATTCATACCTTGATGTCGTAATGTGTGTAAAATCCAAAGTCGTACGCTAGGTTATATGATTAGGCATAAACAAAGTCAGGAAGCAACACGCCGCGCACAGAAACGAGCCATATCATCATTACATGTTTTTGTTCTCCGACTTGTTCTCGCTGACTTACCAGTAAAGGAAAGGTAATGCCTCTGCTCGTACATATATCCACCACTATATACAGCCAGGTATCCAGTCATCCAGCTGAGTGAACTGGAGCAATGCTGAGTGAAAAAGGTTCGAATCCCGCAGCACAGGATTCGAACCCTGGTTCTCTTAGTCGAGTGTCCGAAGCTCTACACCGGAGCCATTGCGTTCTACTGTACATAATAATTTATATTAGGATGACACAAAAAAGTGCATGCACTTTTCCAGTGGGGTCCTTGACTCGTGAAAGCAGCGAACATATAACCGAGGTAGACCTCTCTACTTCAATCGTTTAATGAGGTAGGAGTCTGTCGAACGCAGTTCTTACGGATGTGATGACAGCACCTTACGGGGTCTGCATAAGAAATACCAATACAGACGAAGCCTCAAGTACAGGTACCCCGGCCGCAGTCGCCCAACTGGTTGCTGATATAACGGGGCTTTAGCCAAGCCTCGAATTTTCCAGGCTCCGTGAAGTGGCAGCTCTTTTGAGCCCCTTACAACTGCCTGCCGTTTTTATTAAATAATACTATTATTATTATTATAAATTAATTAAACTTATACCGAAACATGTCATAAACAAAATAACAGAAATTGTTTCATTGTTAACTTTCATCTCATTTTTGATTTTCTTATTTTTATTTTGTATATAGATATTTTATAAGTAATTAATTTTATTATACATGTAAACCTTTGAACACAATGTGTGTGTGTGTGTGTGTGTGTGTGTGTGTGCGTGCGTGCGTGCGTGCGTGCGTGCGTGCGTGCGTGCGTGCGTGCGTGCGTGCATGTGTCACTGTTGTTATTGTTATTTGTCACACCAGTGGCTATATTTGATGCTTCGTGATATTTTGTGCGTAGCGAAGAGGTGACTTCCCAAGGAAAACATTCTACAGAAAACTGTAGGATATTACGTATAGAAAATATTCTATAGCAAACCATACCATATTTCCTATAGTGAATGCCGTGGCCGCACAGGCCTACATGTTACGCATTGACTGTCGTTAGGCATGTAACTTTATTTTAAAAATAAGATTGGCATAAACAACAAATCCTATGTGTTTACAAAATAACTATGTGTACATTTGGTATACATCTGTGTTTATATTTAATCAAAAGCAGACTTTGCCATCCACGTCCCTCATTTGTTTACGTATCTGCGTGTTTACCTTCGGTAACATGTGCGAGTATCATTTACGACATTGTTTGCGACATCGTTTACTTTCGATGACAGGAGAGTTCCTATGGTAAAAATAGATTGACATGTTGGGAAACTAATATTATAAGCAACCTAATATTATAATCGAATAATAAAATTATTCCCGAGATGAACTCGGGTTATTAATTAATATAATAAAAATCATTTTAACACTTTTTTAATATAAGAAGCTTACTAAAAAGCTTTAAGCTTTACTTTATTAACTAAACTCCACCAGCAAAATAACCTTTGATGTAATAATCATACAGGAGTCCTGGTTAAATGTAACCTAAATCTACAACACCTTGCACACTTTTTTTGTCTTTTGATAAAGTTTATTCGGCAAAACATCGTTATATACATATAAAAGGTCGATGCCCGAATAAACCCCGGCATGCTGTTGATCCATGACATGTGTATGCACTGTCGCCATCTGGCGCATTCTCTTATGTGTTTACGTGTGGGCATACTGTTCCTATCTTTTACTATTTATGACAGGGATTAATTTTGGGGGAGAAACTTCGCTTCACAGCATATTTTTATCCGTATTCCGCTAGTTATGGTTGCTCGGACTTGCGGGTGTTTATAACCCCATAGGTCCTGATCATATTGGCCGATGAGTGTTGCAAACTTGGAAGATTATAAATTAGTGTGCAAACACAAACCCACAATTAACATTTGTTTCATGTTCATTTGATTTTCTCTGCCAAATAAATGGTGTACATTAACTTTTTTAAATGTGCTATAAATGGAAATTTAGGTCAGAATGCAACTTTAAGTCCGGCGTGTACTATACAACTTGTCTTTTGTTGTAAGTCGGCCGATTTGCCGACTTAAAACTTGTGTTGCTAATGTATGCGGGTCTAAGGACTTGCACAAACGTTTGTCTTTCGTTGTCCTGACCATCGGCAACGCAACAAAAGTGGCTGGTTCGAAAATAGAATCGCCCAGACCTTTGTTGCTAGCACCACAACAAAACTATTGTTGTAACAAGGAACCGATCGCATCCACTGGCCTATATCCAAGACTGGGTGGCGCGCTGCCGTGTTTTATAATACTTAATAATAACAAAAAATCATGTTTAGAATCGTGTTTACCAATTTGTCTGCAGACGAGATGGAATTTCTGAATGTTGTGTCAAAACGGGCGGTGACAGGGTCTATCTTTCTCAAGATATAATCGAAGTGTGCCGATGTCATACAGAATATGGACCCCCATGGAAAATGGACCTCGAGTCCATATTTTATTATAGAATATGGACTCCCGCCATATAATTTTGACCCGGGGATCCATATAATAATAATAATAATGGTTTATTTCATTCTCTGGGCAATCAATACAGATTGAAATAGGTACATAAAACATGCAAAATATATTTGCTAAAATAGATTGAAATAATATATAATTTAAAACATTAGCATAAATATAAAATTAATTAAAAAAGTAGAGAATAATTTATTTGAAATGCATCTATAAAGGTAATTTAAATAGGTTAAGACATTAAAACATATTTTCTGTGATTATTTGACTCGGTTACTCGCTGAGAGTCTGTTCAGTCGATACGTATGGTTGGGAAGTTTGTCCTTGTTTTAGAGAAATCAATAACAAGCTCTTTTGTCTTACTTTTGTTGATTTTCATGTCGTTTTGGATTGTCCACAGATATGCCGCATCGGCTGCTTCCTGGAGATTTGGCGTTTGGGAGTCTGATCCAGTATAGACGATGCACGTGTCATCAACATATTTGTAGGAGTCGCACTTTGTTTGTAGATCATTTATCATGAGGACGAAAAGTACCGGGCCTAGCTTTGTGCCTTGTGGCACTCCTCCATGGATGTAATTCCAGTCGGATTGTGTGTTGCACAGCTTAACTTGTTGGGTTCTTTCGGTAAGGAAACTGGCGATCCACTTCATTAAAATATTCGGGAGGCCAAAACTTGCAAGTTTTTGAAGAAGAATGTCATGATTGATTAGGTCAAATGCCTTTTCTTCACACAAATTGAAGAGCCGCAGCACAAACTTCTACCAACACCAAGAACTGCAACATACAATACAAGATACCGTACTCGATATCCTTATCCCAGAGTCAAAACCAACAGGACCAAGAACTGCTTCATTAACTGGTGCCTTTTCAACCAAAAGAACTCAAAGCGACACTTAGCAAACTTTCGTGAATGCTGATATAGATGGAAATGTGTAAAATATTGTAAAACCTTAATTTATTCTTTAGATCTATTTATTTTAATGTTTTAAAGTATTTATTAAAATATTTTATTAAAGTATTTTTATAAGTTTAGTCAAATAATCACAGAAAATATGTTTTAATGTCTTAACCTATTTAAATTACCTTTATAGATGCATTTCAAATAAATTATTCTCTACTTTTTTAATAAATTTTATGCTAATGTTTTAAATTACATATTATTTCAATTTATTTTAACAAATATATTTTGCATGTTTTATGTACCTATTTCAATCTGTATTGATTGCCCAGAGAGAATGAAATAAACCATAAACCATATTTGGAGGTCGTGGCCGTTTATCGTAATGTCAACGTGATGGTCTTAGTGCTGCTGATCATCATCTTGCTCTGTTCGTTGTTTACTTACGTGGTTTAAGCTGTCGTCTAGTCTGTTGGTGAGAAGACGGGAGGGTGGAGTACTGGTGAAGATTTTTCGGGGACATAACTTATTTTTTTAAACTCGAAAACATCGAATTGCATACCCACAGGCTTGGCCATCGACCTTTTGAGGTTCCGTAACAGCCCATCTGCGTCTCCAGATGCCTCTATTTACACAATAATGCAAATCCCTTCCCTAAATATTGGATGTTTAATCATATATCCAACCCCTCCAACAAAAAAGTTATTAAAACACAAAATGTAAATGCGCGTCGACCCCTAGAACAGACGTTTTGGATTCGATAGCCTAGGCGCCATGAGGTGGCAACACACTTCGCTTCGCGCCCCTCACAGTTGAGCCTAGCGGATTACACCACAACTAGCCTGGGTTACTTAGTCACCGCAAGGTGGCAGCATTTCGTTTTGAAATGAGCCACGAAGCTAAGAGTAAGACGCTAAAACAAGCACATCATCTATGGTACCTTTGTCCTGGCAGATAAACAAAGTACACATCTCAAGGTAGTTCTTTCTATAACATTATTTATTTGTATAGGATACATATGCATGTAATGATATAAAATTTCATAAAAACAAAGTAATTGTACATCAGCCATGCCTTGATCGCATCCAGTATACTGGACTATTGACTTGTAATTACCTTTTTCACAATATATAAAAAAATGATGTGTGCAGAATTGCTTAGCATGGCCCTGGGTTGTGACTAGGTATCCACATATTTCTCGCTATATGCCACTCCTAAAGTCTGCACTGGAATCCTGTATAATATTATATCATTTTATATATATCATATGTACTTAATTTTATACCAAACTCTCAGTTTCATACAAGCAACCATATTTACATTTTTTATGCACTTCTGTGCTTGGTTTCCACAGAACTACACGCAACAGAAGTTATCTTATTATTATATCACACTCTAACTTCTGCATCACCATTAACACAGCCATCCACAGTATATTTATGTCGTTTGCTCAACAACGACTACAGTTGATAACACAGAATATTTTCTCAAACAACATGACATTAATGTAACATATACTTAAAACCAAGGTCAAAGAATGTAAAAAATATATATGAAATTCCATGTAGTCATGCCAAATTACTTAGACAGCTCAACAATCTCATAGATGTGACAATATTTACGGTTTACTTATATAAACATGTTGCTATAAAACTTTAACCATAATATATACCAAGGTAATTCATATTCGTTCTACCACAGAAAGCACACAATAATTATCTAGACCTGATTCTGTTGCACAGAATGATGAATTATCAACACTGAACAAGTCTGTTCCACTTTCTTCTGATAACAACATTATCACAAGAAAACTGTATTTATATAAGAACATTGTCATAGTAGTGAGGCAGATATGTGATTTGATTGTGGGTTTGGTGGTAAAAGCACCAAAATTGGCATAGTTTTTAACAAGATTTAACAAGATTGCCACCTAGAGAATCAACTCTAGATGGCAGGTAGACAAGGAAGCCGTTTGGCTTATCGAGAGTCCAACCTATCTATCTAAGTATACCCCGCCCGTCTTAGGTATATGTCAATTTTATTTTTAAACATATTAACACTTTTAGCACCTACACAATCAGCTGATAATTTGTACCATTCGTTTACTATTCTTTGTGAAAATGAAAATTTTCTAATATCTAGTCTACACTGCTTCTTTGCTAATGCAACTCCATGTCCTCTAGTCCTTCTCTCTTCCTTGACCGTGAAAAAAATATTTCTGTCAATATTTTCATACCCATTCAATATTTTAAAAACCTCAATCTGATCTCCTCTCAATCTTCTGGTTTCTAGTGTTGTTAGACCACATTCTTTTAGACGCATTTCATAACTAATATTCCTGAGTTTTGGTATCATTTTTGTTGCTCTCCTTTGTACTCTTTCTAGCATATCAATATCCTTCTTGCGATATGGCCTCCATGCTTGTATACAATATTCTAAATGAGGCCTAACTATTGTTTTATAAAGCGGTATTATTAGTTCTTTTTCTTTGTACACTAATTGATTTCAGATATAGTGCCAAGCTAAATTTTTCTCATGGGGCCCTAAAATTGGAAAAATCCAAGATGGCCGCCACCCGAGTCGCGAAATTCTAATTATCGTCATATCTTCCTGAATAAATATCGTATAAATATGAATGAAGTGTCGTTGTGTATGTTTTCTGACATAAGGAATCAAATGCCACCACCTATTTGTTGATACAATGCATTTAAATTCATATTATGATGATATTGATGTTAAAATGGGTGCGGCCAAGGCGAAATGGATAGATTATTCTCAGAAATGGATGTTATATATCAGTATACTATTATGCTGGTCTTTGTGCGATCAATTCGCGATGGAAACTTCCCACTCTACATCACTGCATTGAGAGCACTGACTCCATGGTTCTTTGCCCTGGATCACACACACTATTCTCGCTGGGTTCCCGTACATATACGTGATATGACAACACTGCACGAACGACTCCCTGATGTAGCGAAGGAGAGAAAACCTTCCAAGACTATGCCACATTAGTGTTCCTTCCATACATCAAAGCACAGTTGGCTAGAGTCACAAGGGTGGACATCATCTGGGATGTCTACATACCAGATAGCCTGAAGTCCACAGCAAGAGAAAATCGTGGAAAGGGTGTCAGACGACGTGTTGCAGCAGCCAACTCCATCCCGGGAAACTGGCAGGAGTTCCTGCGAGTGGACGAGAACAAGACAGAACTATTCAACTTCCTAGCACATGAAGTCGTGGAAAATCTGTCGACAGAGAAAGAAGTCTTCTCAACCTGTGGGAAGCATGTGCTGTGCTCACGTGTCCATCAAGATGTCTTGGCCTTGGCACCATGCTCTCACGAAGAGGCGGATACGCGCATGTTCTTGCACGCCAAGGATGCGGCCGAAAAAGGTCATCGGCGGATCATGCTGCGAACAGTGGATACAGACGTTGTCGTCCTGGCTGTCTCCACTGTTGTGTCAATGGAGAACACACAGCTGTGGATAGCGTTTGGCACGGGTAAACACCTGAGGTACCAGCATACCAGCTCATGAAATTGCCACCTCTTTGGGTGCAGAGAAAGCACAAGCTCTTCCCATGTTCCACGCATTCCCCGGTTGTGACCCAGTCTCGTCGTTTGCTGGGAAAGGCTAAAAGACAGCCTTCTACACGTGGAGGTCATTCAATGCTGTAACGGAGGTCTTCGCTAGACTTGTCACACGACCGACAAGTTTGGACAATATCTGCATGTCTGTACTCGAGTCATACGTGGTGCTTATGTATGATCGGGGGAGTGACGAAACTACTGTGGACTCAGCCAGGAAGCATATGTTCACATCAAAAGTCAGATCTATCGACGCCATTCCACCAACCAGAGCTGCACTGCTGCAGCATGCAAGACGAGCAACATACCAGGGTGGCCATGTATGGGGTCAGGCCCAGGTCCGAGATCCAGAACTTCCTTCTCCAGAGTCCTGGGGATGGAGCAAGAATCCGACGCGAGGATGGGAACCGATGTGGACGTTACTCCCAGAAGCAGCCGTGTCCTGCTCAGAGTTGTTAAGATGCGGCTGTAAGAAAGGATGCAGAGGGCTGTGCAAATGTGTTAAAGCTAATCTGAAGTGCACGTCACTGTGCCACTGCTGTGGCAACTGTGAACACAGTGATCACTATTAAGATGTGATGTCTACTGTCTAGCAGCTGTTCAGTGTCTATCAGATTTATTGTTTTGTTCACAACTCTATGCGTTTGGAATTACCAAATTTGTTTGTTAATGTTTCTAGTCCATTTTATATCAGTTTGTCAGTCATTGTGTAAAGTGTGAAGGCTTCAATTGGATAATGTAATAATACAGGAGTGATGGCAGTATTAATTATGTCACTCAGTTTTATATTTGTTTTATTTTATATTGTTGCTTTTTTGCCAAAGTGATGAGTCCAGTCTTATGTTCAACATTTTGTTTTGAATGATGCTTTATTTTATTTATTTATTTTTGTTTCATCTTGTCAAGCTGTATTATATGACAGCAATTATGATTATTGAATATCGATGCTAACGTTTTGAATTATATTCAATATAAATATGTATGAACAGTTGAAAATATGTTTCCATGCTATTGTACCAACATGATTGGCAATAAAAAAAATCCATTTATTGCACCCAAATTTTCTTGTCGTTTTGCATTTTTACGACCATGTTTTACACATTTTTCTTGTAAATGTGAATTTGTTTACATTTTACCATTCAAATGATGGTTCCGTTGGAATCCCCATACATGAAAACACAGAAATAGACACTTCATTCATCTGTTTATGTCAATTATTAATGAAGACAAAGCCTTTTCAAAATGTTCACACTTCGATGGGTGGCCATCTTGGATTTGGTCATTTTATGGACACCAGGGGGAAAATTGAGCTTGGCACTATATCTAAAATCGCTTAGTACCTATTTAACATCAACTATGCCAATTTTGGTGCTTTTACCACCAAACCCACAATCCATCTTATATTTGCCACATATCCGCCTCACTATAGCAGTATAATGTTCATCCACTGGTGGTCACATCAGTACACAAAGTTACAGGAATGACCAGAATTTCATAATGGTCATGGTATTTAAGTCATCATCATATATCGCAAGGAAAACATAAATTGACACAGCCTACCAAGTGGCACCAACTACTGAGTGGCACCACCTACTGAGTGGCACCACCTAAAGAGAGGCACTACCTACTGAGAGGCACACACTTATGCATACTGACTCTATGAATGATTTCAGAAGTGAGCTTTTGGTGGCTGATGTCTGAGCAACAACGTCAGGTCAGTTGGAATGGAAGTCGTTTTGGACATCTAAAATATACATACTATGTTTTGGGGTGCTTAGAACCAATACAAATATGTGTTTTGAACTTTCTGAATTGATAAGACCACCGTTAAGATGACTGTATTGCCCTAGATTAATAAGCAGCTGGCTGCCATTAGAAAATAATCATATTCATTCATGACACTTTCTGAGAATACACGCGTCTGGTGCTATTATCTCCACCTTCAGGTGTTTGTAACCGAGTATATTCTTTGGCTTCTCATGAATTCTGTCATAGATCGGTTGCAAGATGCGTGGGAGTGGGGGGAATCCAGCAAGGGATGCCAGCTCATCACAATATACCCACCGTCTCCCTCCCAACTTGTGGGCATGTCTCTGTGGTTCCCCGGCTGCTAGCTTAGCCTTGTACTCACACTCTGTATCTGCGTCCATCTCTGTCTGAGTCGGTAGTTCCATGCTGCCATCCCATGCAGCCAGACAGAAGCGGATCTGTCGGTCAAACAGAGGAAATGGCAGAGCATTGCTGCATAGACCGATAAACGCAAGAGAGGTGTACTCTGTGTGCAGGATGTGTTTGTAGAGGGGTGTCACGCGTTTGTCCTCTACTTTGACATGACAGGAGGGTGCTAGGAATGGGAAGGTGTAGAGATAGCCGGTACAAAGGATGAATGCGTCTAGAAGAAGCTTTTCCCCCGTATTCAACACTGCACTCTCAGGCTTCAGACTCGCGACTACGGCCGTCTCACGCACATTGGTGGGCAGAGGCGCATATAGTCCCTTCTTCTTGCTGTGGCTCAAGTACACCTGCAATGTAGAGTAATATGTACAATAAACAAAGATAACATGTCACCTTGCTGAAAAACGTCATCTCTATAGATATCTACAACAAACTTAGAGAACATGTTACCTACTTGTCAAAGGGTCATTGAAGGGTGCCATCTTTATAAATATGTACAACAAACTTAGAGAACATGTTACCTGCTTGTCGAAGGATGCCTCCTCTATAGACATGTCTATTCTTATTAAAACCACATGTTACTTGCTTGATGAAGCTACCATTTCTATATATTTACCCCAACGAAGAAAAAAGTAATCCTTTTTGCAAAGAATGTAGTGTGAAGGTAATTTGTATTTACCCCACCTAAGAGAACATGTTACCTGTTTGGCGAAGGGTGCTATCTCTAAAGATATGTCTATTCCTGAAGGTCCAGCTCCAAGACATAGGACATTCATGTCTTTGAACACTTCGGGGTGTCTGTAGTCGTGACTGTGCATGACAAGACCCTCAAACTGACTCTGCCCTGGCAGAGAGGGAACGAGAGGCTCCACATAGTGTCTACAAAGACACCAACTGCCAGTGTTAATAAAATATTCTATGCCTGTATCTTCCGTCATGGTCATATCTACTCACTGTTTTAGAACACAATTCACAACTCTCTCTCTAATAACACTTCTTGCCTGCTATTGATAGTAAGAAAAATTAACTTGCAAATCTTCACAAATAACTTTAATCTGTATGTATGGCAGACACAGAGCATAGCTTTATGTAGAGCCAACTGTCATTTGGATGGGTACAAACCATTGTGGATGGGTAGAAATATGGGTGGACGGAAAGAAAATGAAGGAGCAAAAAAGGCTCTCCAAAACCATAGATATTGTTATTTATGCCTTGAAAGTGAATGTAAATGGTGTCACATGTATGTTTGTAGTCCATTGCAGGTCATCAGACACATTTGAAAGTTTGTAAACTGGCTTAGCAGTTAACATCTATGTGTCCACCAAAATATGTGTGACTGGCAATAATTTGGTCCTGCATAAAGCCCTGATAGAGTGATGCCACGAAAGCTCATAAGTGTGTTGGACCTTTGGCGCAAAGGACTATAAATGCAAAAAATAAGACAATATTGACTTATTGTGATAGACTTGCTTTGCTTCAATTGTGGTTTAATTAACCGGTTCTTATGATGAAATTTTAAATTTTGTGGACAATACATTAAAGGGAAACCAATCAATTTTAGAACGTAAGTGTGCTTATAAATCATAGCAAGGACTACATCATATCTCGGGCACCAGTAGTGTAGACATACAGAAAAAGAACACCAGTGCCAAGTCATCAAGTGGTTACCATTCAACTTTAGCAACCCACACTTACCCATTGCACACCATCACACAGTCAAATTCATGGTCCTCATGACCATACGTTGGGTCTGTCACATTCCTAGTACGTAGATGCCAAGTGGTCCTGTCTGACTGTGTGGTCTCAGGCTCCACTAGCTCCACCTGGGCGTTGAACTATGCAACAGACCAATCACTGCAACCACCATGACAAGTTCAGTAATCAATACCAACCAGTTCAGTTACCTTGCCAACTAGTTCAATCACTATTCCAATGAGTTTAATCACCATAACGACTAGTTCAGTCACCTTGCCAACTAGTTCAATCACTATTCCAATGAGTTTACTCGCCATAACGACTAGTTCAGTCACCTTGCCAACTAGTTCAATCACTATTCCAATGAGTTTAATCACCATACCGACTAGTTCAGTCACCATGCAAACTAGTTCAATTACAATTCCAATGACTTTAATCACCATAACGACTAGTTCAGTCACCTTGCCAACTAGTTCAATCACTATTCCAATGAGTTTAATCACATTAATGACTAGTTCAGTCACCTTGCCAAATAGTTCAATCTCAAATCCAATGAGTTTAATCACATTAATGACTAGTTCAGTCACCTTGCCAAATAGTTCAATCACAATTCCAATGAGTTGAATCACCATAACGACTAGTTCAGTCACCTTGCTAACTAGTTCAATCAGTATTACAATGAGTTTAATCACCATAACGACTAATTCAGTCATCTTGCTAACTAGTTCAATCAGTATTACAATGAGATTAAAGACCATAATGACTAGTTCAGTCACCTTGCCAACTAGTTCAATCACTATTCCAATGCGTTTAATCACCATAATGACTAGTTCAGGCACCTTGCCAAATAGTTCAATCACAATTCCAATGAGTTTAATCACCATAACGACTAGTTCAGTCACCTTGCTAACTAGTTCAATCAGTATTACAATGTGTTTAATCACCATAACGACTAATTCAGTCATCTTGCTAACTAGTTCAATCAGTATTACAATGAGTTTAAAGACCATAATGACTAGTTCAGTCACCTTGCCAAGTAGTTCAATCACTATTCCAATTAGTTTAATCACCATAACGACTAGTCCAGTCACCTTGCCAACTAGTTCAATTACCATTCCAATGCATTTAATCACCATAACGACCAGTTCAGTCACATTCCCAACTAGTTCAATCACTATTCCAATGCATTTAATCACCATAACGACTAGTTCAGTCACCATGCCAACTAGTTCAATGACTATTCCAATGAGTTTAATCACCATAACAACTAGTTCAGTCACCTTGCCAACTACACACTGTAGTTCAATCACAATTCCAATTAGTTTAAATCACCAAAATGACTAGTTCAGTCACCTTGCCAACTAGTTTACCTAACATGCTAACTAGCCTAGCTACCATTCCAACTAGTTTAGCTATCACTCTACCTAGTTCATTCAAAATAACAGTGAGCTCACTCATCAAACGAATGAGTTAAGTGACACCAGTCATTAACCTTTAAGTAGTTTATAATCAAATGTTTTAAATTTATGTCCCAGGGATAAAATGATGTTATTTTATAATGCTTCCAAACCCTGAATCGCTCCACCGATGCCAAGCACTATGTATATACATCCAATATGTGATGCTGCTTCAATATGTAATCAAAGAAAATTATATATATATATATATATACATATATATATATATATATATATATATACATATATATATATATATATACATATATATATATATATATGTATATAATTCAGCAGCAGGGCCCCCACTTTTCAAAATCTAGGGGCCTGACACAAAAAGTGGGGGCCATGCAACAAATGCACGTTTAAGTTGCATTGTAACTATAACTTTATTCAACACAATTCACATGCCTAAAACATCATGGCTATAGCCTATGTAGCAGCTTAATTAATAAATAATGATGATCATTTCAAGAGATCAATGGATAGTTGTTAATTTTCCTTTGAATAGACCTGCTTGAAATCTGCAGACCTCTTCTTTGGGCTGCCTGGGTTTGTAGATGGCAACACGAGGTCGCCTCTTCCTGCCCCCCACCCCCAACACCCACAACAGTTGAAGCGATTGTGCGAGGTCCCATTCCTTCACCCATTCATGTTATTTTATTTCTGATTAAGTCAAGAAGCAGTATTTGTGTAATTGCTGAATCAATCTGGCTTTAAATGGAACAAAAGCAAGTATAACTTAGTGTTTTAATGATTTACTAAATATGAGATTTTTTGGTTGTGGTGTTGCAAACAGCACAGTAGTACATTGAATATTAAGCCTGAAAGCAACACTGAATTTTTCCCCTGATTGGAAGCACTGCATGTATCTAGAGCTCTTCCATTCACTGGTAGCTCATCATAAAATGTAACAAAATATCATAGTTATCTTAATATTTCTCATTTTAACCACGATTACTAATTTTTATAGTTGATACTGAATAACTCTTTACACTGTGTTTTTCTCTTAAACGTGACTAAAATAGATTGTGGACTGTCGAAACCCAGCACTAAGTACTTACTGAAATCATGCCGAGACTCCAGGCTGATTTCACTGTGTATAATTGTCTTCTTCATTCATCTTTTTCATTTTTACCTCTTTTCATGTACTTTAAAAGAGTATTGGCCATAAACTGTTTATTAAACCAAGGCTTGATGCGTATGTACCTATATACCTATTGCCACAGAATGATAGTTTACTGACATCGTAGGACTTTATAGTAGATTATGTCTAAGACCTGTCTACTTCTAGTAACACATTCCTAGGTCATTAATTCTTTTTCCCTGGGCTAGTGGACAGGTTTGTCCACCTTGGGAACCCCTTGTCAATCAATTTAACCCTCCCTAAAGACAGCAACCTTCTGCCTGCCCCCACCCCCACCCCAGGCAGTAGCCAGCACCATTTCCTGATAAAATGTTCTCTGCCTTGTCCTCTGGGATACAAAGTTGTCAGGCCATTATTTATAAATTTGATCTGGGGGCCAGTCAGGCCCACAGAGTTGAACATCTGGGGACCCGACAGTAAATGTGGGGGCCAGCGGGCCCCCGCTAAATTCGAACCCTGTAAATACAAATTTCTCTCTTCAAATACAAATATAAATACGTATTTGAACCCAACCGTGACACAATCATCTACAATGTGACATGATTGTGTTTCTCTAACACTCAGCGCAGTCAACAGGTACACAGGTGTACCTACTCTGATGTGATCCCGCAGGTGAAAGTGGTCCGTGTAGTCAGCCAGGTACTGACACACATCCGTGTGCTTCACGAAGGAGGGAAGATCCTCATTGAAGGGAAAGTCAGGGAACGCCATCACTTCCACAGAAAGATTTGTACTGCCATTAAAGAGAAATGGCTGCTCAGATAAACTTGCCAAATATGTGTTACATTTGACCTAGTATTTGAGCGTGCGTATGGGTATGTATTGTATATGGTGTTGTATATTATGTTTTTCACAAAGACAAGTATTGTTTCTTATTATCTGTAGAATAAGGATTTTTACCAGTTCAAGGTTCATCCATGAAACCACCCTCAGTGTATGTAAGTTAGTAGTGCTCACCTACCAGATTATGGGAATTGTTGATGGTTATTTTATACTGAACATGAAATGTAATTAAACTGTAAGTAATCAAGTTTATAAATAAGTGCTTTAAGACCACCAGTGAAAGTCAACAAATCAACAAATCAAACCTGATTGTTGATTATGTGATGAGTCTATCACTTACGTCATGTTTTTGTACACACTCGAGTGGATGGGCAGTCCATTGCGGTCAAGTCCAGTGTCCTCGGTGTACACCCATGTTCCCCCCACATTAGACGTCTGCTCAAACCCCAGGGCGGTGAAGACACTGGGACGTGCTGTTAGATATCTGAGGGCACACAACCCAGCTGCTCCCGCCCCAATCACTGCCACGCGTAGAGGCATGTTTCTGTAACATAGGTGGTCATATATTGGTATATTTATGTACACATCAATGTAACACAATGTATCATATACAAAGGCCAGTGCAATATACAGTCCTTGGGACAGCTGTGAATGATTTACTTATTTTCATTTCACTTTCTAGCAGTGCAATTGAACACCATCTTGATTTCTCTGGAGAGATCCAGTAAAAAGTGTTTGCCAAGTGTCAGCCTACTATTAGAAAAGCTTATTTTATTTTTCTAGACCACATTAAGAGCTTAATTTGTTCGCCATTCCCCAAACGAGATAGTTCTAATAGAAACAACATTATGCATGTTGTTTGAATTTCTGTGAGGATTGGTGTACCATTGCGTGAGTAGAAATTACAAGTATTATTGTACAGCGCAATGGCTCAGGGGTAGAGCTTCGGATTCTCGACTACGAGAACCCGGGTTCGAATCCTGTGCTGCGGTGTTAAAACCTTGGGCAAGATTTTTCACTCTACATTGCTCCAGTTCACTCAGCTGAGTACCTGGCAATAGACAGTGGTGAATATGTGTACAAGCAGCCTTCGCACATTAACTGTAGCATATGGCTGGATGCTTCCCAGAGAAGCCGAGATGATGTCTGAGTGAACAGGTCTATCACGGAAATAAAGTGTAAAGCGATTTGACCGGTCCTGAGGACTGGATACTGCGCTATATAAGAACTTGCCTTTACTTTACTTTTTTTTAAATAAATTTGTGCAACATGAGGTGTCACTTTATGATGGTTGTCAGTCAGTGTATTTCTGCTTATTGACCGATACCGGTGTCATTTTGATTGATGTTATCAAGGCAAATCAGGGCAGGGTTGGGTTCAAATATGTATTTGTATTTGAATACAGAGATTTGGTGTATTTGTATTTAAATTGAAAATCACAAAAAGGCATGTGTTTTTATTTGAATTGAAAATCACAAAAAGGCATGTATTTGTGTTTTATATTTGGTCTGTATTTGGTCTGTATTTGCAAATACAATTAAATACATATAAAAATTACCAACAAAAGGTAAACCATTGCCTGACATAAACTGGCCCAGGAGTCAAGACAGAATGTCTTTTTTACACCTGGTCAGGAGTGGGCAGGCAGCACTGAAAACATTGGTCTACAGTGAAGCTGGTCAAACATTAGCACCAATGTATGAATGGGAAGACAGTGAAGCTTGTCTATATTCTCTATAGCCATAAAGGCAGGTATTCACATGGAATGTTTCAAAGAATCCTGCTGTGTAAACATCCTGGGCTAAGACAAAGGATCCCAGGTTTTCCAGTGCAGGGGAAGAACTGCCCACTATTTGGTACAGTAGTACAGATAAGTTGATACAGTAGTACAGGTAAGGACAGTCTAGTAAACCTGCCTGCCAATTAGTCTTCTGCAGTCAATCAAACCAAAGACAAACATTTACCCACTATGATACACTTGAACAACTATAATGGAAACACGGGCCAGTATTTGAATCATATTTAAATCAAATGGAAATGTATTTGAATCGTATTTGAATATAATATGGCAGTGTATTTATATTTGAATTGGACATTTGTAGTTGTATTTGTATTGAAATCTGGAAAAGTAATGTATTTGATTTGGCCGAGTTGTATTTGTATTTGATTCCAAAATGTGTATTTGAACCCAACCCTGAATCATGGTCTGGTTCTAGTAGAAAGGAAGGGGCTGGTGTATGGTCTCAGGTGCATGGTTTCCTCCAAACAGCCCAAAGTTTGGCTAACACAGGAGCTGTCCTTCTCTAGAATTAGTGAGTCCACTACAGGTTACACATTTACCCCCTGTGTGGGATCTTTTACTTCCCCTGGCATAGACACCAGATAGAAAGGACCATCGGCTTTTAGGGTCTCTTCCGAAACACACAGTCAAATGTGGGGTGAACAAATTTGCCTAAGTTTCGAAACGGCAGCAGGTGGGATAGAACCACTGTTGCCCTCAATTACATTTTTTGTAAGGATGGAAACTGGTTTATGGAAAACTGAGGCATTCAAATTTCATGTATTTTACAGAGCATTTCTTATCTAATTGTTTATGAGTTATAATTTTGTCAATTGAAGCTAAATATGCTGTGAACTTTTCAATAACACATCTTAGTCATCTAGTTACGTTATGAAGGAAATGTTATAAAATCAAATATTACATTAATAATGGTCTTACTCTTACTCTTACGTCGACCTTCCAACCATTTATGAGTGAGGCAAATTTCCACTAATTTGTAGGACCAAATTTTTTCCACCTAGGCTCTAGCCAGGTTTAGAATAGCACATGTTGATTTGACCCAAGCCCAACCTTGGACCCCTGCTCGGCCAACCAGAATGGGATCATGTCAGCTTCGGTGCACACAGCCTATCCAGACCAGTCCACTATTATAAAATAGGCCAAGCTGAGATGATCCCCAGAATGATCTTACAGACCAGTTTCATGCATACTACACTGCAGTCCGGTAAACAATCCTACCCTAGTTGTTAACTAAGTTAGTGCCAACGAATATCAACCTTGTGAAACACAACACCACATAAGACTAAGACATGTGCCTTGTGCCTGTTAAAACAATATCGCTACACGACACAAATTACTCGCCATTTTTTAAAGTATCTCCGTCGAAAACATTATTCACACTCTGCGTCGCCACTTGACTTTCGTACTTTCTAGCCTCGGTTACCCGGACTCCGTGGCTGGCAGCACTTTTCATCCCCTCAACAGCTAGTCTGATTGCTTTGGTTACAATGAGGATTACTGCGGGGGCAAACGCTTGGAGGAAGCCGAAGAGGTGATGGGAGATAGACATATATCACGTAAACGTAAAGGAAATGTGCTCAGCTCGTGTGTTACCCCGGCATATATCAATGTACTAGAGGCGATGGCACTAACAAAGAAACAACAGGAGGAAATCCAGGTTTGCAAAAACAACCTGGTAAGAATAATCGTGGGAGATAAGAGGGCTAATAAGATAAAATGGATGAGATTGGAGGTTGGAGTGAAGGAAAGTTCTAAAATGAAATTGGTGAGGAGTATATGGGCTGTTCCACCTGTATACAACTTGAATAGTGCTTACCAGTTTTCAAACTGGTCTATAATTTTATTTGTATCTGCCTGTTACCATAAATTACTCGTAACTACTAGGTATATAGATATCTATCTAGCCAGTGTCATGTACTATATTAGTGTCAGCTGTAATCTAATGTTTAAAACTATGTATACTATGACGTAAATTTCTACATTGTATTTGTATATACATAACTTACATTGTTTTATAGAAGACTAGGTAAACAATATTGGGTATATCCAATATTGAACAGCACATCAAATATTTACCTTAAATTATTCATAACTACTAGGCAATATTTATATATCCAGTCTCACTGTACTGTATTAGTGTAAGCTGTAATCAAATGTTTAAAACAATGTCTAGTATGGCTTGTATTTACAAGTGAAATATAAATTAGTTATGATGGACATTTGTTTACATTTTATTTGTAAATAACGTTTTATTGTTTTATGGAAGACTATGTAAACAATATTGAACAGAGTCTGGAGTCCAGTGTAGGAATAAAGCTAATTATTATGTGTAGTATATTTAGCATATAATATATACATGTTTTCAGAGAAACAAATATATGAGAAAATAATTGTCAGAGAGCGTTGGAGTAGTGGTTACCACATCCGCCTCTGAAGCCGGCGGCACGGGTTCGATCCCCGGTACCGGCAGTTGTGATATAAAAATCTGGCTCTCAACATTGGGGACTGTGTATCCCTCGTGAATCGGAGAATCACGTTACTGTCGGTCCCGTCTCACTTTGGGACGTAAAAGAACCCTGGCAGTGACCATCCTCAGTGACTCCTGCGTTAGCCCAAGATTGGGCTGTTTGGAGTTACTAACTGAGAACTGAGAATAGATTCCTGCTGCAGCTTGATATTTTAGAGATACAAATCACAAGTGGACTTGCTGCAGCACCAATATGAAAATTTACCTACACAACAGTCTAAAGTGATAGTGATGCGGGAACTAATTTAATTTGGGAGGACAATGAACTGTCGTAGCTTCACCCTAGCTTACAAAAATAGCATTCAAATACCATTCAAATAGCACTGGTTTTTAAATGGTTTTTGAATGGTACTTGAATGGTCCTAGGGGGTATAATGGCCAATGGTATTTGAATGGTTTTTGAATGATATTTTGAATGGTATTTTGGATTCTTTGTAACGTTCAGTGGTATCGAATGGTATTTTAAATTACCGTTCAGAGTACCACGGAGTCCTGCTGAAATATCATTGATACTGAACGGTATTCAATGGTAATCAATGGTATACCATTGGCTCTTTTTTGTAAGGGCAGCACCACGCCACCTTCTCCGTTGTTTCGCGCCGTAGCAGGCTTCTCGTCTCACTGCATCCACTCAGGACATACCACCGGCATATCAGAAGAGGGGTGCTGCTGTAAAATAGTTGTTGCCACTGCACCCTAAATTACCTTGCTGCAATTTGAACGAGGGGCATTTTGTCTGTCCCCACAAACAAAATATCTGTGACCGCTTTGCCCCAATTTTCCCGTGTTTTTAGATGTATTTAGGTGTACACTGTATGTGCATTCTCAGCATAGCGTCTCAGCATAGCAGCATTATTTTAGATTTACTGGGGGAGCAGAACCTTGTCTGCCTCCCACAGAAATGACAGGGGGTCGGCTGCCCCTGCCCCCTCCCACCCCCGGTACCCAATCTATATGATGTGATCAAAAATTATGTGAATTCATTGTTTGTACTGCACCATGTCGTGTTCCAGCTGTTATAGTAACATTTTATTCCAAAGACATCATGTTCGGCAATCTGATGTGAGAATATGACAGATTTCGTTCCTCTGCAATATTATTGGATACACATTGCAGACTTGGAGTCAAGTACATGTTCATGAGTACACGTACAGTGTACACTATTGAAGTGTGAGTACAGTTATGACTATATTAAACAAAAGGAAATAATACTACACCTGTATATTAACAAATAGTAATTAATAAACCAGTAATTAATACAACCAAGGACAAGTGAATATGCAATAGCAGTTGATCAGTGTTATAAGAAGAAAACTGCAAACATCAACACAGAAATTCACTGTGTTGGCTTTCATTTCAGTTGCATCCTACGATCTTAGGTTTTAGCATCTATTTACCACTGCATGAAATGAACATTCATAAGTAGTTCAAATGTTGACGCTATCAGGCGGCACTATTTAGGGTGAAATACTTTCTCAGCTATGCTAAATAGCCTTTTAACTAGGGCTGATGAGGCAGGATTGCTGAGGTGGTGAGGGATGAACTAAGCCATAGTGGGAAAAATATGCACAAAGGCCATCTGCTTATATTGGAAGATTGCAACATACTATTTTCTGATCATAGACTACGTTTGTTGAGATGAGTAGCACTTGTTCATATAACAAGCTCAAACTGTCTTAAACCGTTTAGCGAGGCTGCTGGCACTCCATTATGCTAGTGAAAAATGTGTGTACTCAAGTACATGATTACAGACTTCTTGCGCCCCAGGTGTGATACACTGAAATCTACATAACTGTTCATTTTATATATATATATATATATATGTATATATATATATATATGTACATATATATGTACATATATATATATATATGTTGGAAACATTATGACTACAAGAGTCAGGATCAACATGAGTTAATTTATGTATTAGTGTTTAGAAATATGAAATGTGGTTATATACGCAGGTGTCTTTGTTGTACTTTTTCATTTCCTTTTTCAGTGGCATCAAATTTACTTATTAAGGTGCTAAAACAAGCACATCACCTGGTGTACCTTTGCCCTGGCAGATAAACAAAGTACGCATCTCAAGATAGTTCGTCCTATAACATCATTTATTTGTATAAGGTATGTATGCATGTAATGAGAATTGTTTTCTTAAACACAAAGAAATTGTGCATCAGCTTGATCAATTCAATAGCATCTGCAAATGTGATAGTTACTAATATACTGGACTATTGTAATTACCTTTTCCACAATATTGGACTTTAGGATATTCACATCTATCTCTTCTTGCATTGGAATCCTGTCCAATATTACATCATTGTAAAGGTATGTACTTTTTCATATACAAAGCTCTTTCATGTTTACACTTTTGATGCACCTCTGAGCTTGGTTTCCACGGAATTAGGCGCAACATAAATTATCTTCTTCTTCTTCTCATTGTAGCTCAGCACTCTGTAATAGCCACGTATGTACGTGGCTAGAGTATTGTCGAGCTTGGTTTTATTATTATACCACGCTCTAACTTCTGTATCACCATTAACACCGCCACCCACAGTATATCTATAATACTTTTTATATTCGTATATATATATATATATATATATATATATTATATATATATTATATATATATATATATATATATATATATATATATATATATTATATATATATATCGTTTGTTCAATAAAGACTGCTCAACAATATCATAGATGTGTCAATATTTACTGTTTACCTATTTAAACATGTTGCTATAAAACTGTAACCATATACCAAGGTAATTCATATTCGTGTTATCCCCGAAAGCACAAAATAATTCCTTAGACCTGATTCTGTTGCGCAGAATGGCGAATTATCAATATTGAACAAGTCTGTTCCACTTTCTTCTGATAACGACATTATCACAAAAACATTATATAGTATGTACGAACATTGTCATAGCATTATAATGTTCATCCACTGGTGGTCACATCAGTTCACAAAGTGACAGGAATTACCAGAATTTCATAATAGTCATGGATTTCGGAAGGGAAACATAAAATGACACGGTCACACCACCCACTAAGTGGCACCACCTACTGAATGGCACAACCTAGTGATCTGATTGGCACCACCTTCTTAGTGGCACACACATATGCACATTGACTCTATGGAGGATATCAGAAGTGAGCTCTTGTGGCTGACATTTTAACAACAACGTCATATTATTTGAATTGGAAGTTATTTTGGATAGCTAAAATATTCATACTATGTTTTGGGGTGTCAGAGTGATTAGAACCAATACAAATATGTGTCTTGGACTTTCTGAATTGATAAGACCGCCATTCAGATGAATGTATTGCACTAGATTATGAAGCAGCTTGCAGCCATTAGTTATCTCCACCTTCATATGATTGATTCCGAGTATATTCTTTGCCCTCTCATAATTAGTTTTGTCAAAGATATGTGGCAAGATGCGTGGGAGTGGGGGGAATCCAGCGAAGGTTGCCAGCTCATCGTTGTATTCCCACTGTCTCCCTCCCAACTTATGGGCATGTCTCTGTGGTTCCCCAGTTGCTAGTTTAGCTTAGCACACTCTGTATCTGCGTCCGTCTCCACCTGCGTCGGTAGTTCCATGCTGCCATCCCATGCAGCCAGACAGAAGCGGATCTGACAGTCAAACTGAGGAAATGGCAGAATACTGCTGCATAGACCGATAAAGGCAAGAGAGGTGTACTCTGTGTGCAGGGTATGTTTGTAGAGGGTCGTCGCGCGACTGTCCTCCACGTTGACATGACAGGAGGGTGCCAGGAAGGGGAAGGTGTACAGGTAGCCGGTACAAGCGATGAACACGTCTAGAAGAAGCTCTTCACCCGTAATCAGCACTGCACTGTCAGACTTCAGACTCCCGACTAAGACTGGGTTTATAGTTACCTCGTTGTGCCACCCAACATTTGTGGAAAGTGACTTTATATTGGATTTGCAGTCAGCTGTCCACCATGTGGCGCCTTGATTTCAGCACGATTACAATCACGATCGCTAGGCGAGGCATTTCTCTGCAACATGGCAACATTTAACAGGCACGGTTGCCGTAGGATCATAGTGACTGAGGAAACGTTAAAATAACAATAGAAAGAGTGCAAAAGAAAGACGAAATATGGTAGTCGACTTATTTATCTTGGATATGCTTATGATGAATAAACCTGACGATGTCGTTTGTCTGGATAAACCAGTAACTTTGAAGAAAAAGGAAGGTTTGATATTCGCCGGTAGTTGTGCACCGAGTCTGGATCCAGGTTTGGTTTCTTTAGTAGAGGTGTGACCGTGGGGGTGTTTAAATGTGAATGAAGCATGTTGTTGATGAGTGTAGGTAATTTCGGCGCAAGAATACCAATGTATAAGGAAGGAAGTGGATCAAGCACGCTTGATTTTATCGGACTTCCTTACTAACGAGATAAACCGTCTGCGACAATACCCGAAAACGCACTCACTTTGCCGGACTGTTACAAGAGTCTATTCGCTAGCTGTCTGCGAATGTCTAATATTTTCTTGTGAAATGCTCACGAAAGTCTTCAGCGAATTGTGCAATACCATGCAGACACATGATTGGGCAGATCATATGCATGTTGTTTCTTCATCAGGTCATCAATGACGTTGAACAGTGCTGCGTTGTTACGTGCACACTCCTTAATATTTTAACGTAGAACTTTGGTTTCACACACTGTGTTTCTTTTTTGGTAAGATTCACGTTGGCCAGTGTATATGTCTCGAAGAACCTACAGCTTTGTTAATCTCCACTTCCGCTCCGCTTGCCTCATCTTTCTCTTAGTGTGGACCGCACAGCAATTGGCCGTGTGACCAGTGGAGCGTGACGGACTAACAGTTCTTCCAACGAAGTGTCGTACTCTTCAGATAGGTCTGCACAGTTGTGACACGGGCTTGTTACCAAATGTGATAGTTCTCAAAGGAAAATAGTGCAGTTAAGTGCACCCTATTTCTGATAAGTAGCAAGCCTCTTATTTCGGTCTGGCTTAATCTGGTGCTTGGAGAAGGCAATGCACAGCATGATGATCGATGAGCTGCGTCCCCATAAACACTGACGTCACAACATTTCTACATATCCGAAGATGTATGTCGGATCACGAACACGGTGCTGTAAGTTGGTGGCATGCAGAAGATCACATAAGTCGTGCGAGTCTGTGTTTCCGGCCTTTCCATAGGTCTAGTGTATATTACACTAGATGTATGCCAAACACCATCTGCAATAACGAGGCTTGCCATGGTGTGTGGACGGGTTGCTATTGACAAAATTCACAGCCGTGCAGCCGTAACTGGGGGTGGGAGCAGATCTATGCACGAGTTGGCGCGTCGGCCGCGTCGTTGTGACGTCACAGTATCTGTGTCGTCACCACACTTGCAGCCAACACTACGCTGTAAGTAAGTAATTTATTTTCGGAATCGCATATCTCATACAAATAAACATAATCAGCAAATGTGACAATAAATGATATAATACATGATTCCCGGTTGAAAACGGAGCCAATTAAGGCTGTAGACAGTAATATAATATGATGATAATACAATATGATGAATGCTTCAAAAGAAGAAACTGGCCGCTGTCAACCGGGCAATAATTTTATAAACTATGTAATAGTAATGTTATCAATCGCAACCCGTTCACACACCATGGCAACTTTCAAAAGAAGAAACTGGCCGCTGTCAACCCAGCAATAATTGTATAAACTATATAATAGTAATTTAGCGTGTTGACCGACGATAATTTCTTTGAATGAATCTGTACCAGCGCTAGTCCATCCGAGCTGGTGTTCTTCCACACACAGAGCCCTCACAGGGATAGTATGACAACTTCAAACAGATACCGTATATATATATATATATATATATATATATATATATATATATAAATATATTTATATATATTTATATATATATACCATTTATATTTACAAAAATGCTATTTTTATTTGAAAACGTATAATAGTATTTTTGGTGTCTAAATATTTGATTTACTAAATAATGACATAATACGGAGCTCTTTGATTCTAACTCAATAATATAAATGTTTTATTGCAGTCAATTGTCGACACAAATATAGAATGAAAACATCTCCTACTTTCTCCTAATATCTGGGTATCACAAAATGTACACGGTGTTTCAATGTGGCATGCTATGTAATGACCGTCTGGTGACAAGTTGTGTGTATAACATCTAAAGATGAACGTATTTATTAATTCTTCAAATCATTGTTCATCTAATGGCAATATATGTCCACACATGATGAAACTCGAACTGACACACGCACGCAAACAAGCACGCACACAATCGCATAAACAGGCTTGTTCAACCAAATCACAAACATTTGTGCACATTCGCGCGTTCACATATAAACATTGACACACATAAACACACACACACGCACGCAGGTACACACTCACACACACACACACACACACACACACACACACACACACACACACACACACACACACACATACACACTACACACACATTCACACACGTACACACGCACATAACACACAGTCACACGCACACCACACACATAATTGCTGATGTCACTAATCCTTTGTACATAAGACCCTCGTTTGGCTTTCTTGAGGATCGAAAATGTTTGTAAATGTGTAAATATCAACGAATGCAAATATTTCTGTACCATATCAATTGTGCGCTTGCTGCGAACTAACTGCCGAAGTTTTCACGTCAATGCTCTGGTTCCGAGACAGGCTAATAAATGACGATAGTATATATATATATATATATATATATATATATATATATATATATAGTGAACATATCAGATGACCTCTGTTACAAGGAATATTCGGATCACTGCCGTGACGACATCCTTTTGCGTAAACTTGACGAGCGCTGTTGACGTAACAAATGTGACGTTTACATGACGTCACAATTACTTTTCACCCAGTAGCCAGTAGGTCTTCATGGATCCTTTTCCCTGAAGTGAAATACAGGAAACATATTATGGTATATGTAACAACACATACGAGTATCGCTATTTTGGAACGCTCTACCTGGAGATTTGCGTCTCACAGAGTGCACGAAGGCATTCAAACTGAGTATTACGACTCAGTGTTTCAAAGTTGCTTTTAATGTCTAGTTCTTTATACTTGCTGCTCACCACATCGTGGTATTAATTATTATTTTGTACCATTATAAAAGGTTATTAGTTTTAATTATTTACTCATTAATTTAATCATTAATATCGTATTGTCTAGTTATCCTTTTTATTACTATTATATGTTTATTGATAAGTTTTGCTCAGAGTTCTTAAGAATTGCAATTCTAAGCTTTTTATGCATTTAATTAGTTTAACGTTAACTAGCCTATTATCTTAATTGTTCATTCATTAATATATCTTTTTTATTTATGTTTATTTATTTTTATTATTATATTTGTTTTTTTTATGCTTCTTAGCCAGGTTTCGAGGTCTAGTCTATTACATGTTTAATTATATTATTTACATTTTAATAGGTTCATAACTGTAGACACCTTTGAAGACAGCACTACTCTTGATGCGATTGAACAAAATAAAGGATTATTATTATTACTATTATATTATTTTAGATACCAGTTTAATTTGCTATCTACAAAAAGAAATTAGTTAAACATTAATTAGTTAAACAAATATTAGCTAAATAATGGATACTGTCTTACAGTAAGCGCAGAAGTGAAGGTAATGCGGCAAAACACAAACAAAAGAACGTATACTTACTATGTTGTTTTAATGCCTAGCAGTTTTACGGAGGCTGTTTGTAAGTAACTATTCAAGAAATCAATGAATAACATATGCACATAGGTTACACGTGACACAATTGGTCGTTTATATTTGAACATTTCTATTTTCAGATTAAGATTACGAAAGCTGTTTTGGAATTACTAAACGCGTTTATAACGGGAGAATTATGGCAGTAATAACAAAATCTAGACAAATGCTGACACATGAAAAAACGACTCCGTATATTTACCTGACCACACGTGTATATCTTTCGCAATAAATTGCTCAGTAAGTATACGATCCATATACATGTATCCTTACCTTAACGTCGATAATGCCTCTTTCTTCCAGTAGGAATGTGCTGAAGTCAGCGAGAATCTTATGCGTGACTGGACTGACGTGGATTTTGAGCGCTGAAAGTGTAACATCACTCGATCTCATTGATTTTCTGCACACAAGAGGACACATATTGTAGACTTCGAATATAATAATGCAATAAGGTTTCGATTTCAACAAATGTATATTAGCATCATTGAGCTAAGTGGTCAAAAGGTTGACCCTCAAGCAATTCAGCTAACTCGTTCGTTCCCCAACTGTTCAGGATCGTTCGTTACCAGAGTCGTAGCTCACAATTAGACGTGCTATAGAAGTTTGTCAATGTTCCTAAATGTTACCAAGTAGGCATGTTTCTGGTAATATACATGACGATTGGATAGATACATATATTCAGACATACACACACGCACGCACGCACGCACGCACGCACGCACGCACACACACACACACACACACACACACATATATATATATCGTGGTATTTTCACCTACCCTACCCATTGAGCAAACAACATCATTAGAACTAAGCCTAAACATTTTATGTAGCGTTGACGAGATATGTTAGTTCACGGAGTAACACGCTCACACGCGTTGAATTAGACTGTACCTTCTCCACACGATTCCATTCTCGACGCTGTGTTGACGGTGTCCCCGAAGAGACAGTAGCGGGGCATCTTCAGTCCCACTACACCAGCCACGCACGAACCTGTAGCAAAACAATCAACCTACAGACTGAGTCTTCGTATGACATACCTTCACACTAATATATTCGTACTGAGTATGGCATAGACAAAAACATCCCCGTGCAACACCATTGATGACGTCGGACCCGTGCTTAGTACCTTAACGCTAACTGATTACAAAACAGTAAACTATATTTTATATAGTTTAATTGCGACGATTATTTCAATCAAAGAATACTGGGTATCATAATGATAATACGACGGGTAGACAGTCTTGGGTGTCGTTTCTACTGTAAGACGTAAACTTAATAGCAGCCACTGTGTCATAATGTTGTTATTACACTGCCCGTCCAATGCATTGTGTTAAATAATTCAAGAGACACATATTTAAAAATAAGTACTCGCTTAAGATCACCCTCTTTCTTACCGCTGTGTATACCGCAGCGTAGCCGTAGAGTTGTATCCGGACTGTGGCGAACTTTGAACCGAGTTAGCGAGTCGAGTAATTTCAGCGCCATTCGGGCAATTTCTCTCGCGTGATGATTACCGTTCCTGACCGGAAGTCCAGAGACGACCATGTAGGCGTCACCGATCGTCTCCACCTGTAACGGACGCTTAATTGTTAACAATTATACATATAAACCAAAATTACACAACGTTATATATAATAATAAATATAACAACCACAGTAATTTTGCAATCGAGCAAGTAACACACGATATACTTATTGTCAATAATACACACATAGACACAGACACAGACACAGACACAGACACAGACACAGACACAGACACAGACACAGACACAGACACAGACACAGACACAGACACAGACACAGACACAGACACAGACACAGACACAGACACAGACACAAGTGCATGCCGCACCTTGTACACATCGAATCCTTCGATGATGGAGTCAAAGCACGTGTAGAGGTCATTGAGCATCTCCACGACCTCCAGCGGCGTGCTCTGAGAAGACAGCGTCGTGAAGCCGACGATGTCACTGAAGAAGATCGTGACGCAGTCATACGACTCCGGCTGCACAGCCTTGCCACTTTTGAGTTGATCAGCAATCGAACTACAAGAACAAATGTCACATATTTTTCTGCACCTCATCTCCCGGCAGAGTCCATATTATCCGCATCCAAACCAACTATCATCTTGTTCATCTCACACCATCATCCCTAAAATGACATCACGCCACTAAATGAACTGATTCGACGTATAGGATCTGACATTAGAACCATTATAATGGTCTGATTAGGACAGAAAAACACTCGACGTACCTCGGCAGGATCTGGTGTAGCAGTTGTTCCGTCTTCTTTTGTTCCTGCAGGAGAAGCTGCGTGCGCTCAGCTATGAGAGACTCCAGGTTGTTGGCGTACTGTTCCATGCGGTTGAGCAGGTTGTCGAGAATGTTTGTGTGGCGGCCACTGGTATCGAACAACATCGAGAACATTATAGTATCATCGTCGAAATGTACACCGCTTCTTCTTCGCAAACACGCACACAAGCAAACACACACTCGCGTGCACACGATGCACACACACACGCACACACACACGCACACACACACACACACACACACACACACACACACACACACACACATATATATATATGTGTGCACCGTGTGCACGCGAATGTGTGTTTGTATATATATATATATATATATATATATATATATATATATATATATATATATATATATATATATATTGATTTTGATTGATTGATTGATTGATTGATTGATCGATTGACTGATTGACTGATTGACTGACTGATTGATAAGCCAGGGAGCCACGGTGGATAGGCAAGGTTGTAAAGGTATGTCGTTAAAAAACAGCGGAATTTATCACTATTTTCAACTGATTTAATACTAGAAGGAAGTATATTCCAGAGAGGAGGCACACCCACAGCAAATGTCTTAATCCTGATATTAGTATTGACTTTAGGGACAAAAAGTAAATCAGAACTAGATGATCGAAGCTTAACAGGTTTTCTTTCAGGAGTTGGCAAGGAATGTAAATACGATGGCTTTTTGCAGGAAAGTGCTTGTTAAGAAATGGTACAGATTTTAAAGATGATACGGTATCGGACAGGAAGCCAATACAGAGACATTAGAAGCGGCACAGAATGAGTGAAACGTGGAGACCTAGTCACAACCCTTGCTAAGCAATTATGAACACGCTATAGGTGTGTGATATCCTTAATAGCAATATTATGAAAAAGCGAATTGTAACAACCTAATCTACTACTATTGACAAACCCAGGCAAATACCGACGAATACATCGCAGGTCACGAATGTGGTAATAACATGTTCGACAAATTTGAGATATTAATTTTATCTTCAAAATGTATGCCTAAATTACGAACTGAACAAGAACAGACTGCAGGCATAACATGCTGATTAAGTAAGGATATATACACCAAGTAAATTCGTACTCACATGCCCAGCTTTTTGCAGTCTTTGCTGATAATGCCGAAGTCAGGCCGCAGAACACGATTCTCTTCGAGACAACTGGTAATGAGTCGCCGTAGGCCGGCACTACAGCAGGTTTCTGGCAGCTTCGGTCGGAACGGCGGATCACAACTCGCTTTAACTTCCTCGAGAATATCTGGTTGAAACACCAAATAAAGTGATCACGTTATCTTTTCTCTCCTCTCTCTCTCTCTCTCTCTCTCTCTCTCGCTCTTTATCTCTCACCCTGTCTCTCTCTCACTCACTCACTCACTCACTCACTCACTCACTCACTCACTCACTCACTCACTCACTCACTCACTCACTCACTCACTCTCTCACTCTCTCTCTCTCTCTCACTCACTCACTCACTCACTCACTCACTCACTCACTCACTCACTCACTCACTCACTCACTCACTCACTCACTCACTCTCTCTCTCTCTCTCTCTGCCTGCCTGCCTGCCTGCCTGCCTGCCTGCCTGCCTGCCTGCCTGCCTGCCTGCCTGCCTGCCTGCCTGCCTGCCTGCCTGCCTGCCTGCCTGCCTGCCTGCCTGCCTGCCTGCCTGCCTGCCTGCCTGCCTGCCTGCCTGCCTGCCTGCCTGCCTGCCTGCCTGCCTGCCTGCCTGCCTGCCTGCCTGCCTGCCTGCCTGCCTGCCTGCCTGCCTGCCTGCCTGCCTGCCTGCCTGCCTGCCTGCCTGCCTGCCTGCCTGCCTGCCTGCCTGCCTGCCTGTCTGTCTGTCTGTCTGCCTCTTTCTCGTTCTCTTGTTCCGTCCGTTGGTCTGTCTATATTTTTGCATCTCTCATTCCCCTCATTCTCTCCTCTCGATCTGACGCACCCAAATAATACGTTGTAGACAAATATATTACATGAACAACTATCCACATATCACTACTCACCTTAATTGTAGTAATTGTGATATTTGGTGTGTTTACATTATGCAGTATTCATTCATCACGACTGCTATGGTATCAACTTTAAACTCAAATATCCCAACTCACTTCTCTGGGGTAGATATTTCAAAGAAAACCCAACTCACGGTCTAGTTCCATGAATCCGAGTTCTGTCTCGTATGGTCCTTCACGCGTCATGATTTCGCCAAGCACGATTCCAAAGCTGTAGACATCCCCGGCCTGCGTGCCGTTCTGCGGCACGGGGTGCCTCAAGTGTTCGGGGGCCTGCCACAATAGTCCTGCAAACGGATATCAATAACATCTATTCCAGATAATATGTTCTGCAACAGCCGTTATCAATAGGATGTTACCACACTGCGCGCGTCTGTTTGTTATCCAACGTGGCGGTAGAAAATATGTTGAAGTAGACATATGCATGATTTATTTATTTCATATTATATTATTAAAATAAGGCTTTTGTTGTAAGTTTTATTTGTAGTGTATTGTGTATTAGAGAAGGCTGACAGCGCATGAATCGATGTTTTACTGCGACAATTAATCTCGATTATTTGCTTTTACAATTAACAATTAACATCAAGTGCTCGCTTTGTAAATGTTTACAAATAATACTCTAAAACACGAACATTCTTTTACGGCTACTAAGCCGTTTTTCCATTATTAATCCATGTCACCTGAAATGCGACGTGGCTCACTTACTTACTGCTAAAACCAAGCTCGGTACTTCATTTGTGCACCGAGCAAGCATGATAACAACATAAGTCTAACAAGCGTTTGTTACAACCGATAATGTAATAATCGCCCGTTAATGTAATAACTACCCGTTAATGTAATAAAATCAACCGATAATGTAATAACCGCCCGTTAATGTAATAAAATCAACCGATAATGTAATAGACTTGCTACCCGATAATGTAATAATTTTCGCCCGTTAATGTAATAAACTCCTCTTGCCTGATAATGTAATAACTTTCGCCCGTTAATGTAATAACGTACATATTTCAAATATGACTTAGTCGTTTTCGTGGATTTCATGTTGATTTCTTGCACTAAGTCCATTTTTTCTGCCGCCTATTTCGCAATACTGCCATGTTTACTAATGGGTAGTAGTAATCTTTTTAGATTAAATCCAATATGTTGATTCCAAACCTGAAGTTAGATTTGTCAGGTCAGGATTTTGAGTTATACATTTTCGCACCACGTTATACATTCTCGCACCATTTACGAATGATGGTTTGCTATAATGTTAGGGTATCTAATGCCGCAGCCTTGGTGTTCGCCGGTTCGATGCTAGTTTGAAAGCTAGGTTAAGAAATGGTTGATTAAAGAATGTTTTATTAAGGTTTTATTACGTAGTTTGTTGACACTTTCGTGTCCACATATTCTCGTATGATGTATTCTCGATCAAATTATATATGCACACACATATTTGGCCTATATTTCGTCTATTTTTCATCTATTATATATATATATATATATATATAATAGATGAAAAGTAGACGAAATAAGCCAAATATATGTGCATATATAATTGGATCGAGAATATATATATATATATATATATATATATATATATATATATATATAATAGATGAAAAATAGATGAAATAGGCCAAATGGCCAAACCGCACAAGATATCACTTCTATGACCTTTGTCATTTCAATTACCCGAATGTATTTGTCTGTCCGGGTATTTATTTATGCATATATATATATATATATATATATATATATATATATATATATATACATATATATATATATATATACATATACATATATACATATATACATATATACATATATACATATATCCATATATATATTTATATATATATATATATATATATATATATATATATATATATAAAGTTTATGTCTTGGTATATGAAAAGAGAAACTAGCAGTGAGGAGAAGAATTCCCATTTTGCGATGAGTAGCCTACTATGGCATCCGAGTAATACCCTTGTACCCACAAGTCCGCGCTTAACAATGCCGAATATGAGTAGTCTACCATAAAGAGTGGACGTAGAGTACGCAGAAAAATATGGGAACGCTTTCGGCACGCAGACGTGATAATGGAAAGACACCAAAAAAGACCGCGGGAACGGGAACACGTGGTCGTTGTCTTGGGAGGCGGGAAAACATGAGTATATAAAGATGTTGGCGGGCAATACCAGTATTGGCGAGCTACTCCATACCTAAGGTATCTTCACGTCAGCGATGTAGGAAAGAGAGCAAGTTACACGAAAGAAACAAAGAGAAGAACAATTTCCATTCGAAGGTGAGTAAAATGGCGCAACGCGTCTTGCAAATTTGTCGTTCATATTGAATGTTGATGTAAATCTTCTATGGAGTAGGCAGTTTCTATGTGATTGTCTATGTAGGACTTAGCGCCTGTCTGTGAAAAGCCCCGTGCTATCGGACGGAATCATTCCGGAGCTTAGCAAGGATGAGTTATTTCTCTAGTTTTTTTCTCGATTTATACGAACGAAATATCACTTTCTTAGTATTGCTAGCAAACTGATGTCTAACTTGTCAGTTAAGTCGGAATACTCGTTAGCTTCAAGTACCTGGATAAGTGAACCCGGGGTTGGTTAACACACCGATTGGTTGTCACAAATCAAGTAGTGCATCTCCTAGAAAGCGAGAACACTGCAATGATCGTTTAGTAATTTTTTTAATATGAATCCCCGTTTGTAATTTTTGTTCCCGCAACTGAATATTGAAGCGCTTGCGACTTCTTTCGTTTTGTGTATGTAAAGTAAAGTATATATACGTTATTATAATTTTAGTTGTGCTTGACTAAATTGTAATATAGAATACTTACGTCATGATCAGTATTTTATCAACCGTTTTGGTTAGATTCATACAATGGGTACCTATCCTATAATTCCTATTCATGTCCAAATATGTCGTCCTGAAATGGTCTACGATTCCAACAAACATTTTTTTGACGTAGCGTGTGGGTAAAATTGACTAATTACGCTTAACGTGACACTTTTTTTATAAAGCGTTTAGCTACTTAATAAAAATTTAGCTTAGCTTATAACATTTTGTGACAAACACACCCACATTGTGTGAGACAACCAAACAGGGTGTCGGGTAGACTCACAAAAGAGAACCTTTTTGAATAAAAAATATACTATTTTGAATAAGGGTACATCGATATTAATATTCGTACATGAATTATAGATTGCAATTAATCTTAATAACAATAATGCTCAAGGTAACATTTATTATAAAGAATAAAATAGGGAAAATTCGAAAAAGTATGACAACTATCCCCTGTCTGCCCTGCTTTATTAGATCAAAGCTTTGACATACGTCAGTCAGCAATTTCATTTATCTTATCTACTGAGATTTGAACATTTCGATATTTAAATACTTATTTACATGGCACGGCAATATGACCAATGCAAATTAAGTTCGCACGCATTGTGAACATAGCAAGCAAATTGATTGGCAGTAGGACAGTTGTCTAATTTGAATAATATGACGCTAAAAGGAAACCCTCTCAAATATTACACGATGTATATCCCCTGAACGATGCAACATGAACTCAAAAATTATGTCTATCAAATCTTTCACCGTTCTATGCTATCGTTTGCTTCGACACAAAAATATAAAACGAACTGATTCGGAAATAAACAACCAGGTTAAAGGCAATATGCAATATGTTACTGAAACGCACACGTCCCGTTGGACACAACGAATATATATATATATATATATATATATATATATATATATATATATATATATATATCTAAATATGATGCGGTACATAAACACAATATTGGCTAGAATTGCATATACGTTACTGTGCATTTTTGGATACATATTATACATCACTTAAAAACGTGGTAACTAGACCATAATAAACGCTATTTTGTGTACGTTTCCATGCGTCTAGGATGTAAAATCTAGCATCCCGAATAGCACTGAATTCGCTGGCTTTCAATTAATTGATGTGATAGTAATAACACATGGATAGACATGGAATTCCCACAAATATTACCTGGACTTTTCAAAAGCCTTTGCTACTTTGGGTTATAGGATATTACTAGACAACATAGTATGGCGTTAGTGGAGTAGTATTAAATTTAATTAGAAATTATTTAACTAACAAAAAGAGGTATGTTGAAGTAGAGAACGAAAAATCTGAAATACATGATAGTTCAACCGGCGTACCTCAAGGCTACATGTTAGGCGCACTGTTGTTTATTATATACATTATTGACTTTGACAAGGCCAGTGAACAAATTATTTTCTGTACGGTTAGGTACTCTTGATTCATTTGCAACGTAATGAACAATATCGAAACGTAGACGATGCGTTAAATACAGAACTAGGAATAGTTAATGAATGACTCAAACTTGTGTCCGTTAACTTAGCCAAAACTAAATACTTGGTTTCTAAAACAGCCAGTAACATTTACTCCTCCAGTAATATCGTAGGTAACGGTATTATTGATAGTGTCAATAATATATCAAATACATAGTACTTCATAATATAAAGATTAGGACATACTATATTATTTACATATATAAACATATATATACATATATATATATATATATATATATATATATATATATATATATATATATAGATAGATAGATAGATAGATAGATAGATAGATAGATAGATAGATATTTACATACAATAGCCGAATTACCCAGCCGTGCTTGGGGACAAAAAGCAGTCTTCCGCAATAACACCGTTTGAAAATTACAATCCATTAATCTGTTCGGGATCGGTTCATTTATGCTATGCACAAAGTATCCCAGATAGATATCCCCTCATTTACATAGCGCGAAACCTTATTTAACCAAACTGTGCCAAGAATAACTGTGACGAAATCAAAGTGAGTGATATGGCACAGGCAGACAGAGTTACATTAAATAACCCGGCAGTCCATCCACAATGCAAACAAATATATTTTATAATACTCGGTTACATTTTACAATTGTTGGCGCAATACTTTGCCGACTAGTTCGGCATTCCATGGTTTCGCCGGTTTACCTCTCAATTGTGCCTCAGGTTACTATTACTAATTGAGACTGACCAGAGGTGTGTTACCAATATGTTTCCTTTCTATCCCGGTATGCTATGTTTGACATACTTCTTTCCATCGTTATTTGTGGGGTTGTTAGCTTGTTCATTGTAGTCTTATATAAAAATGTATAACTCTACGAACCATCCACATGGACCCATTATATCACATGCACAATATCAGGCGATACATGCACATTTAGTATAGATGTGGGTCCACAGGCAGAGAGGCGGTGTCTTTTGGTAATGTATATATATATATATATATATAATATATATATATATATATATATATATATATATATATATATTATATATAATTGGATCGAGACTACACAATGCGAGAATTTACAGACACGAAAGTGTCAACAAATTACATAATAAAACATTCTTTAAGCAACCATTTCTTAATCTGGCTTTCAAAATAGCATTGAACAGGCAAACACCAAACCTGCGGCATTAGATACCCTAACATTATAGCATGGAAAGGGAAACCGTCATTCGTAAATGGTGCGATAATGTATAACGTGGTGCGAAAATGTATAATCCAACAATCTGACCTGCTGCGACGAATCTAATTTCAGATTTGGAATCAACATATTGAATTTAATCTAAAAAGATTACTACTACCCATTAGTAAACATGGCAGTATTGCGAAATAGGCGACAGAAAAATGGACTAAGTGCAAGAAATCAACATGAAATCCATGAAAACGACTAAGTCCTACGTGAAATATGTACGTTATTACATTAACGGGCGAAAGTTATTACATTATCAGGCAAGTGGAGTTTATTACATTAACGGGCGAAAATTATTACATTATCGGGTAGCAAGTTTATTACATTATCGGTTGATTTTATTACATTAACGGGCGGTTATTACATTATCGGTTGATTTTATTACATTATCGGGTAGTTATTACATTAACGGGCGATTATTACATTACCGGTTGTAACAAGCGTTGCCTCTGACGATTAAAAACAACTGTTGAAGGTAATCACTAAGCCGACACTTCATCTTAAACTCTTTGTACCGACACACAACTTATAACATGTTGCTACACTTCTCTCTAAAAATGTCTATGTGAAATAGTCTCGCCAGTTTGCAACACGAATTCAGACTTTCAAGAAAGATGTTGCGTCGTACGGAAATTGAAAGCCAGAATATCAGTTAACTGTATATGACCCTGACAGTTCACGGCTGCAGTCATCGCAGGTATAATCAAGCGACCATGATCTTATTGTGACATGGCTTTCCACAAATTGCATGCGTAACATGCGACATTGATTCATGAAGTAGCGTGTTGACATTTCACTGAGAAGAGGCGTAGTGTCTGCTCTTCCAAAGGGCGCGTTCGTCAGAGCGACACTCAAGACTCTGACTGGATAAAGGTGTCCCGAGTAATTACGCATCCTCGTCGCATCTGTTGCAATTATAGTGTCTACACTATAGAACGTGAGGCTACTATTAGAAGGTTGGTTGCTACTATTAAAAGGTTGGTTGACATCTCAGATCGAAGCAGCAAGCAATCCGCTTTATGGACATCTAACTGTGTACACCGAATGTCACCCTGCTCACATGGTTTAATAATAATAATAATAATAATAATAATAATAATAATAATAATAATAATAATAATAATAATAATAATAATAATAATAATAATAATAATAATAATAATAATAATAATAATAATAATAATAATAATAATAATAATAATAATAATAATAATAATAATAATAATAATAATAATAATAATAATAATAATAATAATAATAATAATAATAATAATAATAATAATAATAATAATAATAATAATAATAATAATAATAATAATAATAATAATAATAATAATAATAATAATAATAATAATAATAATAATAATAATAATAATAATACAATGCCATATTTATTACTAATAGTGTTTTTATTTCACACACAAAATAAGCAAGGGTTAGGGTTAGATACATATTTACAACCACTGTTGGGACGACCACTTATTAATGTTTCCGTCTGGTTAATTTGGGACATTGCATCAACAATTAATTAGCAACAACAACAATATCAACTGTGCAACCGTAACACAAATTATGTTAATATCGTACTTTTGTTTTGGAGGTAGATGCTGGTGTCTTCGAAGCAGTTGTCGTCGCTGCCATACAACGTCGGCAGGCCGAAGTCTGTGATCTTGAGCACGAAGCGACTGTCGATGACACAGTTGGATGAGCGGAATCGACCGTGGGAATGGATGGCGGACGAGTGGATGAACGCCATGCCCTGAAACACCATCGTACACAATGGGGCGATAATGCGGGAAACATCACCTCACGATTATATAGAGATTAAACGATTAAAGAGAAACAAAAGTTACTGTTTTGGTGATATGGGCCTAACAAAGTTAATAAAAACTAACAACTTCCAACAACAATGACACTTTAACGTTATTGGTTTACCAGATTTTGTTTAGAACCCATAATCATAGAAAGTCTATGGACTACGCCATCTCAGAAACAGAATGACATAATGGAGTCGACTTGGCCGGCGTGAACAGTGCATTTTATATTTTACTTTTTAACCTAGCCATGCTAACGACCACCATCAGCCGCCAAACACTGCTCCTCACATATATTGCATACATATACATACACTACGTTACAAAAAATCACTTGAATTCCTTCAACGAAGACAATTTACAAAAGAAACGCCCAAATCTTGACAGACGGCTAATAAAATGTTTTTGTCCAACATTATTATTACTTATCTGGTGGTGGAAATATCATTCATAAATAGAAAGTAATATTTTCTTATGCATAACGTGTGTGTGTATGTGATGAATGCAAATTAGTGTTATGTCGGTCGTAATTATTTTTAATTATTTTACTATTTTAATTATGTATTACTATTAACCATACCTTTACATTCATTCATCACTATTGTTTTTATGGAATTTGTATGGTATTTTTATATCTAATGGGTTAGTTTAGTTAATTATATACACATATTTAATTTATTATTTATTTAAAAACATTCCCTTAGGGTTTTATCCGTCTTATTGTATAATTGCTTGTATTGTTTTTTGGTAGTTTGTGTTAACTCTTTTAGATGCGTAACACTTTATGCACAAACACTGCCAGACGTGCATGGTGGTAGTTTGGAAACCAATTTCACGGAAATATACGCATCACAAATATAATACGTTTAATGACTATTTTAGTTTGACGCGATATTGGCGTGAACGAATATCTATGCAGACACAATTTGATACAATACGAAGCATAAAACTATAGATGCATATACCTTAACAATATCATGGATGAGAGACATCTTAAATACGGAATCGAGATGGATGCTGTCGTTGGCCAAGATATCCTAAAACCAAACAAAAATATATTAGTTAAACGCTATGTAGATGTAGATATGCACGGTGGACGTTTAAGCACATCGAACGAATCATATCAATTCGCTATGATTTATTTCGATGACTTGTGGTTCCTGTTATGGCGACAGGAAATATTAATCGCCCACGCGCCAAATTTGGCCCCGCGGCTCAAGATTGGCCGACATTTGCAGAATGCTGGTATATACACAATGTTTTTGAATGAGCGATTAAAATAAAATAAATGAACGAATACGCAGAAGAATAAATGTTAGGAATAAAACATAGATGTAAGCATGTATAGTATGATTCAAAAGCATTTTTGTATTTACCTGTAGAGAACCTTTTGAGCAGTACTCGTGCAGCACGCACGGGTTCGGCTGTTCGAGGACAGACCCAACGAATCGGACGATGTTGTCGTGAAGCAGCGTCCGCCGCTGAACACAGATACATATTAGAAGATGCTATGTGCAGGACGTCAGGTAGCAACAATCACTACATTAGATAACGTTACACAATGTGACATGACCTGAAATATATTCTCCGCAAGTGAACACACAATCATTAGAGGATGGTACATGCATGTTGTCATTTGTTACGCAATTCTTTGTAAGCTGGTACATATTCGAAACGTGATTCCGTAAGTATTTCCTGTGTTCTTTGTGTGTTGCATTTTAACAAATGCCGATGTACTTTGGGTTTTGTGTGTAAAAAAATCCCGAGCTTGCGTATGCGAGTGTATATATATATATATATCTATATATATATATACCTATATATATATATATATATATATATATATATATATATATATATATATACACTGTATATATATATATATATACACTGTATATATATATATATATATATATATATACACTGTGTGTATATATATATATATATATATATATATATATATATATGTATATATATATATCTATATATATATATAGATATATATATATATATATATATACTCTACAGTGTATATATATATTTATGTATATATATATATATATATATATATATATATATATATATATATATACACTGTATATATATATATATATATATATATATATATATATATATATATATATATATATATATATATATGACATGGGTTGATTTGTTTGTTCCTTACATTGTCCTTTTCCCCTTTACTGTCTTCTTTTTGGAAGAATATAATGATATGTATACAAGTAAATATTTGTTCCTGACCCACAGAGCTCTCCGGAACTCGTACGGAACTTTCATTTGGTACCTTAATGGATCGTGAACTCGACATATGCGGATTTGTGACATCGCAACATTGCCATGGTAATCGGTGATTAATAAAATAAAAAGCTAATAAAACAAATGCATAGAATTACATGAATCGGTCAGACTAAGAGCATTAATAAATAACTGTGTATATTTTTAAGATATTAACATTTTGAGATAATTTATTTAACGTAATAACATTAATGCATACATGTTGATATTGGCGAATATTCCACTGACGAACATTTGTGACCCAGTTTAATGAATTGAGTCGGATGTCGGTAAAACTGATTACCCGTAATTGCCGTTTTTGTGAAACAAATTGCGAATCCAGCAATTTTGAGATTTCCCCTGAATAGTATTAATCACTAGTATTAATTTTATCAGTTTAGCTTCTTACATGTGAAAGCTGAGACTGTGCTCTTTCCACTGGTATCAATAACTAAAAAAATTACCGACATCCGATTCATTTTTTTAAGATGGGTCACATTTCATGGTGAGTGGGGTTTTCCAAAAACTAATGATGTACTGCAATAGCCATTGTTGTTATCAAGACACTCATTCACGAAAGTGCGCGCGAGAGCGCCCTTTCTGCGTACGTGAAACACTGCCAGTAGTGTGTTATCCGAATAGTCATACTTACCATTCTGACCTCTATCATTAAGTTCCTGTTGACTGGAGGCACTGGAATACGCAGAGGACGCACGGCGACTGTTGTTCCCTGCAACACATTCATGGTCAGAAGCTGCGAGATACACAATTGACAATCACAAAGGTCCATGGGTATCACAGGACTTTTATTAGTAGAATATATGTCATGTAGCGAAGTTAACTTATGCTATGTCATATCTCTTGTATCTTGTTATGTTGTATCTATTGAATTTGTGACGTTTACAGAAACAAACCGATACATTTTACAACCACCAATATATTATATTTATCTGCATTGATTCTGCCAACGAGAAAAATATCAATTTGCTTTTAAAGTAATACATGTTGTGTCGTAAGATTTGAATATTGATCTTATTTATACTGACAACTGCCAACATACCATATACAGAGCCACAGTTGTAAAGACTTGCTCGTCGTCGGCTATGTTGCTCTGTAAAAAGACAAACACTTGTCCATAATATTGTCTCAAAATACAACGAAGGTGATGCATATGTTGGAATAGTAATTATCGAGCAGCTACTATTGTCCAATAATCATATTATATATGCTATAGTTTATATACTCGGTTCGCAGTAAGCTCAAAGAAGAAAGACAAAACAGAAGGCATTTAAGAGAACGGTACGCATATTATCTGGCCAACAGGGAAATCGAATGAAATATTGTCTAGCAAAGTGTAAACGATTGTAAATGTTCGCCTTCTTTACGGAATTGTGTTGAAGCGCACAATAATTGCATATGGATATTGTATATTTACAGTCGAACATTGCTTTTTTGTCAACTCGGTAAAAAAAGTCATCTTGCAACTAAGATGCCCTATCCCGATATAGGATAGTGCCAAATTTTATTATGAAACAATTAAAACAATAAAGTGTATGTATTGTTTTTCGCAAATACGGTCACATCATCATACATAATCTATTATGCGTGACATACGTTGCTAAGTGCCATCATTGATATGGTTTGTTCACTCTTTTGTCGCTTGCACAAATCGTCTGGTCTCACAATCCACGACGTATCGCGAACTTCCGATTCATTTTTGTATTTCCTGTCAACACATAAGTCAGAGCATGACTTGACGTAAGTCACAGCATAAGTCAGAGCATGACTTGTCGTAAGTCATAGCATAAGTCACAGTATGACTTGGCGTTTACTACTAGTTGTTGTTCTGTACCACAAGAACAACTACGCTATGAACTAGAGAGTTGCCGTTCGGGTGTCTTTATTGAGATGCCATGGTTGGCCGCTGAAGGTGCCGGTGATTATATTCATATTGCATCTGTCATAATGTTCGAACCGCCGATTATAATATATGTGACAACAGTCATAAACGCATTCGTCAACACTGATGATCACCGTGTGTGTTTGGACGCTTCGCGGCGTAAGATCTATAGTTCGGTCGATATTTCGACCTTATTCAACGAAATTTCTAATATTAAAATACCATTATCCTAATGTGCGAGCAATAATACATAGTGACAGACTTTGTATCGTTTAATATATGTACATATTATGTGTTGTTAGCTATAGTAAACAAGTGAGTAAACCACATTTCATAGCAATGTGATGATGCAACAGGCCTACCACTAATCACATGTAATAGATGATGCAATACAACGAGCAAGCACTGGGACTTGCCTGTATCCGAAGAAGGCCACCAAGGATCCACAGATGGTGACGCAGAGTACCACCACGAGAGCAATGACAGCGACGGATAGAGGCTCTGGAACAATTTCACCGTGTTTGTTAATGTTGCATTCTAATTAATCCCACAATTTCAGGAGAAAATAAATGCATGAGGAAAACAGTGTTTACTCATTTCTTCACACTTGTTACCGTCTATGTCATTTTTGGCAGTTGACATATTTACCCTTTTGCAACATTACCTTATTTGGGCAACGGGACAACAAACAATAACACACGGGTATAAGGCTTCAGGTACGATACCTTTTTCAACACAACGCTGCTTTTCGTGTGTGAACCCGCAGTAGGGTTCATCTGGTGGGGCTTTG